>NQII01002731.1:155495-209245 GCA_002778355.1 Clitarchus hookeri
ATGATTCTCGTCAGTCGTCGTTTGTCCCGTTCTTTCACGATCTTTTTCCGGCCGCAGCGATGTCGAAGATGTGATGTTTCACCGGGTTCCCGATATTCACGGTACACTCGTGAAATGGTCGTACGCGAACATCCAAATGTTATCGCTACCTCGGAGATGCTATGTCCAATCTCTCGTGTGCTGACTATAACACAACTTTAAAATTCACTTAAATCTTGATAACCTGACATTGTAGCAGCAGTAACCGATCTAGCTGCCAACCGCATCGTGTTACTCTGATTGGTTCCATACCTCTGTTATTTACGTATGAACGCCTATACCAGTTTTTTTGGCTCTTCAGTGTGTTATCTTATAATTTGTAATGCAAAGTCTTCCAATTTCAAATGCAAACATTAATAACATGCACAGAGGTGACAAAAGACATGGGATAGCAATATGCAATTATATAGATGGCAGTAGTATCGGGTACAAAATATTTAGATGGGCAGTGAATTGGTTGGGTTTTCATTTGTAGTAAAGTGATTCATGTGAAAGGTTTCTGACGTGATTATGGCCGCACGACGGGAATTAACAGACTTTGAACGCGGAATGGTAGTTGGAGCTAGACGTATGGGACATTCAATTCCGGAAATGGTTAGGAAATTCAACATTCCTATATCCACAGTGTCAAGAGTGTGCTGAGAATACCTAATTTCAGGCATAACCTCCCACCATGGACAACGCAGTGACCAACCGCCTGCACTTAATGACCGAGACCAACTATGTTTGCGCAAAATGGTCTGTGTTAACAGACAAGCAACACTGCGTGAAATAACCGCAGGAATCAACGTGGGACGTACGACGGACGTGTCCGTTAGGACAGCGCGGTGAACTTTGGCTTTACTGGGCTATGCCAGCAGAAGACCGACTCGAGTGCCTTTACTAACAACACGACATCGCCTGCAGCGCCTCTCCTGGACTCGTGAACATATCGGTTGGACCCTAGACGACTGGAAAACCGTGGCTTGGTCAGATGAGTCCCGATTTCAGTTGGTAAGAGCTGATGGCAGTGTTCGAGTGTGGTGCAGACCCCACGAATCCATGGACCCAATTTGTCAACAAGGAACTGTGCAAGATGGTGGTGGCTCCATAATAGTGTGGGCTGTTTTTACATGGAATGGACTGGGTACTCTGGTCCAACTGAACCGATCATTGACTGGAAAGTGTTATGTTCAGCTACTTGGAGACCACTTGCAGCCATTCATGGACTTCATGTACCCAAACAACGATGGAATTTTTATGGATGACAATGCGCCATGTCACCTGGCCACAATTGTTCACGATTGGTTTAAAACATTATGGACAATTCCAGAGTATGATAACAAGATCGGCCGACATAAATCCCATCGAACATTTATGGGACATAGTCGAGAAGTCAGTTCGTGCACTTACTCCTGCACCTGCAACACTTTCGCAATTATGGACGTCTATAGAGGCAGCATGGCTCAATATTTCTGCCTGGGACTTCCAACGACTTGTTGAGTCCATGCCACGTCGAGTTGCTGCACTTCGCCGGGCAAAAGGAGGTCCGACACGATATTAGGAGGTATCCCATTACTTTTGTCTTCTCAGTTTATTGTAAATACATATTAATACTAGTTTAAGAAATTTTAATTATTAACTCTTTTAACGCCATTTTACACTCTACTAAAACGACAAACAGATAATTGCAAAGAGACACTATTAGAAAAAGGACATTTGACAAAAGGTCACTACACCCTTATTCCGTGACAACCGCGACCGCTTGGAAGAAAGGACACTCGCACTGATGACCATTGCTACACTGGATTTTCCTTCAGCTCTGTATCACCAACATGTCTCTATCACGCTTCATATCTCCTTTCTCCATCTATGCGGGCTGAGGACAGCCACCTTTTCAAGCGAGGTGATGATGTTACGAGCACAACGGAGCCTGCAGAGAGTCGCCTGAGCTGAAGGGGTACGCGTCTTTTGAGAGACGTGGGTAAACAGAACCGCCGCACGGAGAAACGAGGACGACGCCGCGTGTATAAGCCACGCATGAGACTGGGGCAAGGTCTTAGCCTACTGCCGTGCTGCGGGAGCCCTTGCCAGGCGGACTGCACCAGCTCTTAGCGAGAGCCCTCGATAGAGTACCGTCTACATGTCTGCACACAGAATACAATGGTAAGTGTTGAGTTCGTCGAGCGTGTGAGTTGGGGTTTATTAACAGCTTGGTTGCAAAACTTCATCATTTTTCAGTAATTCAAAAATATTGCTGAGAAAGTTAGATTTGTATTGAATTCCTGATTGCCTTTCACGATATCTTTGTAGAACCGATTATTGCGAATTAAAGTAATAGAGTGGCCTCGGGCTTATTGAGTCGTCTTACACTTTCTGACTAGCCCTTCCACGCAGTGCTTTACCTTTAAGTTTTACTGTCATAGGTTGCGTTAACTAAGACAGTAACAAAATGTAGTATCGCTAGCATGAAAGTACGGGAAGTAACTTAACCATTTGCGCTTTCTCACTCTACGCATACACTCATACAGTACATTTGCGAGTAATTTCTTTAGAGTGTACGTTTTGTAGCTCTAAATAAATAAGGGCTGTGCGCAACACACGGCGGTGTCGCCCCTCTACTTTACTTGTTCTGCGGGGTCGTCCCTCGGAGGTCTGTGAACTCGAGCGCCGCGGCGGGTGGAGGTTGCTCTCCTCCCCTCCCCATGAAGTAGTTCCGGAGACGCGACTGGCGCGAGGCGCGAAGACGGATCGCCGCGGAGCGCGGCCGCCCGCGGGCCGACACGACCTACTCGTTAAAGCGCGGGACGGGCGCCAGTAAATTACCGCCACTCGCGACTCTTAATAAAAATATCTTCCGGCGGGACGAGAAGGCGGCGATGCTCTGGCGCGCGCTCCCGCGGCCGAACTGCGAAATGCTTGCCGCAGCGTCTGTCTTGCCGCGAGGGGAACTACCGGACGCCTTCTTTCGTGTCCTCTGGTAACAACCGTCGTTGCTGAGGAACCTCAGGAGCACATGATTACGGGTTATAATCAGAGACTAAAGATGAGGTACATTGCTTGTTCGTCTTCTGCGCACGTACCCAACATTGACCTACTCCAAAGAAACACAAGTGTCAAAGTCACGTGGTCAACAGTGATGAACGAGTTTGCTGTATACCTTAATTTTCCCTTTTATATGAATAAAATACTTATGCCAATACAAACATCTCAAAGCACGTGTTTACTGACCAGTGTTCTAAACCTCAAATCCAATCCACGCCGTTTTTGCAAATCGTATTGGCAGAATAAAAGTTGAATGTTGGTGCACGGAGAGTGGTCGCGTGCAGCCAGCGATATCGGTAGACTTCATCTTTAGCCTATGGTTTAATCCTGGTAAGCAACAGATGCGCGCGCGTGTGTGCGATTGTATTATGAATGTCTGTTTATGTTATCAAGCGGGAACTTAGAAAAAGAAAGATTGAAATACACAATTTCGTGACGATGGACAAAACTTCTCATGGCAATATAATTAAAATAGACAACATTTGTCGCCAGTCTGACTGCCAGTTATTGAAAGAAAGTAAAAGTTACCTCATTGAAATTGGTTTTCCAAATACCGTTCACAAATGCTTTACCAGAGAGGAGCAATGGAATGATTCAACATGCCTATTATAACTGTGACATAAATTATTAATTTTGCGCTTTCCCCTGGACGGCATTGGAGATAGCCTTTTTTTTTCTCGGACTGGGCGAGATTGTTTACGCGCTAACATGCCTGCATCTCATTTGGAAAGTCGAGGGGTTCAGTTCCGTTGAACTACATTAAGGATGTCTTATCGCAATCGATCTTGTGTTCCCACTTCAAAAAAATGCTTTCTCGTGTTTCCTGGTGGCTGTTCGCAGCTGATAACTTTTGAAACGGTTGTTTGGGATCTACTTTTCATCCCATTTTATATAGTCCAGCTCTATATTGAATTTATTAACATGGAAGTTCTAATTTTTTGTCTTGCATCGATCAAGGAATGTAATAATTGTGTAACTAATTAACTAATTTGTTTTATGTGCCTAAAAATGACTCTAACATCCAAAGAAATAATCGTAACAACGTAAAAGCGACGTTCACTAATGGAACAGCTTTGCCTGCTTCGATATCATTTTTCTGGGTGCACGGCAATGAGGTGTAAGCTACGTTAAGATATGTTCATATATCTGAAGAGATTTGTTTTCAAATACTGGAAAATACCTATGCCATTTCTGTAAATTGTATGAATGAAAACAACGGCCTTGTTATGTTTCGGTTTTTGATCATATGAATAGTGGCTTTATTCAACTGTAATACAAAACGCTATTTTGGTGTATTTATTTACCTCATCTGACCGCATTCCTGATTTTGGATATCGTCTTGAATCTGTTTTATGTGTGCGATTGTTTTGTAAAGTTATCAGGCCATAACGTTTGTGTGTTATTACGTATACACAAGAAGCTTCACGGTTAATTTTATCATGCTACAGGTATATCTTCCGACTTTTTAATAATGCATTAAATCTTGCCGTCTTGGTACTCTCTCATAACGTGGGTAATATATTTAATATTTTTTTGCAGTGTGTGTATTAAAGGCAGATCTACAAAATTTTTGTACATAGTTTATATGTAGCTGTATTTCTATAAACCATTAGCAACAGCTGTTGTAAAAAAAACACTCATAAAAAAATTTTGATGCCAACGTCGCTAAGGCAACATCTCAAAGACAAGGTTTCAGGTTCAAATACTGGGTCAGTCATAGCTTTTTCTGTCGTTTTTTGTGTGTAAACTAAGTTGTTTAGTTGTTAACAACAGGGGCGTTAATAGGCACAGTTATAACTTCAACAAGAGCAGCAGTTCAGAAGGACTGTGTTCGGAATATATATCCAAACACAAAATAGCATGTGGTCAGAAGAGAGCCTTTATTATAATATAATGGAAACTTATAGTCGACGTTTCTTCTCAGAAGGGGTGCTGACATGAAGGCGTTCAGGCATGACTCCTCGGTCGCTGACCTTACCCCACCGGTTTTTCGACTGAATGAGTGAGACAGCGGTCCGTGATGGAAATAACGGCTCTTTCGCATTAAAGTATACAGTTTTATGTACTAAAACACACATAAACAACAATCTTAGACATTTAAGTAAAACTTACAGGTATTTCTACGCCCTGAAACATGTTTCCTTCTTTCAGCTATTCGTGTTAGACGTATAATTGATTCCCCATTAATTATATTTCTTAAAGTTCTCTTTAGTTTATTCCTTTAGCATATTGTTTATTATTCCATAAAATACAAGGATTCATATACCTCGTAGACGTAAAAATTTATATTCACATGGCGCTGAAGAAATACAAGACCAAGTACGTTGCTAATACAGCACTTCTTACACGAGGTTGCACGGAAAACTTCCACCGGCTACGGATACAAAATCTTTTCTTAAATTGGCACCAACTTTACTGCAGGGAGGTGAGTTAGAGTTTATGTTTTAAATGTGTGCAGTTTTATGGTGAGACGAGTCGCTTGCAACGCCGTCTTTCAACACCATCTGCGACCTCTGTCCTGATCGCAACTGTCGGTTCCGCGTACCGTCTCCTTACTGTGACGTCTCTATGTTTTCGCCTGCGTTCTGCGCATGCGCATCCTTCGCTCGTCGACGACCGGGGAAAGGCGAAAGACGGTAAACGTTTTGGTAGCGGATGCTCGGGTCATTTCTCCAATAGTCACGGAACAATGCACATTGTGTTCGGTTTTAGCCGGTGCCGCCTCCGAACATTCGTCTTCCTGTTATCTTACGGCATGAACTTTAACCAGGACCCGATGAGTCGTCGGTGTATATTGATATTTCGATTTACAATATTTTTTTAATTCTCAGTTTTTGGTGCCACCTGCAAAATACATGTTTTTTTTTTTTAGGTTAACATATTGCACCTTTGCAATATTTGTTTGAGAGTGAATTTCATGGTAGGCTTTGCTAATTAATGCTAAGAACTGCTATGCATTCAAAAGTGCCACCTTACCTGCCATGGCTATGAGAGAAGTGCTTTCCTCGCAGTTTTGTGGCGAATAATTTGCACTGTGAATTTTAATAGTTCGCTGTTTGTGACTTGGTTGCGATTTTCTCGTTCTAACGTTGCAATTTATAACCCTGCACTTAGTCGTTTGGTGATATTTCTTGTATATGTTTGGGTAACATCGTAGTTTATCTAGGCGCGTCTTGCTAGTTTCGTAGAATTATTATGGAGAAGTTTGTGTTTTAATTGTTATGGCTTAAATTGCACATTTTGCTGACACGCTTGTGTTTGTGTGCTTTCTTTGATGAGTGGTGTTGTAAATGGCGTCATTTCAAATGTGCAGATTGTTTCGCTCCAAGTATAAAACGCGGAACGTGCTGCATATCACATGTGGTGTAATGTACGCGTATCACTTTGTACATACAAGTCACTAAATTTACTTAAAGTTTTTGTTTATGCACTTGACATTTAAAAATTCTGGGTTGTTTTGAGCTGACTTAAAATGTAACAATTTGGAACACAACGTGACTGTTTAATTGTGTACAATGATGGCAATGTATTTTCTGTGGGCCGTATAGTTTGTAACAGTTTTTTTTTTTGTAATGCTTGAAAGTTCTGAATGAAAACTGAAAACATGAGTACATATAGTCTTGCGAAGTGTATAACTTGTTCATTTCAAATCCTTTAGAGCCTCTGTGTGTATTTTGTGACCACAAGCTTACTGCATCCTTTGAAGCTCAGCATACAGTGAGGACAACCGCCATTGAAAGAGATTTTGTAATTTGAAATTTATTTGATTTAAAAACTGTTTATTTTCCGTGAATGTAAAATTTTACTGAAATGTAAAAAAAATTATGTCTTTAAATTTTAAAATTTTGCGCGGAGATTGATTATACTGTCTTCTTTTCACGGCAAAATGAAATTACTTTTTATTCACCAGTTACTGGTAGTTTTGTAGGCGCTACAAATAATTTTCGTATTTTGCGCAAAAAAAAAAAGGTTGGCAGAATTACCGAAATTTTTTGTAGTTGTGGTAAACTTGGCTAGATGCTCAGTACCGGCTGCAGGCGGCAGTTCGTGGAAGTAGTGGGTCGCGGTCGTTCGCGACGATCGGACAACGCAGAAGGTAAGACATCTGCGCTGTTGAAAGGCCAAGTTTCCACTGCCATCAGACGGAAGCGGGTGACAGCCGGCGATAAATTTCGAACGGTGGCGAGGAAACCTGTTAGGATTCTTTCCACCGTGGACCGTTTCGGTTCTGCTCAGATTGCGAAATTATTACTTAATTGCTTTGATAGGTGTTCTGGGTCGCCGAAGGAAACTGAATACTAGGTCTTCCAAGTCGTTAAATAACCGGCTTGAGGTGGTTGTTTACTCTCCGGATCGCGTTTTGCCGACGATCTGAAGCCTCACCAAGCTACAGAAATTTAATCAAAGAGAGTGCGTATTTACCTGAAAATTTTTCCTCTTGGCAATCAGTTTAAATACGTATGCTGTAAAATCGAGGGCGTCAATCCAATTTCGAAAGTAAATTTTCAATTCAAATCTGATATAGATAAACTAAGCTACGAAACATACCATAAAAAAAATTTACAACAATATCTTAACAAGTAGTCCGTGACTTAGCCGCAACATTCTGTTGACAGTGACAAACTTCTTCATTAATGAAGATATATTCTCAGAGTGGGAAACCCCCCCCCCCCCNACTACCCTTCCTTCCATTCCACTCCGTTAAGCAAAATGAGTCTTACCAAAAACCTTGAAGCAACAGAGTTTAAATAGCAGAGTACAAAAAATTACGCATACGCAGTAAATTACGACTATTCAGCCATCTCATGATGTGAATTGGAACACAAAATAATTAACCCCTAATATTGTGAGAAATGATTCAACTAAATATTGGTTTTATTTTCCTTTATCTCTGGGCTTATTTTGTTTGTTTTTTTTTTCCATAAACTGCCCATATCAAAAATACAAACATGATAAAAACACAAATAGCCAAACAGCCTTTAAAATACATTACAATTATAATGTTTGTTATGAAAATTACGTTGAGTTACATTTAATAATGGGCTCCCATAGCAATACATACTTAACCCAAGTATTGTAACATTGTAAAATTATAAAATATTCCTTAAAATGTTTCCTTATACATGCCCTATAAAATACCCTCATCAAACATAATATGCCTCCTGTCAAGTTATAATGTTCTCATTGTGAGGAACCTAATCCAGTCTCTCTCCCCCAAGACGAAAGAAAACCCCCTTTAATAGTCAAGGAAACACGCTGACCAGGGTATTGAGGAACATCCCAGAAAGTTCTGTTTGTTCCGAGTCCAGTAACATTCAAATCTTGACGACGTCAAATGTAGCGTCGGAGGATTGCTAGACGCCATCCATACATGTTGGAAGGGGGTTGGCATCGGCGGGGCGAGGGGTGGGGGCAGCATCAAGCCTCCAAGCAGACAGTCTGCACTCTCCTGCCAAGCCACGCAGCCGCGTCGGTACCAACGTCCACGACGACTTAACGTCGAACGGGTCACGAACAAGGTAAGCCTCAACTCCCTCGTCCATCCATCTCGGTATTGGGACGTGCCATTTCCTGCGCTGATGTTAATGCTGGATGTACGGTGTTCCAGCGCCGTCACAATACATGGCATTATGGAAATGAGGACCTCGGTTCGACACACGTATGCTAAGCAAGGAAAAATGCTGTAGGCAGGTGTCGCAGTGGACTTAACGAATGCTCTCCGCGAATTTTTTCAGTCTTTTATTCACAGATTGTCATGCCACCTTACGTGATACATACTTTTTCCTATGATAAACCGTGCTTCACGTGAGTTAGGTTAATTATTAACTCCCGAACAACTTAACAGTCCAGATATTCCATGCAATCTCCTCTTTCTTATATCACTTCTCTATAAAACTATTTGGGAATTTTACTCATAATTTCTTTCCACATTCACAAATATCTTTGTAAAGTACAATACTTACAATTTATAAATTTCTTCTTTGTAACCATGCAAGAGCCGTATTTGTAATGCTACATTCCTAAGAATAGTAGTCATATGCGATCATGTGGGAATGTGTATATTCCCACTCCCCAATAATTTTTGTAACCAACCGAACATACTGTAACAACATTATGTTGGTACGTAATGCCAATAACTGTTGTCCCGACACAAACACTTATGAACAGCATGTTCAACAATTATAAAATTCGAACTTCGCAAATAAACCATACGCCTACTAATTTTTATTCCATTCTGAGTGCAGTAGTTTTATATATATCACTAACTTCAATTTTTTTTCCAATACGTGACATATTTTTCTTTTTTCCCAGGTTGATACACATCGAACAACTGGATGCAAGTCCAGCTAATTTCGTACGAATACACAAATGTTTCTTGTAAAATGCACTACACCTTCCTTTTATTATAATAATAGTATACTTGTATTTGAACTTACATGATTAAGAAGTGGGAATAGAGTTATTTTGTAAACTCTCAAACACACTTCTGATGGCAAAATATATTATAATAATTAGAAAATTTTGAAGCTCGAAGCAAGTCAATAGTTAATTAACAGGAGAAAGGGGTTTAATAAAAATGAAAACAAAACTTGATTAAATGTGTTGTCATTGTAACTTATGAAACTATTTTTTTTTATCAAACTTTAGAGAGGATAAGTCCTCATTTACTTGATTCCGGAGTGGCATTTCTACGTGGGTCGTACATCGAAGGGTGCATTGCAGTGGGCACAGTGGGCAGAGGTTAATATTATTTTCTAAATTTTTAACATATCACAGCAGTTTATGTAAAATAAAATAATAGTTTAAAAGTGTAACAATGTAAGAAAGAGTTTGAAAAAAAAATAAAGACACGAGTTAAAAGAATTTTAATATTATATATATTTCTATACAATTCTCAAAAAGGATCAATACGTCACGAATGAGTGAGTGAAGAAATTTGAACGGCTCTATAAATCGAGGTCTTGGGAGCTGATGAGGATGAAGCGAGGCGAGCATGGAGCAGCGCCGGAATGAAAGGGCGTGGGAAACGGGAGATCCCCTAGAAAACCCGCCAACCAGCGGCGTTGTCTGGCTCGATTCCCACATGCAAAAATCCGGAAGCGACCCTACCGAGAATCGAACCCGGTTCGCCTTGGTGGGAGGCGAATAGTTTAACCATTACACCACCGCGGCCCTAAAACGTCTTGCAGAATATTTCTTAGATACCTGTAACGCGGTCCGTCCGTATTTCAATTTTAACTTTCCAAATAATAATTAAAGTTAAAACAGACAGAAATTGAACCCTTATCGCAGGTTGTTATGTTTCAGCAAATGCGGACAAGCCCAGCGAACTGCAAAAAACGCGTTGGTATGCAAGCCATGCGAAGAATAAAAACTATAATTTGTAAAACATAGCACCGAAGTGCCAGAGGATCTTCCCTCCCGGCGGCATGGTTTTCGGGACAATTACGCTACCAAGAGACTATATAAGACTTGGCAACACTTTGTACGAGATCTGTCTGTATGTGGACTGACGCCGAGAACAACCCTCAAGATGCAGCTTGGCGTGCAGCTCGTCGCTTTCCAACACAACATTCAGCCTACGGCGACGGTATCGTTCAGGTTAGTCATTGATTCTGATTACGACCTCCCTCAACAATATCTTATATTTATTGCAATTTGAATAATTCTATTAAATACCTGTTCTGTCATCATAACTAACATCATTTTAGCTTACATAACCCTTCCCTCTTCTAATAACCGGATGTTTTGAAGCTCAGTGCCCAAACTGAAGACATGCATAGTTTATTTCGACCAGTAGTAACACGAAAGCCCTATACACTTATATCCGGAAACGTATTTAAATATTTGTGTTCAAATTTGCGGCTTGCAACACCAGAAGAACAAGGCTGTTCGATCATGCATGTAGGACAAGTTGCATAGGTCGTAGGCGCACGACACTAAATTATTACACAAGCAGCGTCGAGCGCCTACTTTCTGTGCAACTTGTCCTACGCGCATCATGATTTCTCCGCCTTCTTCTCCAGGCGTTGTACGCCGCTACTTTGAACACGCGTCTCCGGATATAAGTGTATAGGACTTTCGTGTTACTATTGGCCCAAAAAAACAATGTCTGGAGTTTGGGCACTGAGTTTTCGAACATTCTGTATAAAAGCATGAACCTTCTCTAGTCCCTAGTATAAAATTTAAAATCATAACAAGGTAAACCAAGCATCAGATCTCGAATAAATTACAACAACACTCTCTTGTGGCTTCGGTAAACACGGAATTGATACCACACTTTGTGTCAAAATAACATTTTGAAATTTTTAGGAAACAAGATTTTCAGTAAAATTCCCCTATTTTAGCAAAAAAAATGACAAGGACAATTAATGTTTTTGTAAAATGGGTTGGTATTTTGGTAAAGTTACAATATAGAAAAAAATTGTTCTGGAATAGCTTTAACACCAGTAACTTGTATCCTGGCTGCTTTAAGAGAAAAGTATTGCGGGAAATGCAGGGAATAAAGGCTGTCGCCCACTATTAACTAAGCACTTCTGAAATCAACATCGGAAAAACGTCACTGCCTCTACCTGCATATGTTTGAACGGGCGCGCCGACTGGCATGCGCCCAGTAAAGTTGGCAACGGAGGAGGGAAAGTAGTTACATTTCTTAACGTAGAATTAAAAGTGTTGGGTAAATATTTGTGGAATACTGGAATGATTTCTTTTCCTTTATATTTTTTTTAACGCGTTTAAGTGTAAGAACGAAAAGATTTTTAAAAATATTTTCGTTGCAAATATTTTCACAGTTAACTAGACCTACGCGTGAATTAAGCGATCAGGTCAACGGCAAAGTTAGTTTAACGTTTGGCGAAAGAATACACAATGCGCATGCAAAGAGATAATAAAAATGGGCTTTCGAAAGTGCTCAGTTTACCGCGAACAGCCTTTGGTACCGGAGATCGCCGACGACGAAGGAGATGTTTGAAACCCCGCTGGTACCTCTTGCTGCGTCAGAAGGGCGTGTGGGTTGCGAGGTCTCCGCTAATCTCGCCTGGTTTATGCCTGTGCTTGCAGCCGCTCGGCCGCGCGCGGGGAAGCTAAAAGCGACTGAAGCTCTTAATTGTGGCGGGGCTACGAGCCATTGGGGTGACGTGACTTGTTTCTCGTCAATCCCGGAGTCTTGCTCAGGGCTTCTGTTCCATCGCTGCTCGAGCGTGACGTGACCGTGGCCTCATAGACGGGAGTAAATTTTATTTCACTTTACTTTACAAGAACTTTATTTTATATCGTCCTTGAATTATGCCATTGCTGTAAATTACATTAATTTTCCTCGTCATATAAAACAATGATATTATACGTGAAATTAAATATTTGTCTGTCTTAGCGATGGTTTACACTCTAAAATTGAATCAGCAGAAAATAACTGATTCGCAGTGAAATTTAACTACTAGGATTAGTGAAAATGGCTCTACTTAGAATCAGTGAAAAACCACTAATGGTTTCAGTGAAAAAATTTCACTGATTGAATAAGTGACGGTCAACTGCAGCGGTGAATTAAATGTTGTTTTTATTGAATTTAGCCAAATAAACATATTTACGACAGTTTACTATTTGCATTGCGCCATTTACCGTAATTTGAAAAAGTAAAAAGATACCCGCATGTGGACGTTATCGAACTCACAAATCCTTTCCGATTCGCTTTTATACTTTTAGCTTACCATCTACCACGTCGAGTTGAGAACGAAGAGGAATATATGTGTCTTATATTTCTTCATCGGCTGCGTGTAGTTTTAAATTGTATTCCCTTACTTTTCGTTTTTGGTTTAATTGGTACCGTTATGATTGTTAAAATGAATAATAAACATGAGTGCACTCTCTTCACCACATTATAAACAGTTTAAACCTTCAAACAGAGCGCTGTTATGATTGCATGAAAACGAAATGAAAGACGTAAAAACGGGATGAAAGACTGATTGTTCACGTTACCTAATAAAATGGTGTTTTGAAAGACGGAACACATTTTAGAAAGTATTTTGCATTGGTTTTATTCGTTTATGCGTTGTTATTAACCTTCATACGTGTTGTTTAACAGCCATTTTTACACATCGTTTGACGGCCATTTTTACAAGCTGTTTAACTTATCCATCAGTCAAAAAAACAAATCACTGAAAAACAGTGAAAGAAATGACTGATAATCAATGAAAAATGTCACTGAATCAATAAATGAAGGAAAACTGGCATTTTGCACTTATACATCACTTATATTCATTGAAGTGACTGTTGAATCTGACAGATATTGTTAACTGATTGAAACAGTGAAATACTCACTGATTCTGATTTATGGTGTAACTAGTGTTGTAATTCATTTACTTGCAGCGAAAAGTAAATCCTTTATAATACAAGAATTTACTGAAATAACTAATGAGCCTACTTTCGTCTACACGAGTGCAAATAATTTCTAATAATGTTCTTTAAAGCTTAGATGATAGGCAGGCCTTGATATCTGGCTGACATCAATATCATTTAAGATGAAACCAGGAACATATGCTACACTATTGAGACAATTACAAGAAAAAACGTATCTTAATCGGCACACGAACCCAGAAAACCTCGTACCATAAACTAGTATGCAATCAACTGAATTACGGAGGACGGTATCGGAACATCAACTTCGAATATAATCAGTCTAATATTTTGAATCTTAGGGTTTACTCTCCTGAAATATTTACAGGGCCATTTTTTTTCAAAATAAGTGCCTGAGCAACGTCAAACACTTAAGTTTCCTATTTGTATGAATAATTTAGTGGAAATCATCCCTAAAATATCAGATAAAAAGTTTTTTTTATTTATGGCTATTTTTAAAAATAGCCAGAAATGTTCTGTATACAATGCTTCTAACAGATACTGTCAGCATAATAAATATGTTTAAATTTGGTTAAATTATTTAATATATATGGAAAACTTTTCAAAATACTTATATGGCTGCCATTTTAAAAAACAGTGTCTAATCCCACTTGTAATTCTACATTAACTTCCGTAGAATTAATTGTGTAAAAAATTTAATGGCAATAAGTTTAATTGTTCCTGAAATATGGAAAAAAATGTTCCATTTCGTCACTCAGCATTATGTTGCAAGACGGCGAGCAAGAGACGACCTCTGTATGCATAGTTGACACTTCTAACGAATGCTGTTGGTGTACAAAATTTGGCTACATTTTTTTTAATAGTTTAAATTATATATATAATATTCTTAACTAATTTATTTATGCTAACGCCATTTAAAAAAAGAATCTTTCCGCAACCTAAACATGTTAGTTTACATACGCTACCGTAGCACTATGTGTATGTAAATTTGGTGGGAATCGATAGATTCGTCCTCGATATATGGCATAAAGTCTCAATTTTTTTCATGTAAGGACAAAAAGGTTATGTATTAGCACATTAGACAATTGTCATGGATACAGTATACAAAATTAAGTTAAAATCGGATACGTAGTTTTGTAGAAATACCTCACTAAGCTAAAATGTTATTATAATGCTATTCTGAAAATAAGTGCTGGCTTGCTTAAAACATACAAATTAATATGGCCTACCACAGTACAATTTCCTCGCCTAATTTGGTGGGAATTTGCTAATTGTTTCCCGAATTATTGAATAATTTTTTATGTGTGGCTTTTTTTACAAAATGGTGTAGAAATGAGGATCTTTATAGACAAATTTGATTGTTATATTAGCTAATGCCAGCATACAAAGTTAAGTTTAAATTTCTTTCGTAGTTTTTTAGATACAACATACTGACGTAAAATGTTTTTATATGATCACCATTTTGAAAATGGGTGTCTGACCTATTCGAAACACATCAGATTACATGACTTGCCGTAGCCGTAGTGCTATTTGTTGCCCAATTTTGGTGGGAATATGTTGGTTTTCTTCTGAGATATGGCAGAAATTTCAATTTGTAAGGTGGAAAAAGAGACTATGTCGACACATTCGATAGTTTTAATATATACTGCCAGCATACAAAGTTAAGATGGAATTTATTAGATGATTTTGACGATATACCATAATACGCTAAAATGGCTATACGATCACCATTTTGAAAATAAGTGTCTGATCTTCTTAGAATATGCCAGTTTGCCAAATTTTGTATGAATCGGTCAATTTTTTCCCGAGATAGGACACTAAAATATTATTTATTCATGTGGTGCTATCCTACAATATGGCAGAGAATAGTGGCTGTGTGTTAGCATATATGATACTTGTTATAAATGCTTTCAGCATACACAATTAGGTCATAATTGGCAGAACAGTGTGGAAGATATATCAAGTAAACTGAAAATATTTATATGGTCACTATTTAGAGGATGAATTTCTAATATAGTTAAATTGCATACGTTTACATGGCCTACCACAGCATTACGTACCTGCTAAGTTTGACGATAATTCGTTGAGTAGTTTTCAAGATATCACGTAAAGGCTTTATTTTTTTCGTGTGGTACTTTCTTTAACAATTTAGGGTCATAAACAATATCCACTTCCAAATTCCATGCTTACATGGTGCACTGCTAACATGAAAAAGTGGTTTTAATAGGTTGAATGGTTCCCGAGATATAACATAGTAGGCAAAAAAATTTTAATTACCGCCATTTTGAAAGTAAGCACCCAGTGTTGTCTAAAAATATAAAACTAGTATTTCGTATGTAAGTACATACTATTTGTGTACGGTGTTTGGCGAAATTCTGTTCACGCGTTCAAATGTTTCTATTTGAGGACACACACACATGCAGACACACACATTCTCACACACCTACAAGGACATACACTTATAAACAGACACACAGGGAGAAAAGTGATCTCATAACCCTTTCTTTACTTTGGAAAGTAGGCTAAAAAGCACTGAAGACGTACATATTAAAGGCTGCTAATTTTAGAGCCTGAAGTAATTAAAGGTATGTTCAAATTGACACATCTTCTTTGCAATTTTGATTTCACTTATTATTTGTCATAAAAACAAGGGACATAGTGGGCTCGAGTTGAGTTGAAAGGTTTTAATCGGTATTTAACAGCGCGGTCTAGAGCGGCAGCGAGGGTTAAATGAGGTGAAGATGAAGCAGTGAGTGACGGATTGCCCCGAGGAAATCTAAACGTTTGCCACGTTTTTCCAACTGACCAATGACAAAAATTTCCCACCGCGTTTTCCAAACGGGGAAATAAAAAAAGTTTGGTGTCTCTGACCCCGTTGTGCGAGAGGTAAGTGGTCTGACCACTGCACCACCGGCAGGCAGGCGTTCTGGACCCGGACAGTCGCGGGCGCCAGGAGAACAATGGGTGCGCTACCAGAAGTTTCCTCCGCGGGGGCGGTCGGCATGGTCCATTGTGTGCCTGCCTCCCCGCTTGCATCCCGTGCATCACCTCTACCTTCTGCCGCCGGGATATTCTTCGCGGCCAGCCAAGCGTGGAAGGATGGCTCCCTCTCAACAACCCCCTCTGCCATTGTAACGACGCGTCACAGGCGATGCACACCCCGCGGCGTGCGTTCTCACGCCCGGAGCACAGCGGCCAACCGCCACGACGCCGTTCCTGAGGGCAAGATCTCGCCTCTGAGTGCCAGATCGCGGAGACCATGTGCTTCTGGGCTCGCACCCAGAGTGCGACATGGATATAGTCATTGTCCTCAGCAGGAGGGGGCAAGCAGGAGCACTTGCCCTCCCCCTGTAAACTGTATTTTTTTTCTATGAAATGTGAAACAACAATTTTTATAACAAATGCATTACTTATTGGCGACGTTACTTCGAAATGCAAGTCCCTGCTGGGAGGAGTATTTCAGGTCTTCCTGGTTTTCCATTATTTTATTTTGATATTTGTTTGCGAATTTGTAATTTATATTATATTTTATATTGTTTACGGTATACAAATTTATTCTCAAGTCGTGGATGTTTGTTGCATGCATTTAGGGTAAGACCCAGTTGTAAATCTCACACTTCTTTGAAGGAAACGTTTTCTTATTCGTACACTTCCCCTTGGAAAAGATATTATTGGTTACGCACGTAGATATACTCTATTTGCGATTTCTTCACACTTTTTGAGCCGAACCTTTGACGTGTATAACGAGCGATTTATACGCGTGTCAACATAAAAGTACTTAAGTTTTGGTTAAATTGAACTTTACTTCTAGGTTCTCTACGAATTAAAACATTTCGTTTACAATTAATATGAAAAAAACACAGAGAAAATAGGTGTGTTGGTAACTCCTAGTGAGAAATAGTTCTTATGCTAAATATTATTACTCAGAGTACGCACGAACGCGGTACGTTGTCCCTTTGATGTAATTTTCTAGATATATTTATACCTTGTGTGCATGAAGCGGAGTAATATCCTGGAAGTAGAACTTTAGCAGGGCTTTTGAAAAGTTGGAAATAACTATAAATGGACTTTAAATTCCGTGACTGTAGGCTTGATAGGCAAAGCGCTTAAAGAGTGAGTGGGGCATACGGCGACGGTATATACGTCAATCGTATTCTACGAGTTTATTAAAGCCAGCATAAAAGAAGCCGAGAAAATACCAATGCTAAATAGAATTTTTATTAACTTTGTGGGTCAAAGATCTGATGGAGAAAAAACGCCCATCCTCAACAATAATTTCTCATACAAACATGAAATTTGGGGGAAACATTTATTATGTAGTGTCGGCAGCCACTAAGGAGGGATTTTGCAAAATTGAATCCCTAAAGGGATGAAATGGGGTTTTAATATTTGTATGGATAAAAAACGCCCAACCACGACCATTGGTACTAGAAATATGAAATTTGAAGGAAACCTTTATTATGTAATGCGGGCAGCCACTAATGAGGGATTTTGCAAAAGTCATGGGGGTTCAACTTTTGTATGCAGAAAAATATTAGATAGTCCTATTGGCTTTAAATTTTTTGAAGTACTACAAAAATAAATAATTAAACCAATAGTAAAACTTTGTAAAAGTATTCTAAGTAATATAGCTTTGAACAGGACTCGGCAGGACATAAAGAGAAACAAAATATTCTTGGGTCGTGTGACAGTGTCGGTTACGGGAGATTTTCGCCAAACTTTAGCAGTGGTGCCGAGGGGAACGCGTGCAGATGAAATCAAGGCGTGCCACAAGAGATTTCATTTGTAGCCCTCGGTTAATTTTCTAAAACGTACCTAAAATATGAGAGTACCTCTGAGTGGTGAAGTGTCTGCTGGTCAATTTTCAGACCTCCTGCTCAAACCAGGTAACGGTGGATATCCAGAAACAGACGGCATGAGAGCTACCCCGGACAAATTATGCACTATAGTGACTACCGTTCAGGAGCTGGTAGCAAAAATTATCCAGACGTTGCCCAGATATAGGACAAGCCTATGGAATGGTTATGTGAAATAACCATCCCGGCCCCATAAAATGACCAAGCAGCCGTCATCAATGATATTTTGCTGAACTCGTTCGGATGGGAAGAAATGGTATACAATTCAATAGACACGGTGATAAATACAGACGAAGCAGTTCATTCACCAGTGGAATTTTTGAACCCTCTAAATCCACAGGATATTCCATGCCACAGGTTTATACCGCGTGTGGGCACACCTGTTACGTTGCTCAGAAATTTGAAGCCACCGAAACTCTGCAATGGCGTTAGGCTGCAAGTCAAAGCTCTACATCGCAATGTCGTCGAGGCCACTATTTTAGCTGGATCGGCTCGGGAAGGAACAGTGCTTGTGCCGCGTATTCCATTGATTCTCGATGACCTCCTTTTTGGATTCAAGAGACTGCAGCTTGCACTCAAAGTGTGCTGCGTGATGACGATAAATAAGTCGCAGGGGCAAACTCTCGAATTCGTAGGAGTTGACTTGAGGCAGGACTGTTTCTTCCACGGTCAGTTTTACGTGGCGTGCTCGCGTTCAAGTTCACCCCTCAGCTTGGTTATTTTGGTGCCACGCTCTAAAATTGCAAAGAACATTGTTTACAATGCCGATTCCTTAAAACAACTCCAAACTTAACAAGCACAATTGTCTTATTTTTAGATTTGCATTTCCTTCTACTTTCTATTTTAAAAATAATATATTCCATTCTAAAGACATGCCTACTATTGAAATATATGGAATAAATTGAATACATTTTTTTAAAAATAGAAAGTAGAAGGAAATGCAAGTCTAAAAATAAGACAATTGTGCTTGTTAAGTTTGGAATGTTTATAATTAATCGGCATTGTAAACTATATATATATAAATATATATACATATATATATTGTAACGAAAACGCGAAATCCACCCGGACAAACTCGCGGGCATAAGCTAGTGTTTCAATCGAATCGAATCTCGTTTGTCTTCAAACATTCGTTTCAAGTACGCTCGGCCGCCGTATCACGTTCGTGTGGCGAGAAGGTCGAGCCACTGAGGGTATGACTAATAATTTGTGATCTTCGAGTCGGCGTCAGATTGTTCGAAGCGCCTCTGTAATCAGGGGGCGCGCCGTCTCCTTCAGTTTGTACGTGCGTAATGACGCGGCGGGAGAATCCAAACTGCAGCTTCTTATATTTCAATTTATGGCCCCTTGTTCACGATAAGCCCAAACACTACTCGTAAATTACTTGTGCTGCAGTAAATTTGTAAGATTATTATTCTTTTTTTCACGCACTAATACAGTGCTAATAATAAATGTGAAAAAAAGGGCAACTGAGGTGTCGACACGCATGAATCTGTCTGATTGAAATTCCCTTCCATACGCACAATCAGGAGGCAGTAGGCGAGACCTTCTAGCAGAAGACACCGTGAGAAATGAAAGATAAACGACAGGTAAAATAAGGAAAACTCAACAAAGTATTACAAAATCACTCTGAAATGCAAGCGGAGAATCCAGTGGTGTAGAGTGAAGTCGCTCTGAGAAAAAGTATCGTTATGAAAAACATTCTTTACCGATAGCACATTTACTTTCGTAAGTGGCAGAAATCAAATAGCTTTTGGTGCAAAAAACTCAGCTTAAAAATAGATAGCAATACCACGAAAACTGTTACACGCCGAGGCGTTGCCAGGTTCGTGTGTAATAGAGTTTTAAAAAAAATGAAAGTTCTAAATTAAATTTTCTAATTTATTTAATAGTACAAAAAGTAATTTCTTCCACAGTGTGCTATAATTCACTTTTTACGATCCTGTGTGCAGAATAATGAACGACTAATGACCATCTAATTATATACATAGTCCATTCACGGTTACTTGCAACTTTTCTGTATCCCTGCTAAAGTTCTTATTCCACAACATTCCTCCGCCTCATGCAAACAAAGCTTAACCGAGTATAGAAGATTACACCAAAGAGCAGTGCACCGCATTTGTGCGCACTCAGTTAAATAATATTATACATAAGAACTATTCCTTACTTGGTAAATTACCAACATGTCTATTTTCTCCCTATTTGTATTCATATTAACTGTAACTGAAACATTATAATTCATAAATAAAGTATAAACAAAAGTTAATAATTTTTTTAATGAAAAATTTTTATGTGAGCAGAAGTAAACCGCTTATGCAATATGATAAATTTAAGAAACAGCAAAGCACTTCATACGTATTCAAAGGTTGATCCAAGAAGTGTGAAGAAACCGCGAATAGACTACATTAGTAAATACAATGAATATTCAGTTCGGCTTACAAACCATGTAGACTAATTCTCTAAATTAGTCCAGTTGCATAATGTGTAATTCTTTCGTGAACTCCCACCTCCGCTCTGACCGACAGCTGGACCAACCACAAAACCCACAGAAACTCGTCCGCGAGAACACACTGACTCCCGACGTTTTGTGCAGAGATTTGCGAAGTTTTGCGATGTTTTGGGGAGATTTGCAAAGATTTTTTAACATTGGTGAATATTTTACGAGTATTTTACGAAATGTTCTAGTCAGTTTGGCAGGTGATGGTCTCAGTAGAAGCCAGTCTTAGGTGGAATCATTCTTGGGAGATGTGAGTCTTGGGTGGAGTCATTCCCTGGCCAGCATGTGTGGGTGGTCAGGTTGGTTGGCTGTGTCAGCTGGTATTGTCATTTGGTTCGAATTTTTATTACGGTCTGCTCGTAATGATTTGTTTGTATGACTGGTCGGAATTAACATTTGTTATGGTTCGGTGATCTGATGGTCGTTAGACTGGCCACTTGGAATGGTCGTTTGGTATGGTTGGAATGAATGGTTTGGGGGTATGACTGACTGGCTTGGCTGTTTCGTATTTTAAGCTTGTATTGTTTGCTTCTGTGGTTTGACTCATGATGTTGGTTCTCATGAATGCCTGGCATTATGTTTCATACGGCTAGCTAGTACGAGCTGTTCGTGTGGTTGTTTGGTATGACTGTTTCAAGTGGATGACTGGAATGGTCGATCTTGCCCATTAGTATCTCCAGTCGGTCTTGTTGGGTTTTTGATCCGGTTGGGTGGAACGGGTGTTTGGAATGGATGATGCGTATTTTCGGTCGTACCCCAGATGGTATGGTATGTTAATATGGTCGGCTGGTATTGTTGGTTCGTATGGTTGTCTGGTATGGATGGTTCGTTTGGCCAGTCTGTATGGCTGGTCGGTCTGGCCGGATGGTAGGACTTGTCGATTATTATGGTCCTCTTCTATGGTTAGCTCTAAGTGAAATTACTTGCGAATAGCTTCGAAGTTTCTGAAAATATTTTTATGGAGATTTGCAAAGTGTTTGCGAAGATTTTGTGAAGAGTTTGCGAAGAGTTTGTGAGGATTTGCGAAGTTTTACGAAACTTTTGTGTGAAGATGATAGCAACGGTATTCATATTAGGTGTCTTATCGAGAGTGGACGTAGTCGACTGTTGGCATTGGTGGGTGGTATGGTCGGTTGGTCTTGTTCACTGTTCTAGCCATTTTGCAGGGATTGGTCTTGGCGGTAGCCAGTATAAGTGTGTCAGTATCTTCAGGAACAAGTTTTAGTTTCGAAATTAAGTTGGGTGCGGATTAGTGTGGTTGGTTGAGGGCGAGGCTGGATGGTGAGTGGGACGAGCTATGGTGAGTTATTTGAAGGGTGTGGAGAGTCGGGTGGTGGGTTGGTGTCATGCGTGGATGTTGAAAGGATCGAGCTATGGTGACTAAATGGCGAGGGAAGTTGAGCGACGAGGGGTGTGATGGTTGCACGGATTTTTCGCATTATGTATGTAATTACTACCACAATGTTTTCTTTGCATTTATTTACATTTTTAGCGATTTTACCTTGATTTTTGAGTTTAAGATCATTGGGGTCAAGGTTGATGTAACCAATATCCAACATGTGGTTCGGAGTAAGTTATGTAATATATTCGACATGGAGGTTGGAATCAGTAATATAATATGTTCCTAAATTTTTACAAGTTTCTTCCAATTTTTTGCAATTTTTGTTTTACATTTTTTGATTTCAAGGTCGTTGGGGCTAGTGTCAAGTTTACTAACAACCGATTTGGAGGTCGGAACCATCCGTGTAGTGTTTTCCTCGATTTTTTTTTCGGTTTTTGCGAATTTTCTCCATTTTTTTATGATTGCAAGGGAGATTGTTAGAAAAAGGGGGGGGGGAGGTTTTGGTTTAGGATGGTAGGGCGAGCAAAGGGAGTGTGGGGTTCGTCAATTTTTTGATTTTTTTTTTTTTTTTGCGATTTTTCTCGATTTTTATGATTGCGCGGTGGGTTGGTAAGTGAGGAGGTGAGGTGAGCATGGTGAAGGACGGCAGAGGCGGATGGTGGTGGTAGGGGAGGTGAGTCCATGGTAGGTGCTGGAGGGGGGTTGTGGGAGGGGGCCATGTCTGCTAATCTGTCCGATCCGTTGGACCTGGCTCGGGACCTTGAATCCGCTTTTACTGTTCTGAGAATTAATTGACGCATTCCATTAATAGCCTCAAATGGGCATGCTCCTCTGAGGACATTCCGGCTCTTGCATCGCGAAGCCTCTAATCCACTTTGCTAATTTTTCCATTTTTTATCAAGAATATTTTGGTGAAAAGAGTGACTTTTAGGAAAAATAATTCATTTATGAAGTGATTTTTGGGACTAAAAAGGCAATTTTGTCTGTCATATGGCCATCCCAGGCCGCCGGTCTAATCCTCCGCCTGTGCCGTCATGGCTGGTGGCTCCTGGGTCCTACTCCTAGAATCCTGCACCCGAACATAGTTTTCGCTTCTACTGTTACAAAAACACAAAATAAGTTAGGACACTCAGGAAACGCATCTCAAGAGTAACAGTTTTCAACATAATGGACAGTTACCAGATCTCTACTCTAACAGTTTCACCACAAAATACGTGTCCTCTGTAGACGTGCACTCTAAAGCTTCTCATTGAAGAGCGATGAAACTTGCTCTGTAATGATTCACGCCCAGTCTCCGATACCACTCTGTTTGAGCACCAATGAGAAAAAATATGATTCGGAGCCTATTGTAGTCTTAGAGCTTCTGACATCTTTCGATTTTCTTTGTATAATTATGCGACAAAATTTCATATCTTAGCTTTTTACGCTTCACAGATATCGGCTGTTCATGGTAAAGTGAACACTTTCGAATGCCCTTTAATTTGGAATAATAGTGAATAAATGCATTTTATTTTATCCCTAGACGTTAACTCATGAGTGCGGTGGAATATACAAACTGTGTTTATTATTTACATGGAAATATTTATTAAAAAATGGTGGTTAAAGGATACAAACTGGGTGAAATGAAAAGAGTTACTAGGGCCTCAAAAGTGGTCACTTTACTGCGAACAGCTTATACCTGAAAGTGACAACGAAGTTTGCGGAATTGAGTGAAAATTTGTAAGTATTCATGACTTGCGTCAAAGAAACAATGGCAGTAGTTCTTGTACGTGATGAGAGTGTCTAACGGCGAGGAAATCAAATACATTCCCTTTTATTTTTCTATAAAAATCGCCACTTGGTAATATATTTTTAACCATACCCGGATAAATATAACTGAGATTAAGCAATGTAAAGTCATTGAACTGAAAGGAAGGGAGGTTCATGCAAGCCAGGACACTGTAAATATCAAAACTGTTCAGCTGCGTGTTACAAGGACTCAGTGTAAGGCGGATGACTGAGCTTGCTAAGAGCGGATAGAAAGAGAGAAAAAAATTCTATAAAAATTAAGCAATATGTGATGAAAGTTCCAGATTTTAAGTTAACTGATTCGTGAAAATATAATATCCGTACGCTGAACATGGCACATTTAATATGAATCCTGTCGGTAATATTCTCAATATGTTGAAATCACTTTTAAAACTTAGGAATCCCCTTTTAAGAATGCCTATTTACCAATTCCTTACATGAACGACAGCAGTTTTTAAGAAAAACTATTTCACCACTTGTGCTTCAATCTGTAAATGGATCACTTGGGTAAAAATATTTTACTTTAGGAGGGGGTGATACTCGGCTTCTGCAGTGAGCACTTCATACAAAAAAAAGAAAGACATTTTCCTAATATAAGTTTTAATTCCAAGTGCCCACTCAAGGGAAAATTATTGCAATAGTTTATTTCAATTTACAATACATAATTTTAAGTTGAATTTCCACAATGTTTTCATAATTATTTATATTTTGACTTTTTTTGGGAAAGATTGCATTCTCTTCTGTCACCCCCCGCTTCCCGCCTTCACATTTTGCGTAAGCCAATGGAAGGAAGTGATATAAAGGATTATTACACACTGTTACAAACTGTTTTAATTTCTCCGCTGCCACTACTAAGAATATTAAGATGCGAAATTAATGTTGCTTGATTTAAGTGTGTCAGAGTAACGTAATACACGTCTGTCATATCACTCTTGAGATTGAGTTTTCATTGTCACGGACGGGAGAGATATTGAGTGAAGGGGGGGGGGGGGGTTTATGCAAGTTTAATCATAGATTTTCTTATCGTGTGGCAGGGGGATGTCTGGATAGCAGGGTATGGCCAGACTGATTTGGCACTTTGAACAGAGGAGCTTTTTCTCACTCAAGCGCGCCCAGCTTCTCATTTCTTAGTCTCTGTAGAGAGGGCGTGTTGCCTCACATACCCTCGCGTTCATGTTACTTTGCTTTCATAAACCGCAATTTAAACGCTGTGTCCATTGTCTGTAATACCTGCTAAGCGAGTTCAGGGCATAACAGATGCTTTCAAGGAAAACTGGTAAATAAGTTGGCTATGATAAAAACATCTGACAAACTCAACTCATATCTCATTCGGTTTACAGTGGTGCAGAATTCATTTTTTTTTAATTTTTTTTTTTTAACTTTAGACTGAATGCGAGAAACGAAGATTACGAGCGAAAACATTAACATAAACCAGCGCCAATGTTTAAGCTGTATAATTATTTTTAAATTCTCTTCTCTAAATTTATAACGGTTCGATTACCACCATTGCAGGGCTCTAACACAGTATTAATGATTTGCACACCTGCTCAAAGGAAAACTCTGCCACTAGATGTTAAATTCGCTCTGATTTGAATATTCCAATTACAGCAACTAAAAAAAAAAACGAACTACATTGTCCGGAGCTGCAAGCAGTTAAATACAAGGAAGGATCGTAAAAAGAGTAGACCGCCACAGAAATGAATTTCCGATCCGGTTTGCGCGGGGTTCGGGATAATCAGCTTTGCCAGCCTGTGTGTTCGGAGGCGAGGCAGCGGCGAGGTTCTGTCGGCGGGCAAGATCTGTAACTTTCACGGCAATGCGATATCGTTCACAAGACACAGGCGTTTAATTCAAGTCTAGAATTTATTTTTCCTTCTGCTCGGAGCGTTTTTCGATGCCGTGGAAACAAATTTAATCTTCTGCTTCACATCGAAAAATAAAAAACGGCCAAATCTATTTCGGTTGTGGTATCCGTAGTTGATGGGAAGCTGCAGCCATATAAAACGCAGATTGTATTAAGTACCGGGTTTTAGGCTTTGCATGGCGTTTGTGTGGTCCGTAAAATCTTCCTAAAAGAAACCAAGAAGAAGAGTTACGATTCAGTACGGCGGGGATTATCAGACTGGAGTCGCTCTCAATGGACACGATGTAATCCACCGTTAAAGCGGCTTGTCGGCGTTATTCTGCTAGGAAAGTATGATCCATTAGCTATAACTGTGGATTTATTAGAAGGTGCGGCGGATGCCAAAAATACAGCAGTATCACTCACTTGCCATTCTCTCAGATTATAACACTACCACTTGCGAATAACGTTTATGGTTCTATCTTATTTATGCAACTTTCGCATTGGGATAGACTGCTTTTTTCCTAAGTTCAATCATTGGCGGCGTCATGGTAAAGCCCTTTTGTTTATTTCTGAGCGTTAATGATGGAATTACGTATCACAGCATTTCATTACAAATAATTACTATAATTTTTAATTATCAACTTATCTTCTGCACATTATGGTAGAATCTGTATATTCTGGCATCAACTACTGCATTCTTCTCATAGAGCAGAATAACTGTGAACATTAAGTGAATAAATAACTAAGCAGTACTCTTGGGAATTTTTATGGTGTGTGTTTAGAAATTTTGCAATTGAAATATTGTTTTTAAGCGAAACTATTTCTCTGTCAGTTACATCGTGCGAAAGAAAAATCATATTGTGGCCAGTCAAGAGTATTTCGAAATTGCTATTAGATAGCTAAGAATCTCGCAAGAAACTACTGACATTTATAGTATGTTGAGTTTTACCTTCCGAAAATATTTCATTGTAGTATTTCAGCTTTAATAATTTTCATGTAATGTGGAGTTACGAAAAAAAGGCAATTTATTGAAAACATAATGTAGTTTTTTCCGCTTAATGTGTGTAATATACTAGTGCCAAAGTGTTATCGTGATAATGAAATTTTCTCTTTCTGATTAAGTAAATGAGTAAGATAGTACGTACTTTCACAGTAAAAATATGCGACAGTGTTACAAACTTATTAATGTTGTTCTACCTTTGCCTGTTTAGCGACTCTTATCGAAACTAAATTATACAGTAGCATGCCGATATAGCATGATGAGAAAATCTCCGAGCAAATTCCAAGCACCTGGTACACTGCGGGTATCTTCCTAACATTCAGTGTTTAAGTACGGAGATTATAAAAATCTGCGTTTTCATGGTAATGTTAGTACGTTCACTAAGAAGAGAAAAAGAAAAGTAAATCATAAATGAATCAAAACGAAAGTTTTATAAACTTGTTAGGCTCAACGGCTGCAAATTAACATTTTTACAGTATACGAAACGCAAGTTTACACTCAAATTCCCAGTGCGCAAAAGTACAAAAAAATGTAATTGACATAAACTTAAAACAATTTAATACGTAAGAAATTGTAAAAAAATATTTACAAATTAATTATTGTCCACTGTTATTTCATAAGAATACTGGTCGAGACATAGCGTGAATATTATATTTCTATAAAGACTTAGATTTTTTACAAAAAAGTGCCATATTCTTAGTATATTTATTTGTTCGTGAATTTATTTTTACTAACGAGAATTACATACATGTAAGACAGGAATGTAGTATTCTACTATTTCGCTATTAATAGGCTGTCATTAAAAAAAATTAATTGAAAAGAAAACACGAAAATATGTAGGTCATATGTTCTCTTCTAGAAACCGTCAAAATAAAAAATCAGTCATGTACAAAAATGTGGAAAATTTTTGGGGGATAAAAAGGATTACTCTAAATGTACTGAATGATAAGCGATTACGAGAAAGTGCATCACAATTCCCGATTGTTACGAGCTTTAACAAATATCAATGGAGAGGCAAGGTAAACAACATTGAGGCTCAAATTCTTGGATAGTGGTGAATCATGATAATTTAATCATTTTGAAGCTGAGTTCTACCTCGCAGAGAGAGAGAGAGAGAGAGAGAGAGAGAGCAGGAACTTCAGACCATATACTAAAGATTAGGTACGTCGCTTAATCGTCTTCTTCGCATGTACCCAGCATTGACCTACACCACTCATACATAACTATCAAAGTCACATGGTCAACAGTGATAAAAGTGTTTGTTTATAAATTTATTTTTAAATGACAAGCACTATTATATGAATAAAATACTTTACCAATTTGAATTTGATAAAACTGAATTACAAATTGGTTAGAGGAAGTATACATACATCTCAAAGCATTTGTTTACAAATCAGTTTTCTAACCTAAAATCAAAACCATCCGTTTTCGCTAGACGCGTCNATACATCTCAAAGCATTTGTTTACAAATCAGTTTTCTAACCTAAAATCAAAACCATCCGTTTTCGCTAGACGCGTCAGCAGAAAATTAGTTCAACGTTGGGACGCGAGGATTGGTTTTGTGCAGCCAGCGAGATCGATCTACATCATCTTTAGTCTATGTTTCAGGCCAGATCTAACTGATGACACTCCTTATTGATAATGGACTCTACCTACGGTGAAGATACGAGCTAGATCGATTATAGTCTTCTGTGTAAGCTCCTAACACCGACTCGTCCATTGCCAATGAAACTGTCAAGGTCACGTGGTCAACAATGAGAGACGTGTTTGTTTACATTTGAATTTTCCACAGACGCACTCTTTTATATAAATAAAATTCTATGACTAGTATGAATATGATCTGTAGTCCATTCATGGTTACTTACAGATTTTGTGAAGCCTTACTGAAGTTGTTCTTCCAGTATATTTTTCCGCTTCGTGCAAACAAAGCTTAACCGAGTATAAAAAATTACACCAAAGGGACAACGCACCGCGTGCGTCCGCACTCTGTGTCATAATATTTTACATAAGAGCAATTTCTTACTAGGTTTTGCCAACACACCTATTTTATCCCTGTTTTTATTCGTTTTAATCATTAAATAAATATAATAATTTAGAAATAAAATATCAGGAAAATTTAAATTTAACTAAAAATAAGGCAATTGTATGTTAACTGAAGTATAAAGTGTTTGTNAAATAAAATATCAGGAAAATTTAAATTTAACTAAAAATAAGGCAATTGTATGTTAACTGAAGTATAAAGTGTTTGTGAAATATGGCAAATTTTGGAAATAACTACACACATATGCAAGGGGTCATTTTTCAAAGGATTAATTAAAAACTTATGAATAAACCGCGAACAGACTCTAGTTGCATTAAAACTAGGCTAGAGTAAATGTACAAAAATCTCGAATCGCCAACTTACAAAACACTGTTCTTACATAAAATCTTACCCACGTTGTTTTTTATAGTGCTATAGGCAGAAAATAAATTCATTGTTGGAACACAGATAGTGGTTAATGCGCATGCGCACTCTATCCCGTACTCCCTCTTACGGAAGAGAGATTGCTCAGCAGGCAGGCGACTAGATAACGCTTCCATAGGCTCACAACCAGTCATCTTCCGAGACGCCGAAGACAGCCGAAGACAGCCGAGCACAACCGAGTCGACACGAAGTAGACAGTCCTCGGGTTACATCTATAAATACATTGCTCCAGGTATCTCGTTTGTACAAGCGTTGTTAAAAATATATTTTTACTAAAATATTTTTGAGTTTGAGCTAAGAGCTAAAAAGGCCGTAAACGTTTATTGTGACAAAAATTCCTCAAAATTGCAAAGAGTAAAAGTTTATTTATATCAAACTAGGTTTTTAATTTTTATAATATTGGCTATAATTTTATCAGTATAAATATCTTTATGTGACATTTTGATAAAATATTTTTCAGTGAATATACAAATAGCTGTGATAAAACACGAACAGGTTGTGCATCAGATCTGACGCGGTGATCGTAAGTGACGACTGGCTGCCCGTCAACTACAAAATAAAAACATTTTCGCCGATTGTGTGCTACCGTGAGAAAGAAGCTCCGGTGGAGGGATACATACTAGCGTCGAGGGACGATCACACGCGTCGCGCGGGTACGGAAGGTCGATCTCAGAAGTGCCGCGCTCGCGGGCGGAGCGAAGCGCAAGCCTGCCGGGAACAATTTACACTAATGCCAGCCTGACGAAAATGGTATAAGTGCACGTAATGGCCACTTGCAGGCCCCGTGAGCTGCCGAGAACGGCGTGACCAGACGTGGGGCGCCTGCCTGGAAATTGGTGAGGTGCTTTGACAAATGGCGTTTCGTCGTGCATTCCACGCACGGAACGCGTGCGTGTCCTGGAATAACTTCTTCAGTTAAGGGTAACCTTCCCGTGTCATAATGGATGTAACCTATTCGCTGTTTCCTCACACGTTTTGAATCAAAAGTTTGTAAGTCACCCCATGTATGACGCGTTTGGTAGTTAACCTTATTTTTTTTGTGAAATTGAACATTTACTCACATTATCGCTACAAATTACAATATTTTTTTCATTTATATTTAATATGAATAGAAGCTGGGAGAAGATAGGTGTGCTGGTAATGCCTAGTAAGAAATAGTTATTATGCAACATTTTATTAAAGAGACTGTGCAGAATTTCGTGAGTCATCCCATTGGTGTTATTTGGCTTGGTTAAGTTTTGTTTGCATGAGGCGGAGGAATATCCTGGAAGTAGAACTTAATCAGGGCTACATCAAAGTTGGAATTAACCACGGATGGACTATAGCTAGTTAATTATAGAAGTACATTTGGAATTTCCTTTTTAAAAATTTAAACAATCTAGGAAAACCAATAATTTAATTTGATGGTGGAAAGTTCCCCTTAACACTAGCTCTAGCCCATCATATTGAATTATTTTATTTCCCTCTGGCTGAATTTTTAAAACTCTATATACAGCATTAGATACTTAACCTCACGATGCAGTGCAGTCATATCTGAACGATCAGGGTCATCAGGAATCCTCTTTGACCCCGGGCATGTCTTCTTTATGTATACGTTAGTCTGGTGTCCGGGAGGTTCTTATCATCGTGAAGGCGTAGATGTTCGTGCATTAGCTTTCGCTTTGAGGGGTTCCAGATTCAAGCCTCTGGTAAGGCATGAGTGCCAATTTCATATTGCCAGATTGGTTGTGTATTAGTCTCTTTAATGATAAAATGCGAAATATCATAAGCCAACAAATAAAATCACACGGATTTTTTTAAACAAATATTAGTAAAAAAAGGCAGCTCTGGAAATCAATGTTCCAGTACTCACTTCGTGACAAGTATAAATTTGCGATTCTCTCTCTTTTAAAAACCAAATTTTTTTTCTAGAATGTACGTGTTTTTCTTGGCACAGTTGTAGTAAACTTTAAGGAAATATTCGTAATCATGTGAGTAATGATTATAAAAATTTTACTTTTGTTTATTATCACGCTCTACGACTAAAGTAAGTTAAGGTGATGAGCAAGTCACGATACGCATTGATGGGCGTATAAATAGCGGTAGATTTGTTTCCAATCGCAGTACTTTGTGACCACAATATTAGTACAATAATCCCGAGAGATGTAAAAAAAATATATATGAATTTTGTCCTTTTTATATATATATTGCGCAATATCTCTAGTGCATACACTACTCACGAATTGCCATCCGGCATTAAACGAAGTACGCCACGAAAGTCAAATGTAGCAAAAATTACGTTATGTTGAAATTTACTAAAACAAAATCTGGAGAGCCCTACAAACTACATGAATAAAGGTAAGTGGGTGGTTAAAAAATAAAATGTTATTGGCACACGTTTTNTCTGGAGAGCCCTACAAACTACATGAATAAAGGTAAGTGGGTGGTTAAAAAATAAAATGTTATTGGCACACGTTTCGCTTTACAATAGTTCTGCAGTTACACGATTATAATTACTTTACAACAGTGTTACTTTTACAGGCTCATTTGAAGTCNGCTTTACAATAGTTCTGCAGTTACACGATTATAATTACTTTACAACAGTGTTACTTTTACAGGCTCATTTGAAGTCTGTTCGCCAGTATGTGGTGCACGAATAAAAAGCAAGGAATATAAAACTGTTTCCTTCACCCTTTCCACGTCAACACAAGCACGAAGTCTGACCTTTCCTTCGCCACACGGAACTTCCTTTAGGAATACTTCTTTTGAAGTCGACCTTTTCAACCAAACTTCCCAAACTTCTACTCCAAAAGTCAAGTCATCTCTGCCACATTTACATTTTAAGTTTTTACATATTTACATCGATGTTTCATGTAAATTATGTGTTTCTTACTTTCAAGATTTAATCAACATACAGAACACTCTAAAGTTAATGTGTCTTTTTTTAAAATATATTATAAGAAATTTTTTACAACTAAAGTTAATGAGCAGTGTTTACTTTCTATATATATTTTTTTAAATTCATACTCTTATTGTAAAACATAAGATAGCTTCTTTATCATGAGAAATTCTTTTACATTTTAATTTTGCGGGGATATTTTCCATAGAAACTATTAAAGAACCTATTTGAACAAAAGAAAGTTGTTCTGTGTAATGTAGAAACAGGCGATTTAAAAATATCAGTAGGGCAGATAGTCGCCCAGTAGTCGCCTTCCGCTGACTATACCACAGTTAGCGCAAGTCGCTCTTCTCAGCATGTCGATCCTCACAAGGTCTGCGTGGTGTCATCGTGACCCATGTTCATTATCGTTGTTCAAGGGTCCAAAATGATATTTATATTTACACAATATTTAGTACCTTTATAATGTTTCATCGAATATTTTTCCAGCAAAAGTGTAAAGAGGGCAATTACTTTTCAAAACTAAAAACTAAGGAAAATATGAAAATTTCAGAATGCTAGAAGTACAATAAATATATTTTATTACAACTAAATATAATTTAATACCACTAGAATGCCATAGGGAAATTTTCTGAAAAATCTTGATATTGTTCGCTTATATATTCATTTCAAGTTTCAAGATGAATTTTGAATCTAAAAAAAGGTAGGACTTATCCTATAATAGCAGCCGAATAAAATCTTACAATTCTAACTAATTTTTTACCTTTGTAAAACCAATTTCATTAAATAATTTTTGTAAATTGGTTTTAATGGCTATTTTTTGTCAAAATGTTAAAAATTTGGAATAAGATACGTTTCCTTGTTTTGGTAATTTAATTGAATAGCTACTGACATATCAAAAAATATTGAATTTCGTCAAGACTAGAAAAGAATGTTTGGAACTTGAACGTCCTTTAGGCTTCGTGCTCAATTCTGAAATAAGATAGGCCGATAATTGTTTGCGAAGAGGAAACTCATGTGTCATAGCTCAGTTTACGTGCACTGAGTCCGTAACAAGTATTTTGTTTGCCAGCTAAAGTCCGAACATCTTGTCTTAATTAGAATTTCTGTGCAGTTTATGCAAGGTGATGTATTGAAGAACAACATCATGAACTGCAAGCATTCGTCTTTTGAGAGCCAGCAAGTGATGTCTTCAATACCCCCTGCTGCATCGATGGGTACTGATTCCACAGACGATTACGACGGCACGGTTAATGCTTATGACGGAATGAGAGGCGTAGGAGGTTTGGTGGAGTCAGTATGTGTGGAATGTACACTTGCAAGACGTTCGCGTGAAATTGACGAACTTCAGATCAAACAGTTTTCGGCTCTAAATACTGATGATGACAGTGCGACCCCTGCAAAGAAAAGTAAATTTGATATTGAGAATGAAACATGAGGTGAAGACGGTCATAAAGACAGCATTGATGATAATGACTATGAAGACAGTGTTGATGAAATATCTGATGAGAGGGATGATGATTCTCTCAATGTTCCTACACATTTAACCAACGAGTTTCCTTCGACAAGTGGTGTAAAGAAGGCAGAATGCGTCAATAATGCTCGTTACATTTTTTTTGAAGACCGTAATGAATTTGTTGATATACTTTCTTCTGCTTCTCTGAAAGACTTATTAATTCAGTGGTGTAAACAATCAATTGAGAATGTGTTTAAGATCAAATTTATGTAAGTGAATGCAGTAGCATAACTATAGTTAGATTTGAAGTATTATGCCTTTATCGGGTTGTTTAAAATCGACTGAATTCTACAGGGCGAACGAATGAAATGAGGAGAATATTTTTGAGAACTTTTTCATACCTAGTTGGTTGGCCTGGTCAGTTGGTCTAGTAAGTTGGCTTGGTAAGTAAGTATGACCCTTTGGTATGGACGGCTCTGGTAGAAATATTTTGGGAAGATTCTGCGAAGATTTTCTTAGAAGAGGTTAGCTATAAGACTCTTATTACGATACTTTTTCTCGAGATTTATCATCATAATTTTTTGATTGTATAGGTGCGTGGTATGATAGGTTGGTCTTGTCGGTTGGTCTAGCCTGTTTTTCAGGATCTGGTCTCGTCAGGAGTTAGTCTTGAGCTTAGTCAGTCTCGTCAGGAACCAGTCTTGGGTGGAGTTAGACTTCGGTGGAGTTAGTCTTGGGTGGAGTTAGCCTTGGGTGGAGTTAGTCTTGGGTGGAGTTACTCTTGGGTGGAGTTACTCTTGGGTGGTGTTAGTCATGGGTGGAGTTAGTCTTGGGTGGAGTTAATCTTGGGTGGAGTTAGTCTTGGGTGTAGTTAGTCTTGTGTGCAGTCATTCGTTAATTAGTATTGTTAGTCGGTATTGTCCCTTGATGTGAACAGCTAGTAATTGACATTGTATGGACTGCGATTTTCGTCGATTTTTCGAATTCAATGTCATTGCGGTAAGGTCCAGTTCGGCAACCAACATGGTGACTAAATCAACAGCACCTCTGGTAACTAAATCGATAATTAATACACTAGCATCACCTTGGCGTTGAAAATTAAAACAAATGACAAACAAAAAGGCAAGATGGCTGCGTACGTTGGAATGAGCAAGAGTGAGGACGGTGGAGACCTGTCCAAGGGTCTTGAGTCTTGAGTAATTATTAAAGGATCTAGAGTCAAGGGTCCTGATTCAAGGATCTTGAGTCTTGAGTCAAGGGTCTTGAGCCCCGGTTCTTGAGTCCTGGGTCAAGGATCTTGAGTCTTTACTCAAGGATCTTGAGTCAAGTGTCAGGTATTTTGGAAATTTGTTGGAACTCTTTAGACCCTTTTGGGATTTTTGTGTTTTTTGAGTATTTTTTGAAAATGTTTAGGTTTAAGGTCGAAAGTAAACGGGGTCAAGGTCAAGTGTCACGGGTCAAGGTCATCGACATGTAACATGACTGACGAGATGGACACTGACCGACCTGGCGACAGTCTGTCGTGTCGGGAGCTTAGTCAATCTACCTGTCATAGAACCCCGGTTCTCCTACATGCACATCAATAATAAATTTAAAAAATTATAAAATAACAATATTTTCAAAAAGGTTATGAATATTTTGGGAATTTTTTGAATTTTTTTGGTTTCAAGGTTATTTAAGGTCAAGGGGACGTGGTCAGGTCAAGGTCACAGGTAAAGGTCACCCAGATTGAATGTGGCTTTTGGGTGACGTCACAACATGGCGGCCGGCCGGTGCCTGGCTCCTATTTTTCCATTCCCTTATGCCAGACTCATAATTTCCCTACTTCTTAATGGTGTAAGAGATTTAATGTCAGATTTTAACAGGACTGTCGTAATCTCCTAGTTTGACAATATATTTTGCGATATGTCTAAATTAAATGGAAAGTGCTTCATCAAAACTAGAGTAGAATGTGATTCGACTTTTAAAATTCAAGTTTAATAATGACATGAACAATTAACTTTCTTGAATCATTATCAACCATTTATTAGAAGTATTAAAAGATTTTGTAATTAATCCCATTGGAGTGTTTTCAAGGATATGGTTTTATGTACATGCTGAATCCCAACTCTGAGGAAACATAGTTTCATGAATAAGATAAGCAACTGATAATGCAGGCCATAAACGTACTTTATTAATAAAAACAATTTAGATTAGATAATTATGTTTAAGAAATAGTTTTATAGTTACATCTGAATAAGTTTTGACGCTGTTACCTTGATAAGAGAAGGCTTATTAGTTGTATAACAACGAATTCCAATTGTTTAGTCGGCTGATACTTGAAACAGTACTTCATGATGTTCGAGGGGTTAGTGACGACATAAACACGTTGCATTCGAAATTAATGCATTCGAAATTAATGCATTCGAAATTAAGGTGATCTCATACTTGGATATATTTAGTGCGTTTAAGACACATAGGCAAAGGAACGATAAGGTTGGAACTGCCACGTGCATCACATAAATGATCTTCTTTACCCGCTGTCTTTTTGTCTTGTTACTAGTTGCGACGGTAGTCCACACATCTGTTGGTAGGAAATCCTTAGCGGATTTCAGGGAAATCCCCAAAACAGTTCTCTTAGATATTTAATAAGTATTTAGTTATAAACAATTATCCAAATTGATTTGTTTTTTCACTTATGTTACAACAATTAAAATAACGTTTACGAAATACTGCTAATGTTTTGTAGTTGTATACCAAATGAATCTGAAGCTACGTTATTTTTGTACAAAGAGTGGTGTGGAGAGGTTGGGGCGGCCCTTAACATAGAAGTCTTGAGAGCCGACGAGGGAAGTGAGGTGAAAATGGAGCAGCACCAGAATGCAAGGGCGGGGAAAACCCGGGTTACCCAACAAAACCCGCCAACCAGCGGCATCGTCCTCTACGATTCCCACATGCAAAAATCCGGGAGTGACCCCACCAGGAATCGAGCCCGGTTCTCCTAGGTGGGAGTCGAGTAGTCTGACCACTACATCACTGCGGCCCCCTTTGTGCAGAAAGAGATCTCGTAAATTTGTTCAACATAATGTCATGAAAACGTATTTTTAAAACACTCGACGACGCTGTCATGGCATGCGCCTTAATATTTGTAAGAAATGTTTTCATTTAGTTTATGGAGGTGTAGAGTTTAATAGTTAATTACTCCTTGCCCAGCGCCGGGTCTTGCTGCGTCCTTCCCAACATCGTGTTACCCAGAGGCATACATAAACTCGAGGCATCTTTGTTCAGAACGGAAAGCAAGCCACACATACGGAGATACCATCCGCCACGACGCAGGTTCCGAAATAAACAAAACAAATCTTCTCTGGAATCCAACAACAAGTCACGGAACAGAAAAGTTGGCTATTTAAAAGGAATGTTTATGATTATTGCGTCAGGAATGTAAGTAAAAGGAAACGTGTACATAAAATGTACGCGTGTACACTCGTAAACTTTCCTATCTAGCACTTCCCTAACTAAAGTCCTCTCGTTCTCTTCAACTCGCCGTGCCTTAAAGCGCCCGTGTCAAAACTTAACCAACTTCAAAGTGACGTCTTTACTTGGAAGTATTTTTCGTGTCTGTGACACAGTTTAAATAAATCCACATAAATGAAATGGTGTGCCGATTTTTCGACGCGAGCATAGATACTCGCTGATTGGCTGTATGAATCTCTGAAGTGGGCTTTTCGTCTCTTCGGCTACTGCGTGCTGTGAACGATCCCCTATTGGCTTCGCTGGTGGCTGGGGAGTAGTTTGCCAGGCGCTGATTGGCGAACGGCATTTCGATGTGTTACTGGTCATTGACGCCATTTTGCTGGCGTGTGTGGCTGGAGTTCGCAGTATAAGCGGCTGTTTCACCTTCCTACTCTGAAGTCACGGTGAATTAAGCACTTTTGGAAGCTTGAAATAATAATCAATAAATATGTATTATTGTAGCCTTAGACGTTAAATATCGACGTTAATAAACAGGGTGATTCGAAAATCATGGGACACACATTGAGGGGTGGTAGAGCTCACTAAAACAAACAGTTATTGTATAGGAATATATGGGCGGGAGTGACGCGTTGAGGCACAAACACAAAAACATAACACAATAACGGAAACATAAAATGTTCATTAGCAGCACACTTAACGAGTGATTCCGTACAGAAAATGTTAAAACAGTTGCTGGAAATGCATCCACCAACAGTCACGCATGCTTGGCGACCTCTACATATGGCGTGATTGGCTGACAATGGTGGCGTGCGTGAAATACCCGGCGTATTTGAATCTTTTCGCCAATCACTCCACCGACGCTACCAAGCTTGCATTACTGTCGGTGGTAGCAATTTTGAGCAATTGTTATAAACATTTCTGTTAAAAGGCATTTTGCTGCAATGTTGTAAATAAACAATGTGTTTCATTTCATGTGTTATTTTTGTGTTTGTGCCTCAACGCGTCACTCCCGCCCATATATTCCTATACAATAATTGTTTGTTTTAGTGAGCTCTACCACCNTACCCCTCAATGTTTGTCCCATGATTTAAGAATCAGCCACTATACACTCGGTTATTAAATACATGGCAATATTTATTTTAAAAAGTTATAGGAGGATAAAAAATGGTTGATAGGAAAAAAGTAACTAGGGCCTGAAAAATGCTCACTTTACAGTTAACAGCCTGTATTAATTGGCGATATATAGTATCTTCTATAGTACCGAACAGGAGAGTGGCACACTTTACAACACAGCCGATATTTAAACTTTTGTTTTTCGTTCACACTACTCCTCGTGATAATATGCTATCAATCTGGTAACATAACACTGAAAAAAAAAATGATTTGTCGGTAATATATATATATTTTTTCCTTGTTCACACAGAATTATTTACTTGTCACCACTTAACTGGCCACCAAGAAAGAAAGGAAATGCAATATGACTTTCCTACATAATATATATTTTTCGGTAATTTTTTAAGATAGTGGTTTATCTAATTGAATGACACAGTAGTTCACTGGAATATGAAGTAAATAAAGATTTCGGAAAGTTTGTGCACTGCATACCAAAAACATCGTTTTTGTCTATTGGCTGCTGCCTCAGTGCTTTTGTAAAGGCTGTTAACGGTAAAGTTAGCACTGTTGCAAGCCCTGCGTAAGATCTACTTGTACGCATATTCTGTATTCCTACATCATATTTCAAATTAACGTTACCACTTTATTCATGCTTCATCCAAGTGAAACTACGGAATTGTTACAAATGTAAATATTTTACCACTTAGTTAATTGTTACACTTATTTTCATTAAAAAAAAAACAGAAAGTAAAAAAGAAATGATTTCAGCATAAATATTTACGTAACACTTTTAATTCAGGTATGGAACTTATTTCCCTTTGTCATTACCAACTTTATTGGGCGCATGCCTGTGAGTGTTATACGTGGTACGATATGTGCAGTGACATTCTTCGATGGTTGATTTAAAAAGTGCTAAATTAACCGTGAATGGCCTTTATAGGATTGTTCATGACTCGTCTCAAGTTGAGTTTTGATTTTGGTCTACAGTAACACTGGATGTATGTAAAGAACTTCGGTGCATTTCTAATTCCAGAATAAAATTGCAAGTGTTCAGACAGTGCCTGGCATACGAAATAGCACAGCAAATACAAGGGGCCCTGTATTTAATACCTGCAAATATTTTCACGTACATTTACGGAAGTGTTTTTGGAGATGTAGGCCCACTGTTAATATATACACGAAAATGCGATCCGTCATGGGGAAAAACAGACCAGAGCTTCATAAATACAAAAATTCGGAACGTCACCGTATTTCCTATAGATTTGGGCTTCGGCAAGGAACAATGCCGAGTTTACCCGAATCGTTATTCAATACTGTCACCAGAAAATTATCATTTCTACGGCAGTTACGAAATCCAATCCACTTGGAAATAGGTTTCTGCAATCATTGAAATTAGTACAAGGCACCTGAAAAAATTATCAACACTTAAAATTTTAAACGATACTAGAATCTAAAATGTTACTAGTGTCACATTTCTATAAATAATATATTCGTGTTCAATACTGTTACCAGAGGGTGGTAGGTGAGTGGTAAAAATTGCTATATCTAAATATTTTAATCTCTCTCCGGAATAAAATATATGAACTTTCAAAATATATATTTTTTTATACACAATAAAAAAACCTGCATAAAGAAAACTAAATATATGTATTTTTTGTAATCTCTTTGAATAAACCACAAGTAGAGAAAATTCAATTAGCAAATCTACGGATAGGTTTCGTAGCCTCCACTTAAAGTTCCGTAAAATTTAAGTGAAATCCGCCATTGTAAAAGTGACAAGTTCTTAATTTTACGAAGATTTCTGGATAATTATTTAGCAGTACTTTTCCGCAATATCGTGATATTTTTACTTGCATCAGAAAAATATAATTTAACCCTTTCAGGAATGGTGGTCAATGTAACAAACGTTGCACATGGACAGGTTTAATAAACCACAATGTAAAGAGCAGAAAACATCGTCCAATAAGAAAAGTCGATCTTGAGTGAGATACATCATTCGCTGGTATTATAGTGGATGAGTATTAAATAATATATAATAAGGTCGATAACATCAAAACCAAACAACCTACAACTTTGATTGACCAATCAATTGAACTGTGGAAACGTGAAGTTTGTTTGCCATACATTTATAAATGTTCAATGTGGCTACCATGAGCGGCCCGAACGACATCTACGCGATAAGCAAGCTCGTTCCACACTCTTGTCAGAATGTCCGGTATTACGGTTTGGATGGCGTTCGTAACTCTCGGTTTGAAGTGGTGAGGGGGTAGCGAGCTCGCATTCAACACGTCAGTGTGAAGGGGACGGTCTGATGTTTCCTTGCCCAGAACGAGGTAGACGATGCCTTCATTTCTAAGCTGGTTTTTAGCGATGAAGCAACGTCCCATACAAATGGTAAGGTGAACCGGCACAACGTGTGGCTATGGGGTCAAGAGCCCCCACATGAAACCACCTAACACAATCGCGCTTCCCCCAAAGTGAACGTGTTTTGTGCTGTATCGAAAGACACTGTTTTCGGCCCTTTATTTTTTCCCGAGACCACTGTTACAGGAATCTCTTATTTGTACATGCTTACAGAGAGTTTTTTTCCTCAGTTAGAAGAGGCGGCGGGGGACTTCATTTTCCAGCAGGATGGTGCGCCACCCCACTGGCACCTAGCTGTTCGCGGATACCTGAACGAGACGTTGCCGCAACGCTGGATTGGTCGAGGAGCAGCTGGTGACCAGGCTCTTCATCACTGGCCCCCAAAAAGTCCGGATCTTACCCCGTGCGATTTTTTTCTATGGGGGTTCATAAAGGATCAAGTGTTTCGTCCACCATTGCCAGCTAACATTGACGACCTCAAAACGAGAATTACGGACACCATCCAAACCGTAACACCGGACATGCTGACAAGAGTGCGGAACGAGTTTGACTATCGCGTATATGTCGTTCGGGCCACTTATGGTGGTCACATTGAACATTTGTGAATGCATGGTAAACCAACTTTATAGTTCCACGGTTCATTTGATTGGTCAATCAAGATTGTATATTTTTTGGTTTTGATATTATATACCTTCAAATTTGCGGTATTCTTTTATATTCACCCAGTTACTTCACAAATTTTTAATCAAACCATTGAAAAGTCAACACTTGCATGACGTCTTTGGTTTTTTATCATAAACACGTCATATTTCACAGTCGTTGAATACTTGNGTCACATTGAACATTTGTGAATGCATGGTAAACCAACTTTATAGTTCCACGGTTCATTTGATTGGTCAATCAAGATTGTATATTTTTTGGTTTTGATATTATATACCTTCAAATTTGCGGTATTCTTTTATATTCACCCAGTTACTTCACAAATTTTTAATCAAACCTTTGAAAAGTCAACACTTGCATGACGTCTTTGGTTTTTTATCATAAACACGTCATATTTCACAGTCGTTGAATACTTGTGTTAACGTAATAGTATCATATTTTTTGTTGTATTGAACTTGTATTTACGTTTATAAAATTTGGTCTGTAGTCAATTAAAAAGAAAACAGTTAGAAAATAGGTGTTTTGGTAATGGCTTCTAAGAAATAGTTCTTATTGAAAAATATCATTAATTTCAGTGCGCACTATTTTTTAGACTTGGCTTAGCTTTGTTTGCACGAGGCGGAGGAATAGTGTGAAAGTAAAACTTTAGCAGGGCTTCAGAAAATTTGGAAGTAACCATAAATGGACATATATTCTTCAGCATTATAGACAGCTCATGCCAATAACATCAAACACAATACACGTTGTTATTGGACCTGACTTACGAAATTGCGTTGCGCTAAGGCATGTGTGATTCCAAACAAAACATTTGTTCATTGCAACATCTTAAATAATATATGAACCTGTGCCTAGAAGAGTTTAGAGTGAGTGAAGAGATTTGGGCGGCTCTTAGCATCGAAGTCTCTAGAGCCGTTGAGAGTGAAGCGAGGTGAGTATGGAGCAGCACCGGAATGAAAGGGTGGGGTAAACGGGAGATCCCTGAGAAAACCCACTGGCCAGCGGCATCGTCCGGCACGATTCGCAAATGCGAAAATCCAGTAGCGTCCTCGCCAGGAACCGAACCCGGTACGCTTAGGTGGGACGTGGGTAGTCTGACCACCACACCACCGCGGCCCTTTAAAAAGTCAAGAAGTCATCTGCTGAACGTGTTTATACAGTAATTCCACGAGAGTGCAATAATGCTGGACACGATTTTTTTTGTTCGAGACGAGTGCAGTAGGGTTCGTCAACCTGCTTGTATCTTGGCGAAGCTCCCATGTTAATGCAAGGTCGACATCACGGTCGAAGACGAGACCACTGCTAATTGGAGCCGGGTGCCCTCCCCCGTGAGACAGACCTGTTGTTCTCAGTCCCCTTGAATAATTCATCAGGTGAGATGAGCTGAGGGGGTGAGCAAGTGCCGGAACTATGTAGCAGTGGGAAGCGGGAAACTCCAAGAGAATGTCCCACGACCTTGCAGCGCGCGTTACCGACCTGCAGACTTCATGTCGACACCGCGGCTGTCACCAGTGTGGATGGTTGGTACCGATGCGTGAATAAACAGCCCCCTGACAATGTAAATATTACGTACTTCGGAAATATACAAAATGAGGAGGACAGTTGGCAGGGCTTTCAAAAGTTCCAAAATAACTAAAATATAATTGAAAATATTTGTACAAAAAAACGGAACAGCTCCTAAAACACAGCGTCGTTTGAATCCCATTTTAAGGCGACATCGTTTTATTATCAAGAAAAAAATAGTAATGCCACGAAAACGAATTATTGTTGCCTGAGTGCTCAGATATGCCTAGAACTGTTAGCGTGTTTGGGATTGGCATGCCTCTGAGTTGGTGTGCGATCTTCTCTTCGTGCACGTTAAGTTATGGGACTTCCAACGGCGACGTTATCATTTTAATGGTGAAAATGTCGATGTTGTCCTTTGTACGGGTTTCGCAGAAATTCACGTAGCATATTTCTAAGCCAAAGTATTCAAAACATGTCTTTTTGTTGTTTAGCATTTTTGAATATTTCCGATGTTCTAAGCGTGTAGAATGTAACATTTTGGAATAAAAAGAGTTTGATTTATTTTCGTTTGAGAACAAACTGTGTACACCTATTGTTTTTATTGAAAATCTGTACCCTGAAACGCATTTTACCCGCCAGGTAGGTGAGCATTCTAAAACCAGAATCTGTGTTTATAGAAGCAGATGCTCCCTTAGCGTTTTTCGTTCCATGGTTTGGAATTTAAAATTCCGAAGTTCACCGTAGCCTGCACGCAATGTGAGTCGGAAGAAAGAACGTCGAGGTATTCAGGTGGTTTCACGTGGGACCTACGGGAAAGACCCTGAAATATTTTATCCTGGACACGGAGCCGTTTCATTACCATATCAAACACCTCCGGACCACGAAGATACAAGAGTGTCCAAAATTCCCAGGTAAGTGAACTGCTGGGCTTCGACCAAGTATTCTTACACTGTTAACGCGTCTCTTTTGAAACTCTCCGGCAAAAGAGCGGCAAGGGCGGTGCCTATCCTGGAGGTTTGTTGTACGCGTTTGAGGCCCGATAAGCGCGGTGGCGATAAGGGCGACAAAGACCCGCGCATCAAGCGCGCCATCACTCCTATCCACAAGGCTCTTAACTGGCGTGCAGTGTTCTCGTTGTGCAGCTTGTTGTAGACATGGGACTTCCAGCGGTGACCCTACGTTTTTATTCGTGGAAAGTTTGAAGTAAAATCGAGTGCACTGTTTTTGTAATAGTTTCCCATGTTTTTGAGCATTCTACTTTGAAATACGCCGTGTGAATAGGCCGGTTTTTAACTACGTCGGTGGGATCGGGATTAGTATTTGAAATACACGTGAAGTTTCTAGTGTAATTCGTACCACGCCTGAAGTGTTTTATTTTCGTATATCGTTAAGTGGTTTCATAAAAACGAATGCTGGTTTCGGACACCCGGCAACGCAATTCAAGAAAAAGGTAGGCGGTGCCCGTAACTATGTATTTTGTTGCGGATTAACGGCTAATTAATTTCTATATTAATTAACATTTCAAAATTAAATAATAAATGGCATACGCTGCGTATGACAAAACGTAAACACTCTCTGAAAGCTTAATATTCAAGTTAGTAACAACTTAAGTTACTTTCTTATCGTTTCACGCGCGTTGTATTGTACATTTGTTTTATTTAAGATGCCTCTGTTTCTAGATACCTACGGATCTGGATATTTCAGTGTTTCTTGAGGGATGTGTGGGTTCTGGTCATTAAGTGTACAGAAATATTACATTTTATGTCTGGCTGAAAGGTAATTGGATGAAAGGAGAAACCCAACAGGTTTCCGAAAATGGTTAATTATACATTAAATTCTTATAGCATTTAGATTTGCTTGAAAATGCAAGTGGTTATAATTAAAAATTAAATAATTTTTACACCTAAAACAAGGCTTTCATTCGGCTTCTAAAATGAAACAGTTAAGAAGTTGTTACTGATTGATAATCAAAGGAATGAACAGAATAAACGTCAGGAGTAGTAGTGTTACAGCACATCAGAAAAAAATCGCTGTTAAATTAGGGAACATCGCTTTGAAGGGTCTACCAGTATGATTAAATAAAGTGATTTCGACATTTTTTTCAGTAAAATTCCTTTGAATTTTATGAATTTTCACAGTTGGAACATTTTGGAATGTTCTGCACATCTTGATTACGCACGAACTACTACTGAGCTCTGCATCGTACAGAAAAGCGACCATAAGAAAAATAATGTGGGCCTTGGAGAAGCATGCCATCTTTTCTGCAATATGAATAGAGATAACATGACTCCAGAAGTAGTGTCCATGCCATATTTCGAAACCAGTGTTCTAGTCTGTACAATTCTGCTATGAAACCACTCAACGTGTCACTGACAACTCGGTTTCAGTATTTAACGGGGTTCCAGGTAGTAATTCGTGACATTATAGTCCGAATGAACGGTCGAGACTGCAGCACAGAACATCGAAATTTACAGAAGCGAATCTTACACGTGTATCCAGAATTCCAGTAGCACTAGCAGCCTCACACATTGGTGAGAGGGACTGGAAACTAACGTGGTTTGCCAGCCAAACCAATATGTGTGGAAAAAAATACTATTAATATTTAAGTTTTAATTTATCCTTTCTCGTATGCTTAAAATTTGCAAAATAAACTTATTTTCTTTACTGTAAACGTGGTTAATATTATCTTTGTCAATGTAAGTAATTTTATGTAACTCTTAAAAATCGGTACGTTAACCCTTCCATGCCCTATGCAGACAGTTGTTTACATGTTGCACGGGAAAGTAATATTTGGCAAGTTCTGAATACTGCGAAGATCAGAGTTCAATGATCTGACCCGGGTGTAACTGATTCGTAAACCATGCTACTGCTACTCGTTATGACTGGTCCATATCACAAGTCACCGCATACAAAGCCTACAGATTAATGGTTGTGATAACGGCTCATGTTCTTTGTCAACTTTAGTCCATCATGCGTAAAAAATTCCATATTTGTAAAACAATAAACCATAAAGAAATGTAGGAATGGAAGGGTTGAGAAAGTCACATGTATTTACTGGCAGAATCGCGTCGCTATGCGGAAAGAGGAGGGCAAAATTAGCCGATGCAAATGAACAGAATAGACTCACAGGCTCACATATCCTTTTGATACCTTAAGAGAAGAACTTAATCATCTACACTTACATTTGTGTACTATGGAAAAATTCTTGCTGAGCGAAAATTATGTGCTTTGATTGATAGCTAAGAAATCTAACCTAAATTAACTGAACTCCCAAACACCTGTGGACACGACAAAAGGCTCTTCGCTCTTCTTTATTCAATCACGTTGGCTAGCTGGATCATGATACTTACTGACTTTGAAACGCCCCCACAAATTATATTAAAGAACGTCTAGTTTTCTCAGACATACTGACAATTCCCAGCAAGAGATTGTGTAGGTCTATTCGCCGAGAAGAATGTCAACAGAATATGAAGCGAGGGTACAGTATCTACGTTTCATAATGCAGAGAGATTGGAACGCCCCTAAGAGATATTCCCTAGTGCATGTTGGCTTACAATTTTTGTTGAGGACCCTAATGTAGAAGTTCTAGCATATCTCCGACTGAAAGGAGGTTTCAGATGGGCTGAAAGCGACATTCCGTCCCCTGAGAAACTCTTACATAGTAACTATGACACTGCCAATCAGACGTAATGTGTGCATCCAGAGCGCCACACAGCCTATCAGCTAACGGATACCTCTACATTAGAAAGGCCACCACGCCGTTTTGCTTCTGTACAACTACTTTTTCTGTGGCTCTGGGTCGGCTTTTTTGTGTTCAGAGCATACTATTATTAGGAGATGATACTCTGTTTAGACATTTTCGCTCATAGTTGTGCGAAGTAATACCTAAATATTAGCTCTCATTTTGCGGTTTTCAAATACCACAAAAGGGAGAATAATTGTCTCTTACTCATGGGATCCATTTATGGATTCTATCCGTAATGAGAGAATATGCTATGTTCATTAGGCCTATTTGGTGGAAGAGGCTCTTTCTGCCTTCCCAGTGTTTTTTTTATATTGAAAATTTTAAGTGAGCTTGAAAACAAGCTCCGACTGAGAAAGCACATGCCTGCAGTAGAACTACGGGTCTGCACGTCGCTTATATGGACGCGGCTGTATCGGTCAGCACTTTGTCATCGCTCATACACAGAAATTACGTTAAGAGTGCTGGCCACGAAAAATTAGTTATTTTATATTTATACGCATTACAGACAAACTTATAAACATTACTTGCAAGTACTCTTCACTCGTATAAAAATTATTTAGATTCTAAGGTTTTTGCATTATAGCATGTCAAAGTCACAATTTTCGTGTTCTTGGGATGTACAAATAAAACACTCATAACATTTACAGAAAATTTAAGAAGGGTGACAGGTGTATTCATTTATTTCAAGTTGTGTATAGCATCTTTTTTCTTCAAAATATTATAGACTTACAAATTAAAAATACGCAAAAATGTTCTTATTTTGAGCAATTTTTAAAAATTACGAAAACATTTCATACCAAGATTTTTTTATATTTCCTGAAATACCTCATGGTATCTTATTTCAGTGTTAATTATTCAAATTCGGCACAGGAGTTAATTTGTATGATTTTTACATCCCAAAACATTTACATTGTGATTTTGACATGTCATTATGCAAAAAGTTTGTGGCCTAAAAATCTTTTATGCCAGGAAATAGCACTTTTAAGTAATTTCTATAGGTTGAACAGTATTTCGCACAAATAATTAAATATTGGATTTTTTTGTGGCCAACGGCCTTAATGGCGTATTCACAACTATACTTGATTTCAGCAAGCTTCTGCTCCTTGTTTCCCCTTACAGCCTGGGGAGCTGACGTCAGCCGCTGTGTTTGACAAATTCGTGTCGCTAAACCAAATGGTGAATGAAGTACGTCGTCAGCAACGGCTCCCTGTTGCCAGCTGGAGAATACTCCAAGCAGCGATGGTCGACTTTCACCACTGGAGTTGGAAATCCTCATATTCATTTGCCGTTCTTTGTGGCAAGTTCTGAAATACGACGTGTCCAACGTATGACAATTTTTCAACTCAAACAGTGCTGCGAGGATAGGTAGAGTAGGCAGATCGCAATTTTTGCAACCTGACAGGTTTCGCAGCCTTCGTACATTCGGCAGCACTACAGTGCTTTAAGTAAAGTATTTTTATCTCACTTTAATCCGTCATGTGGACCTGAATCTCAGTAGCAAAAATAATTAAAACTACGGGAATTTTTTTTATTGGGAGTAACGTTGCAAAAAAATGACGTTGTAATAGTAAAAAAAACTTTATACTCGTGGTGCTTACATATTGCAGTATTCATCAAGCATATAATTTAGTTTGAAACGGCAGCCGTTTACTGGTGTTAGTTTTGCTCCAATTTTTAATAGCAGATTTTTAATTTAAGCACGAATATATTTCGTCTTGGGGAAACAGAAATAATTAACAGTAAGGATGAAAGCATTAAGAGTAAGGATAAAAGCAGATGAATGGAAACTGATTTACAGAGGAGTGTTTATAAAAAAACCCTAGTCGTGTGGAAGCAAAATAGGCATATGTTCAAGTTAAATTTAGCGAGACATAATGCGGGTATTACTACAAAAAACATTTATAAAAAATTATTAAATAATGATTTGGTCACACCACAACATTTTTGTAACACTTTTTATGAAAGTATGTTATTGGGAAAAGGCTATTTCCAACTCCATGTTAAGGATTACGATACAGTGTAGCAGAGTCTCAATGTAATACAGCACATATGTTAATTGCTATTTTATGTGAATTCAGCAGTATTAGACAATTTGTACCATTTCATTGCTCATTGGTAGTTTTATTTCGAATAGCATTTGGTTTGCATTTATTTCTCAAAAAATATGAATCCGTTATTATTGCCGGAATGTTTATGTAAAACGAATAATTCTAGTTTACTTTTAAAGAAGGCAAAATATTTCAAGATGAAATTTAAGAAACCTAAACGTAGGTTTTCAGTTTTTTTGACATAAAAGCTGTTCACGGTATAGTGTGAACTTTTGACGTCCTAGTTACTTTTCCCTTTCAGCCATTTTTTATCCTGTAAACTTTTTTTTTTTAAACATTGCCATTTAAGTAATAAACACATTGTGTATATTTTCCCTCACTCGCAGGTTAACTCCTAAGGCTGCACTAAGAATATATTTATTGACTATTATTCCAAATGAGAGGGCTTTCAAAAGTGCTCACTTTACCGTGAATAGCCTATGACGGTATCGGCTGTTTTCTGAACACTTGTGTCAGCGCAAAGGTTTATCAACAACCATAGTATTTGCAATGCTAACAAGTCGGCAATATACATGAGAATTGTAAGAAATGCCTTTTATTTTACGTAAATAATTCATTAACGTTTACAAAAAAAAATATTTTAATGATAACACTATTAAATTAATATCAGTATTTATGTTTACCCAACAGCAAAATGACGCACATACTTTATAGTCTGTTTCAGGTCAGGAAGAAGGAAAATAGTACAGTACAGTACGGAAGATCGGCTGGGGGGAGCTGCTTTGACTAGCATCCGAATAGATTATTTTACCAAGGGCCCCTCTAGCATACTAACAATGACTGTTTCCTCCAACAGGTTTACCGTCAGTGATTAGGCAAAATAAATTTCATCACAACTCCCCACCTAACCCTCTTTTTTGCAAGTTATCATAATTTAAATTAAATAAATCAGACTAAGAATGAAACTGCTCAAACTTTTAATTTCCTAGCAATCTATGGTAAATGATTCAATTTTAGAGAATATTACTTTGAACTCCCTTTTAAAGCAATCCACATACACCCCTGAGAATACACTCAAAAGCCTTCAGCGTCAAGGGAAAAAAAAAAGTATGCCATAAGCAAGTTGTTATGATTTTGATATTTTGTTTATATTTATCATTAACGGGAATATAGGGGCGTAACCAGTTATTGATAAGAGTTATGTAATGAAGACTATATAAAATAGGCTTATTTAACATTAAGGTTGTGAAGTGGACTAACTCCTTTGTGGTCTGGCATGACCACTGTCATCACGTCATTGGGTCACAGTCGCTGCACCAGTGCGGCCCGCGGAACACGTACGTCGTGCGTCCCGATGAGTGTCCTCATCGTTCACTTGGGAACGGGTCATGACCCGATACCGAGTGATCCAGCCGAGTGCCTGTGGTGTTCCTAGAGAGATCTGTTTAATTATGATTGGAATAAAGGGTTAGAATTAGTAGTAAATAGCTTTATAATTTATCGCCCACGGGCAAATGTTCGTGAAATTCGCCCTTAAGGGATTGTGAAGTAATAGCAGATTAAAAGCACGCCACGTGCATATTTAATGAGGTGTAGAGTAGCAAGGCTAGGGTATTTGAAGTGCTCTATATAATTTTCTGAGTGCAATTGTGTGTCTAATCAAGCCAATTAGTGACGTGGGAAATAATTAGTCTTTCTTTCAACCTGACCGTTCTGGTCGTAGAGTGCCCCAAAACTTAACAGACCTAAATTTCCCACGCACTCTTCAAAGCACCGCATAATCATGTTTTGTATTTACATTAGTGCTATATTAAGAACTCTTCACTCTCTACAGGATCAGGAAAACTCACTCTGAACGTTTCAGCGTTTTATGTGCATAAGTTTCAAGTTCATTGTTAATGAGGCCAGTTAATTAAATTACCTCGCGGAGTGGAGTGAGCTCACGGCAAGGACGCCGCTCGCCCGCGCCATCTCCGGCAGTCTGATTCCAGGGATCTTAGGTGCTGCACGTGCGTCGTGTCGCGGGGGACTTTCATACTTTGTTCTGAACACTTAACTGCAATAGACTAACGCAATTTACTGGAACTTTTATTTAGTTTACCAACAGTCTTCCCCGCGTTCGCAGCACCCCTCCGACAGCTCAATTTACCTACCCCGGAGGTTTGATTACTATTGTAAGTTTTCGCGTAATTTCAGGCCTTTTGTACAGTAACGGTCACTGGTAGGCCTTGTGAGTCAGGCACGCTTTAATTTGCATCGTACACATGTAACTGTGTACACTATTCGGCAATACAATTTACTTGAGTTAACCGAAACTTGTTAGTTCTCATTTTAGTGTTGTATTCCAGGCCCTGGCCCTATCCAGGAAGTCATGGACATCTCAAGGACGCATACTTCATTTATAAGGTAAAAAAGTAATATTAAGGCGTGCTGGAGAGCCTGAATTCCCCGGCTATATATTACGTTTTCCTGTACATTTTTACTGTGTGTGTCAGGGGATACAACCACGTGGTCGTTCGTCCCACGATCCTGAGAACTGTAACTTTGTGCTCACCCATTGAGCTGGCGCCCGTTATTTTCGAAATAGGAATATTGTGTAATATTCCGATTTTTCTTAACATAATCTCCGGACGACGTCCGCATTACTATATCCGACCGCTCAGGTAACGTCAGTTGTACGATATTATTTCAATATAAATACGGTTGAATACGAACGCGGGAGGTACACAAATATACTGAAATATTAAATTATATTATTTTATAAAGATTTAGTTAGCTGCGTTCTGAGAAAAGCCTGATTGGAGAGTCCCCGCCTTGTTCATGATTCCGGAGGCTGACAAGATTGCACAAGTTGACGACCGGACACACCCATCTTCAGTGGTCTTCTCGTTCCAATGGCCCGACGACAAAAGACACCGCCCACGGACTACACTGTCCTATATCGGCTTCGTTGTCCTCGTTTACTGGCTGGTGGAAGAGGTTTCTGTGGTTTGCGATTTCATAAATAATTTCAGCCATCACGGCCGTGTCCTGGATAAATAAATGAAGGTGTGATCAGGCAGGCCGCTCAGCTAAGGGCCTGACCACAACTCGTAATAAATTGTATATATTTATATATATTTGTTTTCTTGAATTATTAATTCAATATTTATAATAAAAACTTAAATGACTAAACGTCGTCAGTGCACATATATGGGAAAATAATTCTTTCGAGTATCACTACATGACCACACGATGAAATTTACCTCGTGTGCTGCTCCGGGAGATTAGGCACTCACCCACACATTGCATGCGAGATTAATTAGCACACTTGCTCACAGCAGACCAACATGTCACACAGACATCACGACACGGACAATCACTCCAGCCGGTTGGCTGGAGGGGAGCTTCACTCCCCCGCCGAACACAAAAACACGTTATTTTACTTTGAAATAGGCAACACCAAAAAAATAACTTTAATACGTGCCCGGTACCCAATAAAACATAGCTACACGGCGCCCCGCCACCTACCCAATAATTGGAGTATGTGTCGGGGTGCACTTGTTTGACAAACACCCTGTGAGTCATGGGAGTCTTAGGCTCCCGGTCTCACGACACCAAGTCCACTCGGTGGCGTATCAGGGTTCGGCGGCGTATAATGATATCCTCCTGTTACAGATCTAATTTAAGAGAAATTCAGCTTACCTGGACTGCATCACAGTAGCAGTCTTGGGAGCACCTGTCGCAATGCTTACTTTTTTTTCTGTACACTGCAAAGTGAGCATTTTTGACGCCCTAGTTACTTTTTCCTTTCAGACATTTTTTATCAGTTAGTCAACTTTATAAATAAATTTTGCGGTGTAAGTAATAAATATAGCGTGTATAATCCACTGTAACTTTATGCCTAAGGTTAAAATAAAACATATTTATTGACTATTATTCAAAATGAGAGGGCTCTCGAAAGTGCTCACTTTAGCGTAAATAGCCTATACCAGACATTATTACATCGAGGCTTCCAAAATGTTGTATAAGCTGTTCACGGTTAATAGACCACTTCTGAAAGTAACATCTGAAAATTGCCACTGGTCCTATCCGCATATATTTTAACTGGCACGCTGATTTCCATGCGCCCAGTAATGTTGGTAATGGTGGAGAGAAGGTAAGTTAAAGATATTAATAAAACATAAGTTAATACTGAAATTACTTCTTCCGTTTGGATTTTTTTTAATGCATGTAGGGTGTAAGGATAAGTAATTTAAAAAATATTTACTATTAAAATAATTTCCAGTTTCACTTGACCGACACATGAATAAAGGGACACGACCGTGGCAGTGTTATTTTTTCATACGGTGGAAGAATACACAATGAGGAAACAAGTAGATCTTAAAAAGGATTTTCAAAAGTTCTCAGTTTACCGCGAACAGTCTATACTAAGGCATAAACACGAGTATTTATTAGAGATGAAACGAATAGTAATTTTGCCGGATACCGGATACCGGATATTCGGCTGGGTCACAAGCCGGATGGCCGGATATCCGGCGGCCGAATATTCGGCAGGTCTGAGTGTGATTTCTTCTTAGAAGAAATATTCATGTCGCAAAATGTTTGTTTTCCGACGCCGGCGCATAGATACTCGCGGGAGTGCAGTAAGCAGGCGGGAGGGGTAATGAATGAGTTCGCTCACTCATTTGTTTTGTTTTGTTTGAGCCGCCATTTGTTGACGTTCGGGTTTAGGTGAAATTAGTGAAAGCAAGTTACGAAAATGTCAGCGCGAAGTAAAAGATCCCCAATTGGCCAATATTTTGATATCAGCAATGACAACAATAAGTTTGCTGTGTGTTCGTTGTGCCAAATGCAAATCTCTCGTGGTGGAAAAGGAAAAAAAGCAGGTATGTATTCAATTATTTTATTATCGGATTTAGCTTTTTGTATCGAAAATATTCCGCAATTTAACGTGAATAAAATTTATTTCAAGTTGATCTACTAAATTTAATAATAAATAATGATCGTATTCGTAACTAGTTATGTAACCACGGAATTCGAGGGGTTTGTTTTAAAAGATATTATTTTAACAAACTGCTGTCATACTTTCGTAGCCTTTCGTGAACTTCAAGTAAATTATAAATGGTTAATGGATAGTTAATTTATTGTTGTATAAACTAGTTTACTGATCCGAATTATTTCAAATCTTACTTCGCTTTTATTTATCGATATTGTTTTAATGAATACGCTTATTTTTCTTTCAGGTACGTCAGCTATGAGTAACCATTTGAAATACAAACATCCGGATAAGTTCAACGAGATTCGTAAGGATAAGTCCGTGGTACTTGCTCCGCTGCCAGCAG
>NQII01002731.1:209986-284914 GCA_002778355.1 Clitarchus hookeri
TCAAGCTTTTAAAACCTTTTGAGGAAATTACAAAAATCACCAGTTCCGGTCTCTCTTGCATATCAGAAGTTATTCCCCATGTTGCTGCTTTAAAGAAGTATTTGGACAAAGAAGAAACTGCAAACATTACCCCTGATATACTGCATATGAGAGCCTCGTTAAGAGCTGAAATAGAAAGCCGTTTTAGCACCATAGGACAAGATCAACATTTTTTGATTGCAACGTTCCTCGATCCGAGGTTTATGACCAACTTTTTTGGGGCACTTGAAGCTGAAAGTGCTAGGCAAAAAATTTTGTTGGAGTATTTAAAAATGACCTGTGATGATTCGTCTAACAGTGGATGTGATTCGCCATCTTCATCGACGGCTATGAGACGTAGAGTTGATGAGGCGGGATCGACTACAACACGCGAGGCTCACGACACATTTTGGAATTGTTTTGATGAAGTGGCGAATGAAAATAATAGATCGTGTCAGGATCAAGAGAAAAGCGCGATTGCAAATGAAATTGATTATTATTTAAAAACAGCTCGTATTGATCGTAGCTCCGACCCTTACTTTTGGTGGAGTGTCAATACAAACCAATATCCAAATTTGTCAAAATTTGCTAAAATTTATCTTTCAGCTCCATGCAGCAGCGTCTATAGTGAAAGGTTGTTTTCTGAAGCCGGCCTTGTCTATGAAAACAAGCGCAATCGCTTATTGCCATTACACGCAGAACAAATTGTGTTCATCCATCACAATTTGCCTTTAGTTAATTTTGAATATCAATAAATTGTGTTTAATATTCATAATAAAGAAACCACCTTAACTTATTGATTTTCATTTGTTTGGCATGAATTTTAGAATGGATTAAATATTATACCTATCTAATGTGGACAGTAGTTGCATTTATTGCATAAATTTAATCCAACTTTGATATTTTTGTACTATCCGGTATCCGGCCGAACCGAATATTGACTCACTATCCGGTATCCGGCCGAAATAGAACAAAGGGCCGGATAGGCCGGATAACGGATAGTAACCGGATATCCGTTTCATCTCTAGTCTTACTTAACTGTCCGTGTGCTCGCCAGTTAATGTATTTCCAGCTGCACCGATTGTGGCTGTCGTATGCAATTCGTTTCCACTGACAGGTGCTGCGCGGAGCATTCTGGGCGCACGTGGACACTGCGTGTAGGCATTTCTGGTCACGTGTTAAAAATATTATCATTTTCTTCCGCTTTGCCACTGTATGACTCTGGTCGTAGTGACTTTTAGAAATGTGCTGTAAAAACCACTCCGGCCTTACACCGTTCCTGCTTAACGTTGCAGTGGATTAAATGAACTACGCTGAAAACAGCAGAAAACAGTGTGGAAGGTATCATTCGCTACTTTAACTATGTACATAGGTTCATGAAAGGTTGTTGCCAGTAACACGAAGACTAAAAACGATTTTACTGGCCCACCTCTATAACAAAGCGTTATGTTAACACTAGCGAGCGAACGAAGAGATTTGGGCAGCTCTTAACATCGAGATGTTGAGAGCCGAACAGGGTGAAACGTGGTGAGTATGGAACAGCGCCGGAATGAGAGGGTGGAGGAAACGGGAGATCCCCGAGAAAAATCACAGACCAGCGGCATTGTCCGGCACGATTCCCACATTCGAAAACTCGGGAGCGACCACGCTGGGAATTTAACCCGGTTCGCCTCGGCGGGAGGCGAGAAGTCTAGCCACTACGCCACCGCGGTCTCTTATGTCAAAACTAGTACAGTTCCTAACAAAGAGTTTGCCCGTTGGAACACCTAACACAGTATAATTGTATGTTATTGAAAGTATTTTACTACTCAAAATTTTTTTAATTTTTTTTCTAGGTAAACGGATTACTTTTAGGAGGTCGCTTACAGTACTTCTCGTGTTGACTTTTTCTAAACGAGTAATAAAATTTTTCCCATTTCCCCCCAAACCCGTTCCACACGTGTTACTTTCTTCCGTTCTGCCGTAACTCCACGACTCGCAAGGAAGAAGTCACGTATCGCGTTCTTCATAAGCAAGGCCTCCCCGAGAGCTAAATTACTTTTCCTCGCCACCCGCGGTTAACAAGGGCGCGACCTAAACCGAGCGTAAACCGGCCTCGCTGGTAGCGACTATCACACAAGAAACAAGAGGGGTGTGGAGGGGGGTGGAGTACCCACCCGCACGTGCTCATCGCCGCCAACAAAGGCCCCGCCGTCATTAGTCGCGATTTGCGCGGGAAAACAACCGGTTGCGCACTCGTGGGGCGGCCGTTGGCAGCGGCTGGTCGTTTGGCCTGTGCATGTGTGCGTCTGCGTGCTGTATACAGGATGTTTCATATTGTATATTCACGGTTGCTTCCAACTTTTCCTGAAGCCTTGCTCAAGTTGTATTTTCAGGCTATTCCCCCACCTCATACAAGTCTGGAAAATAACGCCAAAGGCACAACGCAGCACATTTGTGAGCCCTCTATTTAATAAGATTTTGCATAAGAAGTATTTCTTACTAGCGTTACAAACACGCCTATTTTATCTCTGATTTTATACATATATAAGTGAAATACTGCCATTTATAGATTAAATGTAATCGAACGTTCACTTTAACAAGAAATAAAATACTTTAATACCAACAGAAGTACAAAACGCTTGTGATACATTGCATGTTGAGGAAACACTCAAATACGCGATACATAGGGTGACTTTCACAAGGTTTGATTAAAAAAAGTGTGAAAATACTGCGAAAAGGCTATAACGTGTGGGCCCCACTTCACACGTAGACAGGAGACACTAATATAATTAAACATTTTCACATAAACATATTGTCTGTTTGACCTTGTTTCCGAGTTACAGTCTTTTCAATAATTACCGTTGTAATGGGTTCTCAAAATTACCATCTTTACCCTGAATGCACGCCTGCGTTCGTCGTGTCGTACACTATCGCATTTTTTTCAAAATACCAAGGGTTTGTCGAATACGTTGACATCTTTCGTGGATATGCGGATGATTTCCGAACAAATATATTGGTCGTGCAGGACCTGTTGGCTGGGGCCTGCACGTTCTGCAGACTTAAATACGCGGGATTTTTATTTGCGAGGCCACTTTGAAACAATTGTTCACGCAACATCCATTCTCTTCATCGAAACACTTCGCCACGTTATATGAGGCCACGTGGTTATATGAACATTTTTTTTTCAATTGTGTTAGCGTCTCCTGTCTACCGTTGAAGCGGGTCTACATATTGTGAAACATCGTGTATGAGTATGTGTATGTGTGTGTGTGTAGGAGTGTGCGTAAGAGAGGGGAAAGAGAAGGCAGGATTCGCCGCGGCAAAGGGACGTGACTCGACTCTTCCAAGGGCGCATTTGCGCGCAAGCACTCACTTTACGGAGCTGCCAGGTGGTCCGCAAATGGGAAGATATTACAAACTACCCTGCACATAACAGTCGCAGCCATTTCGGAAGAAATAAGTTTGTGCGACGACAGTATATTGTGAAATACGTACTGAGTATACTACTTAAAGTTTGACTACAAAAGCAAGTAATAAATGAGAATTCCGCTGCTAAGAAACCAATATACATAATTTATAAGATAAGTTACAATCATTGCATGTACACAGAATTGTCTTCGAAAATGAACAACTAAGTAAAGGCTATGAGGGGAAATACAAAGTTTCTTATATCAATATTCTGCTCTCAATACCTCGATGTTAAGAGCCGCTGAGATATCTTCACTCCCTCATTCTTATATCAATATAATATTTGTGAGCAAATTATTTTTCCTGTAGTTTGTATGATATATATATATATTTTTTTTTTCTACTATGCAGTAATAATTTTTGTTTAAGAGATGAATTTTTTTCTGTCGTTCTCATTCTCGTACTACTTTGTATACTACCTAGAGAAGTATGTCCCAAATTTTATTTTTAATTTACGTGGGATCTGAATTACTTGAAATTTCTCTTACCGATCATAGATTAAGACATTTGTTGTGCCCTAGTCACCACCAAACCCATGGAGGCTGCTACTGTTCTCTGACTGTGGTGAAATTACACTCTTTTACGATTATCCAATAAAACAATCGTTTGAAATGAAAACACTTATATGATTTTTTTCTTCGTAAATACTGGCAACTTTTATGTTCATGTAAGTTATGAGAGTTTGAAACCATATAATTTGTTACTTATGTGTGCCATAAATTGTAGAATTTAATGAATGTGGTGTAATTCCATTAAATAAGACACTAAAATATGTAATGTACCCTTAAAAAATATTTCGAAATTGTTGATTTTTTTTAACGCGTGCATAAAATAAAACATACTAATTTACACAAATTTAAGACCTCATCTGTCATGTATATATAATATATGATTTATCAGGAGCTACTTTACAAACGTAATATGGCTAAATTAGCTTATATTTAAATAAAAAATCGTATTTATTTAGGATAACATTGGTACCGTTAAATAAGTAATCAAAAATTTTGAAATAAATTGTCATGTTTTTGCAAGGAAGATAATGTTTAACACAGTAATTGCAAATTCCAAAAATGTGATTTTGCTATTGCATCATAAAAAATGATGTATTTTAATAGCATAACTTTTAAAATCAACTAGTTAAGTATTCCTTGAAATCAATTAAATCTTAAAAAAAAATTGTGCTTTATAACGTTGGTTACTGTAACCATTAAAGTAATTTTAAAAATGGCAATGCTTATAGAGGATGTCATAAAATGAGGACCACGGAACTCATTTTCGTAAAAAACTTCGTTTACATCTGTGCATTATACACGAGCTTATGTTTAGTAGCAGAAATGAAGTTCAGAACTAGGTCCAGAGTCATTTTCTGCATGAACCAGGATCAGCAGCCAGGAACACTGCACAGACCTCGATCAAGAAATGATCTGTAATCATTTTTAATTTGTTCCTAAACATCAGAAATTCTTTCGTTAATATCACGATCTCTGAAATTATTTATAATACTCTAAAATAATCCATTTGGATTAAGAATAAGTGTTTATATTGAAAAGAATATAACTCATATATTTGCCGTTGATTTTAAAAACATATATTACCAATAACATAAATTTAGTGTACACAAGTTGTTATATTATCTTTAACTTAATAAACAATAATACAGTTGTAAGTTTACAAATTGTAAATATTCTTAACACTACAAATGAAATTGTTATAATCCCATTTACAAATTTAACATTTCAAACCAAATATTTTTTACTGAGTTTTCACTTGTAAGATTGTGCAGATAATTAAGTCAATACTGTGAAAAATTGGAAGCTGGTTACGCCATCTTACACAAAGTAAGAATCGCAAACATGTTCTACAAACAAAATAATTATGAAATCAAATTTTTATATGACTATACAAATTTTATCATTTGCAGGGATTAGATACTTATATTTTAAAGGTTTTTTCCGGTTTTTTCCTCATGTTTCGTAGAATTCCTGAAAAAGAAACTAGTTTTACAAAAAAATTACAAATATGGTAAAACTGCCGCATTACAGCTCATAATTTCAATAGTAGTTGAACAGTATTGTCCTATACAGCGGTCCGCTTTACTATTCGGCTCAACCTCGGTTATGTGATCCGATATCAAAGAACCTCAGATTTTGTTAACGCAAAACCTCTAGCTCTAATCCGTGAGTCTTTTTTGAACTATGATCCATGTATTTCGGTTCAAAGAGTGTAATGGTGAAACCGGTCACTAGAATACGCATATAATTAGTAACGAGTAATTATTTTCAAAACAACCATATGTAATCCGCTAACTCACATTTATCTTCATTACATGAATATACTTCAGCAATATGGGCAATAATGATTTTATTTTCATGAACAAATCTCGTCGTCATGACTCACTTTATGAGCACCTTTTAAGCTATCCCGATTCCGGTATAATCAAGTCACGTCCTCTTCAGCTTCGCTATACTTAACTATGCTACACGAAACACAAATGCAATAAGTGACACTTTCTTCGTTCTGCGATATGTCTGTGTTGAGTATCAAAGTATCATCGGTTTGTCTCATTCAGAGAAAAGTATCACAAAATAAAAACAATTCTTCATAAAGTCGGTTTTCTCTCATCTCTGAATATTCTTATTTTATTTTACAATTATTTGACTTTAATAATAGCTCGCTAATACATTATAAATCCTCAATTATTTTATGTATTAGTACGAAAGAATAAGTAAATGCCTTTTTGAATTTACACATGCTGTAGCCTATGTAGCTATGGTGGGAAAACAGTTCACCTATATAGTATCTAAGAAAATAAAGTTCCGCAAAGATTTTACAGGGCCGTTACCTAAAAAACCTTAAAAGCCAATTTTTTATTTTATTTTGCACGCCATTTAAGGCCTAGTAGTATGATAAGAAAGGCGCCAAATAAGCCATTTTTATAGTAAAAAAGTTAAATATAATTTTTAATTACAAAAGTATTAATTATAAAAGTTTTATATTTTGATTTAATAATTATATTTATTATATTTTTCTCAGTGTTAATATTTTTTTTAGTTTTAAAAATTATTGTATGTAATTAAGTTATGTCTTTAATTTAATAATTTAAATTAAATATTTTTTTACTGTAAATAAAAGACTTAAAAATATTTTTTTTCAAATAAAATAGAATATTGGCAATACGTTTTTAATTTTAAAATTTAAATTAAAAAATATTTTACTAGTGATTTTAACATGTCATTTTAGAATTTAATTTTAAGATTAAGATATTGCATTTTCCAATGTTTTAATAATTCAATGTAACATTACAGAAAAATTTTAAAATTTTTCAAATTATAAATATGGTTTTATTGTAAATAATTTTTTCATTTTAAAAATTATAAGCAAAAAAATTGATTAAAATTATAAAAAATTAAAAATATTATGATTTTATTATATGGAATTTTTAGAAATTAAAAATAATAAAAATTTTTTTACTATACAAAATGTGGTTAATTTTGCACTTCTTATACCGCTCCTAGTCGGAAAAATCTATTGTACTTAATTTCACCCGTTTTACTTTATACGTAAAACACCACTGACTTCACGTGCAATTAGCCAGGCTTGTGTCGCTTACGTGTGTAACTCGTGTTCGAATATACTTTGTAGATATCGTTGCTGCTCACTGTAGGCGGCACATTTTCAAGCACTGGTCCCACAAATTGTTGTAGCTGTTTGGCGTAAACTACATCAAACATTGCCACGGAGAACGAGAGGCGTTTTAGCCTGGGAAGGCCCGTTTACTAATTTAAAAAAGTGTTAAGACCGTTTTCAATCTTTCATTTATTGTAGAACTAAATACCATTTTGAAATGGAGCCATATTTAAGAAATATTACAGATAAGCCTGACAGTATTAGTTTCTTCACTATTTTCTGAAACAGGTTTTTCAGGACAGTACATGCAAATGTTAACGCCGATTTGCCTAATTACAAAATAATACATTTTTTGTATGCCATACGAAATGTTTCGACGAATGTAGAGGAAAATACTGGCTTGGTTTCAAACAAACTCCGGATTAAGGCTGGACGCATTAACGCAGGTTCACAGTAAATCAGTAGTTCGCAAAACCTACTTATTTTGGAGGCAACCTCCCGTGATGAAGGTAGCGGGAGTTGCCTTCGGTACGCGTGATCCCACGTTCGAATTCCGGATAAAACGAGGAAGTAAATTTCGTTTTTAGATGCTGTCTACAATTCCTCAATACATAGTGCATACACACATGGTGTACGAGTGCGCGCTTAGGCCTTAAAGAAGCAAGGGGTGACGATAGTCAACCATGAGCAAAACAAGTCGGAGAGAGGAGTAGGAGGTGTACTTATACATACAAATTGCACATTACGAAAAAGAAAAAAAAACTGTTACGAAAGCACGCCACACACGCATTCTTGCCTTGGGGAATACCTATCTCTTACTACGTGAGATTCTGGCTTGATGAGCTCTCTCGACGTGTTCGAGCATACGATCTCGCCCGCTAACGACCGACGTGAGAACACTTTAGCATCTCGATCAGGTTGCGAGAAGAGCTCGTGCTGTCTGACTCGTGACCACCCTGACGATGTTCATCTGGTTCCCTACGCTCGAGTAACGAGTCACGGGAAACCGCCCTTTGTTTTGATAATCGGGAGATGCTATCGCAAACCGACCGCCGGCTGCGTCTGCGTATCTACACTCTAAGAAATCATTCGTATATATTTACCATGCCAGTGAATACGGTTAATGAGAAAGCAGGAATGCTAATGTTCTCTTCTACACATTCATTGCGGCGTTCCTGCATTTGCTCAGGAAACAGTCAAATGCGTAGGGGAGTTCCCTACTTTGTATAGTAGCGACGCTAAACATTCCTATATCTGCAGCTTGATGTGTGGTATTATTACCGTACAGTGTATAGGTAAAAAACTTCCATTACAGTTTAGGAAGTTCACCAGGAAATAGTTTACAGTGTAGTTTTCGTTTGGGTTCATTCAGCCGGTTCACATTAAAAAAAACGAAGATAGCTTGAATTTATTTACAGAATGGAAAATTACTCTGCTAGACGGCACTTGGTTTCAGAAATACCGTACAAATATTTCAACTTGTGTTAGATTCGTGAGCTATTCTAGTAGTTTACGCACGAAATAGCACTGATTTACTACACTCGTCAGAAGCTGTGTTGTAGAATATTTATGTGATTTCAGATTTATTTGTGGTGATAATGGGTAGGTCCTTGAATCGGGATGGATTGAAAACGCTTGGCAATTGTTGTGTGACATTATAAAAAAATTTATCACAACATTGTTGTTAATTATACGTGAAGCAGATCTTCATTTGTGGGTTATCATAAAACATATCAATGACGAAAGTGAACTTGTGAGAAATATGAAATAATTATTACGTTACATGTATAGGAAAAAAACAAACTCATATCACTTCTCAGCAATTTAAGCAGTTCAATAAGATGCGGTAAGATTTTATATTACAAAAATTGCCAACATTAATGGAAATATAGTGAGTCCCTTTTCTCACGTTTTTCAAGGGAATTGGGAAAATGTTGCAGAATAAAGAAAAGTGAACAAAAAAAAGGGGGGGGGGATTATTTTGTATCTGCATTACATGGCACAGACGAAAACAGGTGCGAAATACAGTAAAGTGTGAAATCAGGTGGTGTATAAAACGGTTTAAAGTGTATTCCAACTACAAATTAATTAAAATCCGCACTGTTTACGTCTACAAATTATTAAAATATCAACTTACTTCCAAAAAGCTTAATTAAACATTTAACTAGTTATACTGCTGCACAAGAGTGCAAATCTCTTTACAAACCGTTCACAGTAAAGTAAGCACTTCCGAAAGCCCTGCTTAAGACCTATTTCCTCATTTTATATCTTTCCGCCACGTGTAAATGTTACGTTCTCATTAGTCCAATGACTTCATTCATGCGCCAGTCAGTGAAAACGTGAGATCGTTAGGAAACTTAATGTGTTACCAATATGCCAATTCGTACTCTGTGTAAAAAAAAACCAACTTTATCTACCACAAATTAAAACATTACACTTACAATAGAATGTCAAGGCTCAGAACAATTTTAACTTATTTTACTGCATGCCAGTATGAATGGTAGCATATAGAAAGCAAACAGGACGTGATTTTTTTTTTAATGTTTTATTTTACAAGTGCTTAATTCGCCATTTAATTACGATTACTTTTTTTTTTATTATTTACCAAAATTCAACTAAATCTAACTCTTACAAAATAATAGGATATCCAATGTTACAAAAAAATTTTGAGGTATTCATTTTATACGAAGGTAGGAAGGAGGCATGTTGAAATACTCTCAGGGCTTAATGGGCGGACGGTGTTTCGCTAATTGCTGCACTCACGAGGCTGTAGTCGAGGGGAGATGGCGGCCTCGTCCCGGTGGGACCTGGGTAGTCTCCCACGGAACGAGGTAGCAGAGGGGCATCTCGCACCGCGCCGCGGTGACCTGTGACGGGTCGGAGGCCGCGCGCATGCCCACTGGTTGGCTGGAAGGAAACTCTCCGCCGAGGACAACCTTTCTCGCATCGCCAATGAGCATCACCCCCAGCAGTTTTCGGTCCTCGCGCGAAGGTCACCTCTACTACAGGGGCCGCGGTGGTGTAGCGGTTAGACTGCTCACCTCCCACCACGGCGAACCAGCTTCAAATCCCGGCGGGGCCATCGCCCGGATTTCCGCACGTGGGAAACGCGCCGGACGATGCCGTTGGTCAGCGGGTTTGCTCGGGGATCTCCCGTTTCCCCCCGGCCATTGCATTCCGGCGCTGCTCCATGCTCAACTTGCTTCGTCCTCGTTGGCTCTCAAGACCTCGATGTTAAGAGCCGCTAATATTTCTTTACTCACTCACTTTTACTACAGGTTGGGAAGATCAGTGTTAAAAAAGTTTGGCATCCAAACTACTAGGTAAGATACTAGGTAAGCGCTATTGTCGGGAATGTACAATTTTTTTTATTTAATACTTTATAAAACAGGATGATGGTAATTATCATAAATAAAATATAAAACAACTTCATAACTAAGTAAAATCTTTCTTTTCTGCTCAATTATTCAAGTGGCTTAAATGTTTTATTAAAAGTTACCTTCTGGAACAATGCGCGCCTGGCGGCCGAAATTTTCCCTATGTCATACTCCCCCATAAGAAATCTCGTTCTGTTTCTAACCTCAGTAGAATAACCCTTAACAGAGAACGTATAGGATGTTCACGGTTAATTGAGCACTGGTAAAATCAATCTTTTGAACAATATCACTGCTCCGACCTGCACGTATTTTAACAGGCATACTTACAGGCCTGCGCCCGCTAAAATTGGCAACGACAGAGGGAAAGTAATTCCTTTTCTTGATGGTGAATCAAAAGTGTTAGGTAAACTTCAGTGAAAACTGAAATTATTTATTTTACTTTATATTTTTTAATGCATACAACGGTAATAATGAGCAAATTAGTAAAATGTTTGTTTTTCCAATAATTTTACAGTTTCATTTGACCGACGCTTGAATAAAGTGATCAGGCCCATGGCAATACTAGTTTAACATATGGCGGAAGAAAACACAACGTGCATACAAGTAGATATTAAGCGGGGCTTTCAAAAATGCTCGGTTTACAGTGAACAGCGTATAAATACACAGGGACGAAATAGCTCGGCGGATTTATTTCACGTTGGCGTACCCCTTCCCTGATTAGCTGCGCGAGGCTCTGGGAACGCGGGCGGTCCGTCTGACTGGCTACTGCGTGCTGCGACAAGTTCCCGATTGGCTGGACCGCCGGACGGCGAGTAGGTTGCCAGGGCACTGACGGGCGAACGGCGTTCCGTCATGTTGCTGGCCGGTGAAGCGATATTGCTGGCGTGTGCGGCTAGAGTTCGCAAAATATGAGGAGCTCATTCCCCTCCGTCCGCAAGCTGTGCAGTGGCCGCGTTCCGTGTTCCAACACCGGGCTGCTTTCTACGGCAGTAAAAACTGTCAAAAACAACGTGCATACGATGTGAGGCTGGAACACTGTCCATTCATGTTGGTGCTCCGGGATGTTTGTACAATTCCTCTAACCTAATGTTTAATGCAACAAAAATATATTCCAGCAAAAGAAACTATTTCGTTCGCATAAAAGTATGGTACAGTTGCAAATTTTAATGTACATTCTGAAACAGTGAAATTCTCACTGATTTGGATTTAATCAGTTGATAGTATCTGACTGATTCGATAGCCGCTTTAGTGAATTTTACTGATCAATCAGTGAATAAATGCCCCTTTTCCTTCACTTATTTATTCAGCGACCTTTTCCACTTATTCAACAGTAATTGTTTTTTTTTTTTTTTTTTTTTTTTGTTTTTCAGTGANTAACTGCGTGCAAAAAAGCCCGTCAAACAACTTTTAAAAATGGTCGTTAAACAACGTGTATCAAGTGAAATAAGAAAGGATAAACTAATAGAACCAATACAAAATACTTTCTAAACAGTGTTTCGTATTTAAAACACCATTTTACGAGGTAGCATGAACATTCAGTCTCATTCCGTTTTAATTTCTTTCATTTCGTTTTCATGTAATCATCACAGCTCTCTGTTTGAAGATTTAATCTGCATATAACGTGGTGAAGAGAGTTCACTCAAATGTACCTACTATTCGTTTTAACATTACAAACGGTACCAATTAAACCAAAAACGAAAGTAACGGCATACAATTTAAAACTACAACCTTTCGATATATTACTGTAAAACATATATTTCCCTCAAATTACTAACTTGATTCGGTAGCGTAGAGGGCAACATAACGCCATGAATGCTAAATATTAAAAGGAAAGCGGGTGTTAGTTCAATACCAACCACCTTCGAACACTTTTCTACTTTTCAAAATTAAAATAAATTGCATAATATAAATAGCAAACAATCGTAAATATGTTTATTTCTCGTAACTATTTGACTTAATTAATTAAATTCGGCAGTGCAGTTGGCCGTCACTTATTCAATAAGTGAAATTTTTTTTCACTGAGACTATCAGCGGTTTTTCCACTGATTCTAAGTGAAGCTTTATCACTGATTCTAGTAGTTTAATTTCACTGTGAATCAGCGGTTTTCAACTGATTCTAATTTAGAAAGTAAACAACACGTTTCTCACTTTGTTGACCATATGTGACTGACAGTTGTATTGGTGAAGGGTGAGACAATTTTGGGACATGCGCATGAGATGGAAATGGGTCTACCTCGTGTTTAAGTCTATTACGCTCTACAGTCTGTCGCCGAGAAGGTCGCCCCTACCCCTCGTCCGCGTCTCGGAAAGACGGCCAAGTCCGCGAGAATCCCAGTGTAAAGTAATGGCGCAAATCTTACTGGTCTACGGGCCGTCGATGGCCGTGATTGCTGTGGCTTCACCACCATGGCAACGGTCCGAGCCAAACCGCCAGAGAGACTGAAAATTTTCTGAGCACTCAGTTGTGTCCGAATGGTTCAGGAGGTCTGTTCAAATTCACAAAAACGCAAAACCTGTAATAGGTGAACGAGTTTATATACAATTTAACCAGCCTGACAAAGAAGTGCGCCGTGTAAGCGCAACTGTTAGCGTGTCCGTCTGCAAAGAACACGTTTTGTGTTCAGATCCCGGTTGGTGCAAACTTCTTTATGTTTTAAAATTAACTAGAACTTTCGTATTTCCTCATTTATTATGTTGAATAAAATCTATTTAATTTAATAACTTCGCTAAGTATTACAATACTGAACGATGGATTGTTGACAGTACGATATAATTCATATTATTTGACAATAGGCCTTTACATCTCTTAGAATTTATTCAACCAAACCCACTAGTCCCGTCCCAAAGGCATTTTGCGTTTCAATATTTTTATTTTAAGGCCTTACGATGCAAAAGTAAATAGTATAACGTGTATGCAAACTTTTTGTGAGCCCGCCTGCTGCAATGGTGAAGCAATATCCTCATTGACGTGACGAGTTAGGACGTTACGTTGGCACGACTGACGACGTGGCTTGTTGATAGTTGACGCTGGCCGAGTACTTTATTCCCCGCGTGAAACTCAAAATTACGTTATAAATATTGTATGTGTTGTGTATCAAACTATTTGCATGAGTTACAAAGTTGTTTTTCTAATGTTTCGACGTTAGTGGAGGCTTAGTTCAGAGTGTTTTGTGTCGATTGCAAAAGTGATGTGCGCGCGTACGAAATGGCGCTGACCCATGTAGTAGCCTTTGTGGTACCTTCTTTTTCGACACGTGACAGCGAAAACTGCAGTAAAAACGTTTAGATATTTTAAACGTGAACAGCTGTTTCGACTGTAGTAATTTTTAAAGGTAACGTATGTATGTGTATATCACAAACTTTTTAACGTTTTCCTGTGGGTTTGAAAAACCATGAATTAATTTGCCTCGGCGTATTTGTGATTTAAACATTTTCCACTGCTCGACAATTTGCAAAAATGCTGAATTCCATCTAGTAAAACTCTTGAAATAAACCTACAATAAAACTGGCGTATTCAATACAAATGGTTTTAATGTGTATTTCTGGGAATATTTTATACTATTTATATACCAGTATAAACATTTTCGTTAAACACAGGGACGGGTAACACCTAAAATATGGGGATGCATTCAGTTCCCGTGCTACATACAGTACAAATGATAAATGAAAGACTGCATTATTGTTCAGTATTTTCACATTGGGGTTATCAAATTGATCGACGTGCTATTTTATCCCGTGAGCCCTGCTTCAACAATACAATTGAATACAATACAGCTCTGATTTGGAAGACTGCAAAATATAGTAGATTTATGTATTAGGATGAACATATAAATATTAAGTTGCCATTTTGCTGTTAAAATGCATGTGCAGCATTTAAAATTTACGCACATGATTTCCACACTAAACACGAAACATACTATATTATGTTCCATATGTTGTCACGCAATAAAGAACGAAATAAATATATCACGTTCGACAACAATAATAATTATTAGTTCTTATTACTCTATTCAGTTATTTCAAGTCTATAATAACTACCAGCACCACACAACGTAATAAATAAACTTTTGAGGTATTTATTTTTGTGAAAGCTATTTTTTTTCTAAATAATCACTTCTGTGTCACCTTCATTTGTTTATAGCCTCGCACGAGGCAGCGAATAACAAACTGCGGCACATCCAATACCATCTCAGGACACAGATAAAACACGTTCAGAAATACGTCAATGAGTTAAGGATTAGTCTTGGCATTTCTATCGCTCGAGATGATAGCACATATGTAATGCCAAAATGAACGTTCTGGAACACCGGCCTTAGTCTTTGTTCCATCCTTCGTGATGGAGTACTATCGCTGAAATACAACAAGCACACGGCTGACTGATGATTTATTCCACTGATGCAGCTTTGACTATATGCGGAGTGTTAACATACATCAGCAGTTTGCCCTGCTTTCCTTGCCTTGCTTCTCTGCTACGACGTGGCTAAAGGATGGCCACGTTTATGAGGAGTCGAGTTGTTTAACTTTCCAGTGGATACTGAGTCAGCTTTCAAAGAAAATCGTTTTTATCTGAAAATGTATTTATCGTTTCTGCATTAGTGAATTTATTTCAAATAATAAGACATATGAATCAAAATTCTTTAAAAGGAAAGCAACTAACGTAATTATTTCAATATAGTTCCTCGATGCTGATTTTGGGATATCAGCAAGAAATCTGTAACGATAATTAACTTAAATATGCAAGCCTTACTTTCGTTATCTATGCTATATAAACAATTGTATTTATCGTCCAAATACACTTAAGTTTAAAAATTAATTGTTTCGACTTTAGGAATTTGTATTATAATTAAAATTAACTAATAATTATATGTGTTAAATGACGACGAGAGAAAATAGAGGTAGTCAATATCTGGCAGTTCAAGATTGATTTTCTGCAACATTCCATATTTATTTTCAAATCTTTTGCTACATCTAGTTCACTTTCTTCAGAATTTTAAGAAAAAAAAGGAATAAGTTTTAAAAACAAAAGTTATCAGAATTTTCGCAAATTAATCATCATTAATTTTTCCAACAGAAGTATCATGCTGCTGCGACTTTTTCTTTTCTATCAGTTGTGACGAACAGCTGGTGCAAATACAATTTCGCCACCGCGCGCTGGTCGAGAAACCATATCAAAGTCCCAAATCACAAATGTATTACACATATACTACATTTAAACTACCAAAATGAAATTTCGCTTTTTTAAATTTAGTCAAACTTGACAGACTGTTTACCAAAAACCAAATTACTTCAACATATTCGCAAGAAATATACACTTTCCATCTTACGATTTATAACTTTCATAAATGATAAAGTTCGGCTGTAAGAACCGACAGTTTAGCTACAGTTTCCGGTGCTAGTTACTCGCAGGAAAACGATAATATCTCTCTACAAGAGGATACACAGAGCTGCGCTTGCGCCTGTGTGTGCTAACGTGCAGGTTGGGGAATGAGGGTGTATTTTGGGATAGCGCAGTTGGTCACTTATTATTCAAATCCTGCCTAAACGGGCAAAAACGGGCAGCTGAAACTCTACACACCTCTTCCAAACACAAAAAGTTACACTGTGGTCGTGATATTGACTGTGCGTCTGTGTTCGCTCTTTTTGTAATATGAGTTTCATTGCAGAATTTTACCTAAAAACACTGTTTTCTTCTAAAGGCTATAGATTATTAAAAAAAAAAAATATTGGGTGTGCATAGTTTTGAAGTTTAAATGTGTTGTAATTAATTTAAAGAAAATATCAAAATTTTGTATTGCTTTAAAGCGAACGTTATTATTTTTAATTTGTGTAACAGAATACATATGACGCCGAAACGCTGCAAATTGAGGAACTTTTGGAAGACAGAAGAGTGAGCCAACTTAGCTATACATTTATGGAAGTGTAGAGCAAATGTAGGAGGAAAATATCACCCTATTTGAACTTTGCGTGAGAATGTTCGATTTCGGTAATTTTGGCGCGGTCAGTTAGAATTTGAACTACTGTGCGTCGTGTGTACATGAAACTTAACGGAGTTATTGGGTGCAGCTAACGAGTGTCTAGGCGTTGCAGCGCAACCCTTTGGAGGTTAGCAGGTTCATCAACTGACGCCCAGCCACTTTGCATCGAATCTCGGATATTTCATATGCCGTGCCGGAGATGGCGGTTAATCCCGACGTCTTGAAGGCCAGCTACAAGTTGGTGATGACGGCCAATTAAAGTAGTCTGTTCGTGTCTCACGACCAGAACAAGGCTGTGTTTCACGGCAAGCCAAATACGGTGCTAAACAAGCGATGAATGTCTAGAAATGCTTACACACCTGCGAAACGGGCGTAGGATATTTTTTGCTACGTGGTTACCATGTAATCAACAAATCACAAAGAAAACAAATGCAAGAGGGGTGCGCTCGCAGATTAGATATACATATAACGTAAATTTTGTTCATAAAAGGAACCGAAATTACAAGGAACTCCGGGTTCTGATGGCGTCAAAATGCAATAGTAAGGGATGCGGGAGCACTCTAAGAAAACCCACTGATTAGAGACAATATGCGCCAAGTTTCCCACATGCGAAAATCTAGGATGACCTCCTGGAAATAGAAAACGGTTAGCCTTTTCGTATATAAAGTAAATATACATAAGAGAAAAAGTGTGGTGGTTCCTATGATGTGGGTGAACCCACGATATTACAAAGACAAGTCTTGACACTGACTTGAAAAGCTGTCACTCTTGCGGACCGATTTAGTTAGTGAAAAAGCTATCAAAGTAGTGCTAGTTACATGCCAAGTATAAGGGCAAATACAGTATTTATTCCTAACATATCACTTTTAATTATTTGAGAATGTCATTAAACTGCTTGTGTTTGGTACGTTATATTAATGCAATGTTTGAAAGCTTAAGAAAAGTAATAAGCTGACATTTTTTACAAAAGTATATTTTATGGGCACGGTATTATCCATGGAGGTAAGAAGTTTTTTACTTCCTACCTGCTTGGAACTATCCCTTTACAAACAACCAAGATTTGTAGACACCAGGTCGTCTCATACCGCAAATGTGCTGTCATTGGACAGTTGCGAGTGAGGTCACGTGGCGACCCAAAATCCCCCTTCTAATGTCCTTGACAAACAAAGGAGTACCACACTAATTTGACAGCAGCGCTACGCAGTTACTTCATGAACTAAACCGGCCAATATCAGTGACGACTCACGAACGTTAGTAGGCAGGCAAGTTTCAAGACCTTTCCTTCTACGGGCGTGGGCGAAACCATTCTCTGACTGTCGAACAGGTACCGCGTGCTACGAAACACGCCCCCGATTGACTGGACTGCCGGCTGGTAAGTAAGTTGGCAGGCACTGATTGGTGGACGGCGTTCCGACAAGTTACTGGCCGGTGACGCAATTTTGCTGTCATCTGTGGCTGCATTTCGCGGTATAAACGGTCATTTACCTTCAGTAGGTTTAAGTATTCTGTGGCTATGTAGAGACGAATCTTGTTACCATTACACAACCGTGGCGCCCAAGTTCATGAGATTATTTAATTCGTGATATTCTTGTGACCCTAACTGCATTGAAATATATTCTCAACATGTATTTCGTTAAGATGCTACCTTCTCAGCTCCCCAGAGGCAGTGTCCTACATTTGTACCGATTATATGATTAAAGTAACACTTTAGGCTGTTGCCCATTTATATGTTTTTAAATTTTTTTTACCACACAATTTGGAAATGTCTCGAACTGTCATAAAATATGATAAAGAAAAATGACAACTGATTCGACAAAACAAGTTGTAAAAACCATTATATTGCGATGGGAGAATTTTTTGAGGCAACTAGCGAAATTTTAAATCAATGACGCAACCCAGAGAATTTTGTTGTTTCTAAAACAACGAAAAGAAGCTTTGAATCATGATATCAACTTTTGTAAACGTGCAAAAGTGATAAGCGCCTTCTTAAGTGTTCCACAACAAACACTTCATTGTAATTATCCCTCATTGTTTAACATGACCTTCTGAACTCTTGCTCTTCCGTAACAATAGAAGTTTGAGCGCTGTTCTGAAGAATTGTCATAACACCATGCTATACTGATTCATGTACAGTTAAAAAATAATTATTTTCCAAGAAATGAGCTCAGAAACTAGTTACAAACATTTTTTCTTGTGTTCCTACAAAGTAAAATAATGTAGATTGTATTAAATATTATTTTATTTAATAAACGAATGTAATTATTATTCATTGGAAATAAACTTTGATGTTCCCACTGTCTTGGCACATTTATTGGGTGCTAAAAACTACTTTAAAAAAACGTATTTGTAAAAAATTATTAAATTATGTTGCAGAAAACATTCAGTTGTCACTAAAATTGAGATAGATTGTCTCACTTTTATTGTTACCTGCTAGATTATCTTCGACGCGAATATTTTGTTTCCATAAAATAACCATATCCTACAAAAAAAATGCATCCCTGAACAGTGAAACGTGGATATTTCCCTCATGATGTTCGACCGTAGGCAGTGCGTTTGCCAGATGCGCAGAAGTCAGTCTCCGTGTCCCAACCAGAGAATACTTACGCATGGAGAGCTGAAAACAGCCATTTATAGCGTGACATCCAGCCGCACTCGCCAGCAAAATGTCGGAATGCCTTTCGCCAATCGGCATCTAGCAACCGACTTGCAAGCTGGAAGCTCAGCAAATGGTGGAGCGGTTTGGACGGTTCTCAACATCAGCACCTTGAGAGCCGATGAGGTGAAGCGATATGGGTATGGACTAACGTCGGAATGCAACTGCAAGGGGAATGGGATATCCCCGAGAAAACCCGCCGGTCAACAGCATAGTTTTGCTCGGTTGACACGGGCAAAATTCTGGAGAGCGACCCCGCCGGGAATTGAACCCGATTCCCAGAAAACGGGAAACCGTTCGCAGCACGCAGTATAGCCTATTAGACACAATGCTCACTTCCGAGCCTTGCGCAGCCAATCAGAGACTGAATACGCCGAAGTAAAAGGAACCGCCACTCCATTTTGCATCTCTATAAGCTGTTCGCGGTTATTTAAGCACTTTTGAAATCAACCTTTGAAAAAATTTCATTGTCCCCTACATGCATATATTTTAACGGGCACACTGACTGACATGTGCCCAGTAAAATTGGTAATGACGGAGGGAAAGTAGTTCCATGTTTTAACTTGTAGTTAATAATGTTAGGTCAACTTTGTGAATACTGAAATTATTTATTTTACTAGACGTTTCTTTACTACATATAATTTTAAGAATGAGCGTATTTGTAAAACATTTACTTTTTTAATAGGTCGACCGTTTCACTTAACCGACGCAATGGCAATTCTAATTTTACATAAGTCGGAGGAAATTGCAATGCACATACAAGTACATTTTAAGCAGGGCTTTCAGAAATGCTCAGTTTACCGTGAACATCCTTCATACTTGTACTCTGTATCCCACACTAAATTGCTTTCCTACCCTACAGAACTGTCAAAATCACGTGGTATCGACTAAGGTTAGCACACTGTTTACTTACATTGTGCCTTAATATGCTACTACACTGCTATCTAACGCAAACACCGCTTAATAATGTTACATTTTACACTAAAAGCGTGGCTTTGAGATTAAAACCAAGCATAATCAAACGTCGTATCATTGTTGAAACCCATGAAGTCGATAGATCTACATATTTAGCAATTTTTGAGCCAATGTTGAGGACGTGTGCAGAAAGGCGAAAATCAGTCTACATCATCACGACGTAAAATTCTACGCTGTAAAGCCTGGTTACGTGAGAGGCAACGAACCAGTATACAGCAATCATATGGAGCCGTGGTGGCTGAGCGGTTAGACTGCTCGCCTCCCGCCAAGGCAAACTGGGTCCAATCCCGGCCGGGTTACCCCCAGATTTTCGCAAGTGCAAATCGTGCCGCTGGTCAGCGGGTTTTCTCAGGGATCTCCCGTTTCCATTCCAACGCTGCTCCATTCTCACCTCATTTCACCCTCATCGGCTCTCAAGAACTCGTTGTTACGAGCTGCCCAAATCTTTCAAATCAACAGCGATCGTATGAGCATCCTCGTGAGTTCAGAAGTCTGGGCATGCAAATAAAAAAATACTGTAACTGTGTGATCCCATGAATTTACTACAGTAATCTGCAATTCTAAAAGAATACTTCCACGTCCAGTTACAAAGGTTTTTTACTTTGTTAATTCTATGGGAAATTAATATTCATGATAAGTTGTTTTGCATACATTTTTCTTGCCAGAATCATCAGTGATTCTTTCGACCACTGTGTGTTTATATTCACAGTGGAAATAATCTATAACTGTATTCATTTTTGTATATTGCGATGAATTAAAACGAAATTGCGAAATCTTAAAGGAATTCGGGCACTCGTATTTACAGAATCTAGTTTGTGTCTCTATATTGACTTCAGTTGTGGAGGCGATATAGTGTGGCACTCCATTATATATATATTATATATATATAATTAAAATATTGTAAAACAAAATTTTGGTTTTTTAAAAAGGAAAATTGTAGGTGTGTGAAAACGTTTCCTGTTGTTGATTTCTCTTTTTTTGTACACGAGGGTAAATAAAAATATAATGAGAGAAAACAACGTTTAGAAGTTCAAAATATCTTGATAGTCCGGTGTTGGATAATATGGTACAACTCAGTTTGTGAGGAATGGAATCACAATAGCCGAAAATATCCTAACTCGAAAAATTACTTTTCTTTTGCAGTAGATTAAGAAAACTAGAACTACACGAATCACTAGAAAGTTTGGAAAATGGGCGTCGCACAAGACAGAAAATTGTTTCCTAATTAAAGACCAGAAAATAATGCAAACGTTTGAGTTGTGGGTAAGGAGGAGTCTAGAAAGCGTTAAGTTGGATAAACAAAGAAATAATTAAAGACTCTCCAGAGAAAGTAGGGGAAAGTTTATTATGTTACAAGTTACACAAAGTAGAACGAGAAGGTATTTTACAGTTGGATTAAAGAGAAATCGTAAGTTTATTGAAGCAACTGTGGAATCTGTAGAAAGGATGCGAGGAAAAGTAACACGAATGCAGGTGACCGATTACGTAAAGCAAGATGAATACTTCTAGACGAAGAGAACAGCCAAGATCAGACGCACAATGAGAGCCACTATGACAGCGTCTACTTTATAAGCAAGCAGAACACATTAGAATTAATTCTGGAGTTGTATTTCGGACGAAAGAATACAATTATTCCAATTAATATCTTGTCAGTTCAGGCAATCTGAAAAAGTTCGGCCTTTGTCTCCAACACGTACGTGTTTACGCATGTGTTTATATATTATATACACATGATGTTTATGTACATAATACACATATAAAGAGACAGACAAACTTATGGAGAGGGGCGAAGGGGCGATGAATACGTGCTTTGTGCCGTTATCAAAAGTGGTGACAGTGAGGCGCAAACGAAAATGTTCTTGATAAAAAAAAAAGTGATATTTTGAGCATTAGTTGCAAATGTGTTAAAATATGTATTTGTAACTAAGCGCGTGGTTTACAGTGGTTTGAGACCTAACTGTTCTACTTTCAGCATGTTTCGAGGGAATGTCAATCAGTGACGTGGATCGTGGAAGAGACGGCGATGTCGGAAAAATTCACCTGGTGCGAGGAACAATATTTTTCTGGCAGAATGAACTACTTATGATTATGTAGCGTTACCCAGAAAGGAATCACCAAGTTGGCGTATCTTAACAGCATAGTTTTTTTTTTAGCCCTTTGCCGTTAATGTTTTTTTCTTCTAGCGAACCTTCACTCTTGAGTTAGGCTGAATGTTTCCTTATCTGATGATCACGAGGACTGATGAAGTTTACTGTGCAGGCTGCGTTTTGGCCAAAGTTGGGTGTACTTCCTCTCCCCGACATCTTCCGTAGAAAAGGCAGTAAGGACATGGGAAAATCTTACTGTGCCATTTATTTCGTGCGACTCAATATTCTGTCGCAAATTGTGCTGGAAAATGTTAGTCTTTCTGGTGTAGTGTTACATCACTTTTTCTGTTAAGGGTACGTATTCATTCGAAATACACATTTGGGAAAAGAGAATGTGTGTGACTTATTGAGTGTTACTACACCTGTGTGCTCTGGATCAGAAAAGAAATACTTCCCACACCTTCTATGCGTGAATTTTTTAGCGCGCTTGGAATTCTTTCCGGTTCTTGTTTTATTTATTACTTCCAGGTGGGGTGTGTCTATGTAGCACGCCATTAAAATTTTATTTCCACCTCGTAGTACTGTCATCTCCGTCGGCAGAGGAAATGCGGTTGTTGTAAATCAACTACGGCATTTTGAATCTGCCTCTAGCCTTATTATCTGGCTTTGTGAAAAAAAAAGCCATTAGCTTTATATTACCCAATCAATTTTCACCACCTGCTAATTACTCAGCATCACAAAATATAATTATGTGTAATTGCATGCGCAGTGGCTATATGATTTCTGTTTTCATTACTTTTTCATGCACTTAAGCCTATAGACATCTCTTCCTGCCCTCGGAAATATGGCTTGTAAAATTTTTCGAACTTTTGTTTATGAATTAAGTCCACGTGTGTGTATTTTAATGTTGTTGATGGATTTAATTGTTTGTACCACTTCGCTGCAACTCAGATTTTGTTATAATTAAGTATCTTCTTTCCTCGTATTCAGGGTTTAACTTTCACTCAAAGAAATTAAAAGTTACTATTATGTTATTTTTAAAGGGGTCATGTCAGTAGACAGCACGTGGAAACCTGGAATACGCTAAAAAAAAAAAAAAGGAGATTCTATTTGAAACCCCCAATTAAGTATTTTTGTTAATCCCGTTTAAACGCAGCACGTGAACCATGTCGCTATGTACAGCAAGGGATAGTAAAATTTCAACAGGCTAGAGGCTTCATTCACATTTGTGTACAAGAACAAAAGTCATTTTTCATTGTCTGGTGTTGTCATGGAAAGTCATTCCACTCGTTGACATGGTTGCGAGTGTCTGATTTCTTATTTTGAAGAGTTTTTTATTGGCCCAATTATTTACAATGTATGTCCAAGAATGTATGGTATCCTTGTAGTCTAAAGGTAAAATTTTCATCAAAGCAACACGCCACATTTTTCTGTATACGATTATGTCATTAAAGAAAACTCTCTAGTAGAGTTGCAATATTTCTCCTCCAGTTGAATTTCGATAGTTAGATGAAAACATTTTTAAGTTGAATAATTTATACTATTTTATAATTTTGCCTCATTTTTTAATTGGGGGTTTTTCAGAAATCATAATAATAATAGTAGCAAGGGTAAAGTGTCATAAACAGTGTAGGGTAGAAAATATACCTTCAAAGGGACGCAGAAGTGGTTCGTATACCAATTAAAACAGACCCTCTACTATACAAGATTCTCGTTTTGTCAGCTCGTTTTAAAGATTAAATGCTACTCAACTTTCAAATTTTTCATTTTTAATGATAGAGCTACGGATATACAATTTAACAGCTTTCTAAACTTATTAATTCAGGGATTTGTAGCCAAAGACAAAACAGAAGCATAAAGTATGGTTCTAGCTAAGTTGCAAACATATACTCAAAGGAGGCTCACACATGTACTATTTCTGATGTGATTTTATTTCATTGTAAGCATCAGCAATTCAAAGTGTGAACGGTTGAGCGGCACGAGAGGAGCGAGTGGCGTGATTCTGCTTCGCTCGTTAATACATTCAATGTAAAACATTTCTGGTAAACTTCCTGAACTTTAATGGAATTTTTAAACTTTTACAGTATATGGTAATAGTACTAGATACCAGGCTGAAAATATGGAAATGTTCAGTATCGCTAATATACAAAGTTAGGAACTTCCCTACGCATTTGACTCTTTCATGAGCAACTGTAGGAACATCACCATGGATGTGTACGGAAATATTTTACCATTCACGCTTTACTACTGTACGTTTTCCACTGATATATAAAATTAACAAATATTTTCTTTGTTTGTTCAGATATATTGGAATCGACCAAGAGAATAACTGACTATAAAACACAGTGTAGCTAGGAAAATAGAAGATGTGAAAGGACATGAAATGTATGATGGGCTAAAAAAGTACCGCTGGAGCAAATAAAAAATTATCACGTTCCAAAGCAAAATAATAAATAAACATATTTAGAAGGAATTCCCGAAACGGACGTTCATAACACAACTTCCATTCGAAAATCGTTTGCGAAGTCGGAAATACGCTGCGCGTTGGATTTAATTTTTCCATCGAGGCGAAAGAATCTCGCACGAAAGCATGCGAACACATTCCAGTAAAAAACCGGCCATCGGAATCGATGGAACCGTACGCCACTCACTAAAATGCGACGCAGCCCAAATCTCTACGCACAGTGTGTTGTTATATTCGTCGTGGAATAAAAAAAATTCGAATTTTTGTCGTTCTGGGAAACAGTCGCTGGTCCTACGTGAATAAGTCTGCGTTAGCGAGTAATGCTTTCTTTGGGATATGGGAATGAAAAGAAAGTAACAAAATGATACGTGGATTTTATGGCTTAAATCGACAGATCTAGTCGAGATCTTAACCGTTTTGTATATGCTGTTCACGATTATTTTAGAATTTCCTAAATTAACCTATGAAAAACGTCGCTGCCACTACCTGCACACTAATTAATGGGTACACTTATGTAGTGGCCCAAATATCATCAATGTATGTCAAAGAATTTATAGTCTCGTTGCAGTCTAAAAGTAAAATTGTCATCAAGGCACAGTTCTTATTAAGAACTGTACCTTGATTATACTGCGTGCATACAGTGCACGAAGTATAATTGGTAACGACGAAAAGAATAGTAGTTACATGTCTTAACGTCAGATTATAAGAGTTAGGTTAACATTTGCGACCACTGAAATTACTTCTTTTGCTTAATTTTTTTTTATCCAAGCGGATATAAGTGCAAGAAGGTGCGGATTTGTAAAATATTTACTTTCTAAATTCACTTAACCAACGCATGAGTAAAGTGACCAGGCCCATGGCGACGTTAATTGTACATATGGTGGAAGTATACATACGTGCATGCAAGTAGATCAGTTTACCGCGAACAACCTTCACCAAAATCTGCGCGCTGGCACGCCGGAGTCGCGCGGTATACCGCCAGGAGACTTTCGCCCGTGCGGAGTCGCCACGGGCCCCCAACCACAGCTCCCGCATGCGCTGCGCCAACTCAAGGTCATGCTCGCATCGTAGTCGTATACCCGACAGAGAGAGACCGTATTTATTACAATAGTATAATTAGTCAGGAATATATAGTGTCGGAACGTATCACCCTAAAAACGTTACATCGCCTTTCCCGTCCTTGTACTCCACGCGTCTGTCTGATTTTAAAGACACATTCACGTCAAATATTAATGGCGTGAAGTGAACAGACAGCTTAACAACGCGTTTCCTAACAACACCGACAAACACCGGTAGGTTATTCCCGACGAAAAAAGAAAATACCAAAATGTCTGTACCAATTTTCCCCACAAGTGATTATGTAGGAAGCTACGCGCTCTTGAAAACACGGGTGTGAATGTAATTGAGTTAATATCAGGAACTACTCATGGTTAAGCAACAAATCGGTGAATAGTGTTTTGTAGAACGGATATCTTACGCCTGTGAACATGCGGTTGGTAATATCATCCCGTCATCGTGAAAATAGGGGTTGCCACCCTGATTTTGCACGCAAAAATGTGAACAGCAAGCTGTAAGCTATGTGTTGACATGACTTAAGAATCAGCGCATCGGGAAGTCAAAATGCCACGTGGTGTTGCACCGCTCCGTATAGTACATGTTGCCAACCTCGCAGGCCACTCACCTTCTGTTTCGCATACGTACTTTCCGAAAGGATTTCGCGAAAACGGTTCTCCTGAGAGCACTCCGACAATACGACCATTTTTGTTGGTTACGATGTGCTGATTATTATGTCATGTCGACAAATCTCTAACAGATTATTGTTCACATTTTTCGTGGAAAATCAGGGTGGCAACCCCTATTTTCACGATGACGGGATGATATTACCAACCGCATGTTCACAGGCNGGGTGATATAACTCCGCATGTTCACAGGTGTAAGATCTCCGTTCTACAAAACACTATTCACCGATTGTTTTGCTTAATCGTGAGTAGTTCGTAATATTTTTTAACTCAATTACCTTCAAAACCGTGGTTTTTAGGTGCCTGTAGCTCCCTTTATAAACACTTTAGGGAAAAAGGTGTAAACACATTTTCGTCTTATTTTTTTGACGGGAATAACCTGCCGGTGTTTGTCGGTGTTGTTCGGAAACACGTTGTAAACAGAATGTTCGCTACTCTCGCTGCCCTGTACTTTTACGATTCCCTGTTATTTTTCCTTATTTATACGTCGAGGACAGGCATCGTCAGTCACACGAGCCTGTGGTAGAACTCACAGCGTGTTAACTTCCTTGTGGTGTCTCAGCGCTGTTACACGTACTTCGAGAATCCACATGAATGCCACTCTTGGGACAACTATCCTAAGTATCACATTCATTTAACTATATCTTAACATGAACTACCTGAATTGTAATAGTGATAAATGTAATCGGCATCGAGGTATTCTAAAGGAACCATTGATGCAACCAATCTACCTCTCGCTGTCGGTTTGAAAACGTTCTCATCGTGTTCTTATCTTTATGTCTTCCACGTATGTTTGCCTTGATACCTTGATTTCAAGAGTGTTTGAATATATATATATATATATATATATTTTTTTTTTTCAAATCGCTCAGTGTTTCTAAATTAGTTTTCCTTTTATTGAACAACAGAATTATACAAATCATGTTATCTTTCACATTGTAGATCCATAAAAGTATTCGTCATAATTATCATTTTCCCCCAGAGGAATGCCATTTAACAAATCGGTTGACGAGTTTTGTGCGAAATGCTGCTTTAGCTGTGCTACTCGCTGCAGCAGGAACGAATAAAAAAGTGTACGAGACGTGAATATAGTACCTGTGTGTGCAGCTGGATAGTAGAGAGACCTATATCATATCTCGTCCGTTAAGTGAATCGACGGGACATGTACGGCGTGTTGCATCTAACAAACTGCAGGTGAAATTACCCGCAGAATAACTACTTCCCTTATCACGAAATTGAAAGAACGTGTCTGAAAGAATGTCCAAAGAATACATGTGGTTGAAATTATTGCATTTTAGTCTACGGTTTACGTAAATCCTAATACACAATATTACGTTTCCCATACTTAATTCTGCACTTTTACTTGTACATACAATACAAAGATGGCATTGACAATTCATACTTAATGCAACCACTACTGCACGTCGAGGTTTTCCAGCGAACTTTCTGTACTTACGCAAGCGCACTGCACTTGGAGAAATTGCACTATTCCAGGAAAATATGATTTGTTTGTGAAATTGGCTTGACAAAATCGAACGTACCTGACAGTCGCCTTACACAAAATTGGTTTATTACGAAGCAGCACTGTTTACGTTTTGCTAATCCATCTGTTGCTTGAAAATGTCTGTACGGTGGCAGACATGTGAACGCTTCTCTTTTCCGTGGATTTTGACTGTGAACTCAGCTTATTTCAGAATACTACATTTTAAACATAAGCCATTGAAAGTACTTTCTAGTCTCCTCAGCGATTTAAGTTATTCAAACGATCCAGTGCTTTAATACTTGAATTTATGGTATGAATTATTAAATTTTAATGTAATTAATATAGTTAAAATAAACTATATTCTTATATTAAAACAAGTCCAAAAACAGTATTTTTTTTTAAATTTCAGATTAATGTTCTTGTTTTTATTCCCCTTTCGCTTAATTAAATATTCTTGGAAACCGTTTGGGATTATTTTGGGGTCTCAGTCCAATGTTTTTTTTAAAGAGTATCTGTACTTTCTTTTAATTATGCACAAGGAAAGTTCCCAATGGAAATTATAAAGTAACCTTAGTGTATGCTCTCACGACCTCAAGCCGTACGGGTTCGCTTTTGTGTAAATTTGGGTCTGTGTAAAACGAGTTTGTAAACCAAATTAATTCCACTATAAGCTATGAGAAACTTTTCAAACACTTCAAATACTACTACCTTGACAATAATCACAAATTTTAAAACATGTTACACTGTGCCACTTTATACACGAACATTTAAAATCTGCGAGTTGGGTCGGTTGTGCAGTGAGTTTGCACGCGCTCCCAAATTGTTAATTTTTCTTGTAGTTTTCGAATGCCCTTCGGCTAGCAGTATTTTCGTTTTATATGAGGTACTAGCTTATGCCCGCGACTTTGTCTGCATGTAATTCGTGTTTTCGTTACTATATTTTTTTATATAGTCAGTATTTCTTTAAAAAAAGAATAACTTAAAAAAAAAGAAAGTGAAATGAAAGGGAAGTTCAAAATTATGAGAAGTGTGGCTGTTAATGTTGGAGTTGTTATTAACAATCGGCCATGTCAGAACGCAATTTAGGCTTTTTAGAATGCATCATTGTACACACTCTTCTTTACCATTCTAGAGGGTGGCACAAAAACAACTAGTCAGAGGGTGTGAGCTTACAGGCGAGCACGTCACAAGTAAACTCCAGAGAATTTGAGATTTTGGCCCTGCAAATCACGCTTTGGGGGGAAACTGCAGTCTTTTGAATTAAAAAGGTAGGTCACCGGGAATCAATGCAATACGCGGCACAAACATCCCCCCCCCCCAAACCTGAGCCGATCCGGTTAAAACAGAGGCCTTGACTACATTGCAATGTAGAGCTTTTACTTGCAGCCTAGTGCCGTTACATAATTTCGGTGGCTTCAAATGTATGAGCAACGTAAGGGTTGTGCCCACATGCATTATGAGCCCATGGTATGGGATACCCGGTGGATTTACAGTGTTCAAAAGTTCCACTGGTGGATGAACTGCTTCGTCTGTATTTCCCATCCTGTCTATTGAATGGTAAACCATTTCTTCCCCTTCGAATGTTTTCAGGAAAATGTCATTGATGACCGCTACCTGGTCGTTTTATGGGGCCGGGATGGTTATTTCACATAACCATTCCATAGGCTTGTCCTGTATCTGGTCAAAGTCTGGATACATATTTGCTACCAGCTCCTGGCCTGTAGTCCCGATAGTGTACAACTTATGCGTGATAGCTACCATGCCGTCTGTTTCTGCACTCTAAATTCGAATCAGTGGAAAACTAATGAAATTAAACTACTCAAATCAGTGAAAATGGCTCCACTTAGAATCAGTGGAAAACCAATGAAATTAAACTACTCAAATCAGTGAAAATGGCTCCACTTAGAATCAATGGAAACCAATGAAATTAAACTACTCAAATCAGTGAAAATGGCTCCACTTAGAATCAATGGAAAACCAATGAAATTAAACTACTCAAATCAGTGAAAATGGCTCCACTTAGAATCAGTGGAAAACCAATGAAATTCAACTACTCAAATCAGTGAAAATGGCTCCACTTAGAATCAGTGGAAAACCACTGATTGTTTCAGTGAAAAAATTTCAGCGATTTAATTAGTGACGTGAAACAATTTCATAATTTAATAAGTGACGGCCTACTGGAGCGGCGAATTAAATATTTTTTTTTATTAAATTTATTCAAGAAATTACCAGACGTAAATTAACGATAGTTTACTATTTATAATGCGCACTTTGCAGTAATTAAAAAATGTATAAAAATATTGCACCGTGGCCGGTGGAACTCACGGACCCTTTTCGCTTCGCTTTCAGACCATGTGAACAACCAAGCCGAGTTGACAATTAAGCGAAAAAATATGTGTTTTATATTTCCTCATCGAATGCGTGTAGTTTTAAATTGTATGCCTTTAAGTAGCTTAAGTAAAGATTTTGGCAAGTCAGATCAGGTTGTTTATGTCGGGGGAATAGGCAAAAGCATNAGATTTTGGCAAGTCAGATCAGGTTGTTTATGTCGGGGGAATAGGCAAAAGCATTGACCGGGACAAAAACTATTCAGTTGGTGGAGACATCAGCAAAATTGTCAGGGTCACCAGTGTGTTGGTCTGTGAGGCACTGCAACGGCATAACAAGCCTTTCTCACGAAGGAAGGTGCAGACAGTCAGTTAACACTGCCCTGCGGCGCTGTGCAAGGTCTGGCAGACTCAGCCACTTTGGTGTGATTGGACTAGAGGAAATAACCATGGCTGACCACACGAGACATGGTCTGCGTCTGAATCGTGCTGGTGAGTGGAAACTCGCTGACCTCATTGCCGGGAGGATTCTTACAGACCTTGCATCTATTAAAAATATCCAGGTAATCATTGGACACCGTGGAAATTTTTTAGCCTAAAGAGAAGTCCATGCCCATAAGGCCTAATTCATGTAACAAAGAAATTTTACTTTCACACTCAATACCAGAAACATTCATAATTGTTCAAATATGAAAAAAAAAAAAAAAAAAAAAGAATTTTTTCCATCCAAATATTAGAGTTAAAAGAAGCAAAATTGTTGAGCTTTCCGTGTGCTTAGACAAATTATCCGCAGGACGCAACTTGGATGTACAAATATTATGTTTAACATAAACACATTTAACGGAATCTTCTGCTAAGCAAGTTAAAATTCCTGGTTATTCCCTCTGTTCTACTTGCTGTAGAAATAGCATGCCTAAAGGTTGTTCCTGTATTATCATTAAAAAAATAATGGTAATATAAAAAAATTACATGCATTTACTATGCGAAGATCAAGTGTTTGGCTGCATTTATGCGGAAGAAACAACTGAAAAATGTAAAAAAGTGGGGATCCTGACTATATATAGAGACCCTTCTGTCAACTTTAGTAACTTTTTTTAATTTCTTGAAGCAAACCTTGAAGCCATTTACAGAGCCAATCTATAAATTATTCTCTGTGGAGACTTTAACATTAATTATTTAAAATAAATAAACCACAAAACTGAACTCGATAGTCTACTCAGTACCTTCAACCTTAAATCCATAGTAAACTTTGCTGCCAGAATAGAAAGAACCAGTCAGATAGAAATTGATAACGTTTTCATTGATAGTAACGCAGTTCAGAGTGTCACTGTCTCACAGTAATAAATGGCTTATCGGATCATGATGCACAAATATTTATCATGTCCAACATGAAAATGCTCTCCAAAAGCATTTCCTATAAGAAAATACGAAAAGTTTCGCTGGAAAATGTCTTACTTTTAAAAGTAAACTTAGCAGGAAGTAATGGCCAACATTTTATACTTGTACCGAAGTAAATGAAAAATTTAAATGTTTTCTTAATTAAATTCCCCATTGATGTGAAAAAAATTCTCCCTTCCAGACTGACCCACAGTAATACAAATCCAAAGTAAAACTTATGGCTCACAAAAGGAATACATATTTCCTGCGAAAACAAAATAAAACTGTACAAGGCCTCTAGAACCAGCAGCAACCCTGAGACTGTGAATCACTACAGGAAATACTGCAGAATTTTGAGTAAGGTCATAAAATCTCCAGAAAAGAACATTTTCTGTAAGCTCATTCAGAATTATCAAAACAAAAATAACTGCTTGGAATATTGTAAAAAAATACCAAAGGAAGAACAACAGAGCAATGTCCAGTTGTAAACCTAAAAGTAACCGACTGTATATCCTCAGACCCTAAATTAGTCGCAGATACATTTGAGTGATACTACTTAAATGTCGTAGAGAACACCATTAACAAAAATACTGAACAATATATAAACCACATTCTTACACTCCAAGGTACTCAATACCCTGCTATATCTTTTACATGCACAACTCCAAAAGAAGTGGAGAAAACAATCAATTCTTTGCAATCCCTCATTAGTAGCTGTCTATATTACATAATGAATGATTCATCAAGATTTCATATTTCTTGGAGGTATTGAGGCTGGCAGCCAGGATTTAAATGGAACTGCCTTTCCGGCCAATTACGAACTGCCTGCCGGTTGAGACTTTACATGGCTTACGTTTTACACTTTAATGTTAGCGCTTTAGTTAGCATGTGAATATGGACTTGTGTGTTTCTTCTCCGCTTTTGCTGTAAGAGATAGCATGTGTTCTGTTATACACGTGGGTATTAACAGAACGTAGAAGAAACTAGCTAGCATGTAAGGCTGGCCTAAAGCTCTTAGACAAAGAGGCTTCGGGTTTGAAACCTGGGTACGCCATGGATGTGTCGGCCGGTTGCTTATGGAAGTTCTGGTCGTATTAGTATACGATATTTCATCCTAATTGACTTCAGGTACAAAGGGTAAACCAGGGCTATATAAATAGTTTTCTCATTTTTCCACTTATGAACGATTACAATGATTGACGGGCCACACTTACTTGTAACAAAGTAATGGCTAACTATTAAATAGTCAGTTTAATTACGTGAAGATATAATAAGTGAAATAATATATAATATTATTACAAGTTTTACGCTACTGATAGTTCCAGTTGACGTTCAATCAGACAATTTAATTTAATAGAAAATATAAAAAAATTAAAGAACAGCTGATAAAATATTTTGCTCGTGGGCCTGTCTGAAGAGTTTGGCGGACCACATGTAAGAGAATGCAGAGATTAGGCGATTCTGCCCCAAATTTGTTTGGGTAATCGTAACTATCCTCATTCGGCCATCCCCTGGTGATCTATGTTAAATACGTTTGTTATTGTAGAAAATAACGACACAATATAGTTAAAATTTAACTCTATAAAAGCATTTTTTTTAATATGAATTATTTTGCTAACTACATTTTTATGAAATATTTGTGAGAGTTAGAATTTATCATTCTAAATGGTCAAATTTCATGTATAAAATTAGTATCATTTGGTTTAAGGGGTGTATAAAAATAAGTTAATTTAATTACAACCAACTGGAAGACATTGGTATTATATAAAACAGACTGACTTGCAAAGTTTATTTTTTTGGTGTTTAGCAAGACTCCCTGAATTATTTTCCGCGAAGCATTGAAAAACAGTAACTAATTTGAATAACTGGAACAGTAAACCACTTTCATTCAATCGATGGCCATGAAGTACCAATTCTGTACGCGTTTTGTGATATTTTATCTATAACTGAGAGCTTTGCTTAAAGCAGGTAACAAAAGACTAAAATTTGTCTAATCTCTATTTCATAGAAAATTTCTTTGCTAATTCAACAAGCAGGGTTTAACTCAACACAGACCTTGAAGTATAGTAAGCTATCCTTTAATACACACAGGGCCAATGTGAAACGACGGGACGGCAATGGATGTAAGAGCAGATCGAAATGTAGGATCCTCCCTCCCAACGGACCTTCACGACACACTGTGCTTGGTCTGGAGACAGGCTCTTGTCCCGGCTGACGAGCTCCGGTGGGACCTTCTCGACTCCTGACAAGGGAATGGCTTGCCCCAGTGGTTCACATGCAAGTCAAGGATCTGTCTCTGAAATGGGGCAGCGATGCGATTACATAGCCTAGCGCTGCTCAAATCCATCTCCACCTCCTCGAAAGGTCTGGGCTGGAGACACGGCGCTTGCACTGTGGTTGACGGAATGAGGACGATTATGGGCTAGTGGCGGCCTCCGCCAGTGCAATGGCGCTCAGCTACGGCGAGGTCATGTGTAGCTTCCAGACGCTGCATGTGTCCTCTGTGGAGATGACCCGCGAGCCAATTGCCATGTCCCGAGTCGGAGCATGCAATAGTGGGTAGATCTCGGGGCGGCGGAGCTCCGCAGAAGGGACTGTGTGGCGTCCTGGAGGAGTTTGGTTGCTCTGGGTGAAAACACGGTGTGCATAGTATAGTTGTGGGGACCTAGTGGAACGGTGCTAAGACCCGGGCTTTGGCCGAGCCGATCGCAGGTCTGACTCTGGGTGGCATTGGTTGAATCTCCTGCTTAGGAGGAGGCCTGGAGGTGGTATTTACCTGGAGGGCTACCACTGGCGGTCTGGACCCGAACGGTGATGGCGGGGGTGGCACGCGTGGCCCTTAGTACTCGGAGAGAGAGAGAGAAAGTGGTCGCTTTGAGTATCTCCCCAGGGAATAAAAGCGGCATGTCAAAGTTTATGGTGGTAGTTTCAAAGGGTTAATGCTTGCCAATGAAGGGATGACAGTCTCGTCCGCCTTGGAAGAGGGCCCGTTCACGAAGAGCATTCGTAGAGGTTGTATAGGCCTCGGCCCCATCAAGGTGGCGCGTATAGATTCAACTCTGTACGTTGCTGTTTACAGTTGAGGTGATATCCACGCCAACCTACCGCAATTGAAAGGACCGTATTCTTTTTTCTGTTGGATTGCATTCAACTGCAGTTTATTAAAACGCTTTGTCTGATTAAAGTATGGTGAAGAACTCGTGATTGGGATGGATATTATGGTCTGGCCGGTACGCAATCAGAATTAAAGGTGACAAAGGTGACTGAAGTGGCTTATGTGTGTCTGCGAAATTCTCTTGTGCTGGCACTGTCGTACCGTTGTGTTAAAGCTCTGAAAGTAGTCTCCTGTAATATCTAAGGAAGGGCACAGGAGACCCACTCTGGACCAGCATGCTGGACGATGTCCAGAACACGTGGCAGGATTAACCCGAATGAGAGGAAACGAGGCCTACACTTAGTTGCGCTGACTGCCGCATCATGAAGGTCAGATCTGTCGTTCCCAGCGCGGTTCAGTTAATAATTAAATGAAGGTGGCAGAAGCCTTCCGTTACTGCTCACTGAAATTACGTGAGATTCATCCCGTCAACGCCAAGGAAGGGAAGTTATCATCAATCATCAAAAGTTTCTACGTTTAAGTGAGTAGGTAGTTGAAGCTGTGGTGATGGTAGGTAGCCATAGGTAGGTGGGTAGGTATGGTTAAACGCCTTCAACAGCGAGGTTATTAGAGACGGAGCTAGTTGCTCAGAGAAGCAGGAATGGCAAAGTAATCGGTCTAGGCCTGAAGTAACGAAGAATTCCAGCATTCGCCTGAAGTAATTTCAATAAACCATGCAGAACAGAAATACGGATGACTTAATCGGGCATTGAACCCGTTTTCCTGATTGCGAGTCAAGCAGTTTATCATTGCGCTATCTAGCTCGGTAACAGATTGNATCGGGCATTGAACCCGTTTTCCTGATTGCGAGTCAAGCAGTTTATCATTGCGCTATCTAGCTCGGTAACAGATTGTTTATGAATAAAAAAAAAGAAAAATTAGTAAAATATGAATTTCATTCATTAAATAGTTTAGTTCTTTATTTGAAGTACTTCTCACATAAATAAACTGATAATGCAAACTTCTAAATACATATTTTTTGAGTAAAACACTTATTCAGTTTTAAAAATTATTTCATTCCTACATTTCTGCGGAAAAATATACAAATGCTATTTAGTTTGTAAATCCGTTCTCTGAAAGCCTGTAAATAATTTTATAAATGTGTATTTTTACCTACAAGCGTCTGATTTTATTGACACTACACAACCTTAGCTAATACTTGAAAATTGAAAGTTCTCAGCATTTGTATTGGCTTCCACTGACCATGCACANATCGGGCATTGAACCCGTTTTCCTGATTGCGAGTCAAGCAGTTTATCATTGCGCTATCTAGCTCGGTAACAGATTCTTTATGAATAAAAAAAAAGAAAAATGAGTAAAATATGAATTTCATTCATATAAATAGTTTAGTTCTTTATTTGAAGTACTTCTCACATAAATAAACTGATAATGCAAACTTCTAAATACATATTTTTTGAGTAAAACACTTATTCAGTTTTAAAAATTATTTCATTCCTACCTTTCTGCGGAAAAATATACAAATGCTATTTAGTTTGTAAATCCGTTCTCTGAAAGCCTGTAAATAATTTCATAAATGTGTATTTTTACCTACAAGCGTCTGATTTTATTAACACTACACAACCTTAGCTAATACTTGAAAATTGAAAGTTCTCAGCATTTGTATTGGCTTCCACTGACCATGCACANACACTACACAACCTTAGCTAATACTTGAAAATTGAAAGTTCTCAGCATTTGTATTGGCTTCCACTGACCATGCACAGCAGCTCGCGAAAACGACTGCTAGCGACCGGCCATCAGTGATTGTCGGCAATATCGGAACAGCAGCATGGGTACTGAAATTACTGAGCAATGAAATGCATTTGTATCGGAAGAAACGGAGGTCTAGGTGAAGAGACAGCGGATTGGCGAAAAGGAAGTGTTACGAGAAATGCTTACAAACCATAGGCAAAATGTTAAGGATAGAACTGGAATCACCGAGGTTGACAGCTCCCAACAAACGGGAAAGACACGGGCCAGAATCGGTAAGTAAAAGCTTGCCGAGCTAACTTTTTCAGCCGACACTGGCCCGATGTCTCATGCTGGAATTGGGTTGATATAAATATGGGACGTTGGACAACTGTTTACAGACAATGTCAAAAATACACCAGATGTTGACCATATATAGTATGCAAAGCAGCAGCCTCTCGGCTGCCACCATTTTGTATTTTTGCATAGCGCTCTTAGCCGTGAGCCCATCCCGCGCTTCGGGCGCCCTCTCGGCAGGGAAGAAGGATCACGCCTTCTCAACGCAGGTGTCCCAGCTATTCACCTGAGGTGTAACCAAGCCCGAAGCCCCAACTTGATATACAAGCTCCACCAAGAGCACCCTACCACAAGGCCTGAGACCCTCCTACTCAGATTACCAAGCGTGTGGTCTGGCCGGAGCAATATCCGGGCCCCTAACGTCTTGCCAGGACGCTGCCGGAGCAGGTGCCTGCTCACCGCTCGGCCCTTCTTTAAGAGGGGGATCTCTCTAGACCTCATCCAGCAGACGGAGTTAACCACTGCCAGCACGAGTCCAACCTCTATTAATCAGAACATCAGAGATAACCTCTGATGGGGCCAACGAGATCAGCCCGTGCTCCCACTTATTTCACATGGCACTAGTGGGTTTACTCATGTCCGATCGCTACAGCAACTACTCCACAGACAGAAGGATGCGGTGGGACTCTGATAACAGATGTTGACCAGCCAGACACAACAATTTATAGTGTGTGTTTATTATTTAAGCCTGGATTTAAAGTCGATGTGTTATTTGTCATGCAGGTGNAGTGTGTGTTTATTTTTTAAGCCTGGATTTAAAGTCGATGTGTTATTTGTCATGCAGGTGTTGTTCGCCTCTATCACCATGTGTATTTTAATGCAACTGAAAATTCCTTTGGTGTGGAGGAGACTCGAACTGTCAAACCTTAATTTTATACACGTGTTCCTTAGTCGACTGAGTTATCCTTTTTTTAAGTTAACTTTATTGACATATTAACCAGTAAATTTGCCTTTGGATATAGCGTGTGCAACGTTTGACACGTTTGACAGTGTGTGTTTGTGACGGTTGACGAGCTCAGGTTAGACCAACTTGATGACAAATTCATAATTCATATGTGTACGACATGCGAACTGAAAATGTGCCGCGGAGGAACTGGGGCGCGAACTCCCGACCCCCCTGACTGCAAGTCGTCCACTCTGCCTCTGAGCTATGAGGGCAAGGCGATATCGAGATATATTGTTGTCTGAATGTTTAAATGAGTTATATGCATATTCCCGATGCTTAAAAATAATTACTCGAGCAAGAACACATCAGAAAAATACCTTTCCCGAGATAAAGCGCCTTGTCTTTAAAAAGATACTGGACCGGAGTCAATAAGATATTTTCTTGTAAAGACAAGGTAGAAAGATACTGTGTCAGAATAGGGGCAGTATCTTCTTTAAGATGTTGGCGATCGAGGGGCGGTATGATATCAGGCCGACATAATTGCTGTGATATCCATCTGTGGTCAAAATAAATACATTGGCTCATTGTCTTTATCATAAATGCTTACAATCCGTATATAAAAAAGGACGTCGTACCATTCCTACCAGCCTACTTCGGACACTAGCCGACCTTACTGGTACCGGGTCGACAAGTTGCCGACAGTTTGCCGACAGGTTGTTTGCTGGGCTACGTTGTTGCTTGTTATAAAAAAAAAGCTAAGTTTGCACTTTGCTTACTTGTTTCTGTTATCTGGGGTTTCTCAAGTGAACCTGTATCAAAGTATTCGATAACTTATCATACACAAACAAGTATCAGAACTGATTGGCGTCTTTGGCTAGTCTAGGGACTCGTATCTATCACCCCTTCGCAGCGTAAGCCAGGGTGAAACCAGTTAGGCTACGGAAATTTGGTCAACGAGTTCCAACGTTAAAAAACAGTTGTCATCGAAAATAAACATTACAAGGATGTGACTACAGATGCATACACGTCTGTAAAAACTTCTCTAATTTTGCAAAATTGATTTGAACATACATTTTTAGGTATTTTAAAAGTATTTTCTGATGTAATTAAATTATTTACTAAGAAGAATGTACTACATAATATTTTAATTTTATGTCTTATAACTTTTCTTTTGTTCAATTTTTTTTTCAGTTATTTTAATTGTGTTTCCATATTTCAGTAATATTATATACGTATATATGTGTTGGGGTTGTTATNACGCTGCCGGAGCAGGGGCCTGCTCACCGCTCGGCCCTTCTTTAAGAGGGGGATCTCTCTAGACCTCATCCAGCATACGGAGTTAACCACTGCCAACACGAGTCCAACCTCTATTAATCAGAACATCAGAGATAACTTCTGATGGGGCCAACGCGATCTGCCCGTGCTCCCACTTATTTCACATGGCACTAGTGGGTTTACTCATGTCCGATCGCTACAGCAACTACTCCACAGACAGAAGGATGCGGTGGGACTCTGATAACAGATGTTGACCAGCCAGACACAACAATTTATAGTGTGTGTTTATTTTTTAAGCCTGGATTTAAAGTCGATGTGTTATTTGTCATGCAGGCGTTGTTCGCCTCTATCACCATGTGTATTTTAATGCAACTGAAAATTCCTTTGGTGTGGAGGAGACTCGAACTGTCGAACCTTAAGTTCATACACGTGTTCCTTAGTCGACTGAGTTATCCTTTTTTTAAGTTAACTTTATTGACATATTAACCAGTAAATTTGCCTTTGGATATAGCGTGTGCAACGTTTGACACGTTTGACAGTGTGTGTTTGTGACGGTTGACGAGCTCAGGTTAGACCAACTTGATGACAAATTCATAATTCATATGTGTACGACATGCGAACTGAAAATGTGCCGCGGAGGAACTGGGGCGCGAACTCCCGACCCCCCTGACTGCAAGTCGTCCACTCTGCCTCTGAGCTATGAGGGCAAGGCGATATCGAGATATATTGTTGTCTGAATGTTTAAATGAGTTATATGCATATTCCCGATGCTTAAAAATAATTACTCGAGCAAGAACACATCAGAAAAATACCTTTCCCGAGAAAAAAGCGCCTTGTCTTTAAAAAGATACTGGACCGGAGTCAATAAGATATTTGCTTGTAAAGACAAGGTAGAAAGATACTGTGTCAGAATAGGCGCAGTATCTTCTTTAAGATGTTGGCGATCGAGGGGCGGTATGATATCAGGCCGACATAATTGCTGTGATATCCATCTGTGGTCAAAATAAATACATTGGCTCATTGTCTTTATCGTAAATGCTTACAATCCGTATATAAAAAAGGACGTCGTACCATTCCTACCAGCCTACTTCGGACACTAGCCGACCTTACTGGTACCGGGTCGACAAGTTGCCGACAGTTTGCCGACAGGTTGTTTGCTGGGCTACGTTGTTGCTCGTTATAAAAAAAAAAGCTAAGTTTGCACTTTGCTTACTTGTTTCTGTTATCTGGGGTTTCTCAAGTGAACCTGTATCAAAGTATTCGATAACTTATCATACACAAACAAGTATCAGAACACTGATTGGCGTCTTTGGCTAGTCTAGGGACTCGTATCTATCACCCCTTGGCAGCGTAAGCCAGGGTGCAACCAGTTAGGCTACGGAAATTTGGTCAACGAGTTCCAACGTTAAAAAACAGTTGTCATCGAAAATAAAGATTACAAGGATGTGACCACAGATGCATACACGTCTGTAAAAACTTCTCTAATTTTGCAAAATTGATTTGAACATACATTTTTAGGTATTTTAAAAGTATTTTCTGATGTAATTAAATTATTTACTAAGAAGAATGTACTACATAATATTTTAATTTTATGTCTTATAACTTTTCTTTTGTTCAATTTTTTTTCAGTTATTTTAATTGTGTTTCCATATTTCAGTAATATTATATACGTATATATGTGTTGGGGTTGTTATATTTTTTGTGTGTTGTACTAGGTTGAAAGTACAGAATTATAATGGCAGATTTATCTTTCAATTATGTTCATATTTAAAATTGTAATTATATAATCTCCATGAGCAACATATTCTTTTGTGACTATTCTAAATCAAGTTCAAAAACTATCTCAGTTCGTGTGGTGGAACCCGCCATTAGTATCTTCGTAATTCTACATATATATACTGTATTAGCATGTATACCGGTCACATAGATTAAAAATTTTGCTTACTCTGTGTATTCATAAGATGGGCCTCTGAGATGAAAGTTTACTATATTTAGTTGAAAAGGGGTTGAAGTCAATCCTAGAACGAGAAAAATACTTGCAAACGTTACATTAGGAGAAAAAAATCAATTTTCAGCATTACTGTTCATGTGAATTCTCGGGCAACCAAAGTTACTGCAATATTTCGTACTCGANAAAAAAATCAATTTTCAGCATTACTGTTCATGTGAATTCTCGGGCAACCAAAGTTACTGCAATATTTCGTACTCGAGACACTTCATTAATATAAACAATTATTTAGGTACCCTTGGCGTACGTTAGGTATGCAGTTAATGTGTGTAAACGACTGCACCAACTAATATATGGTTTTACGGAGCTTACCTGCTTATCACCGAGCGATGAGACGCATTGGCAAACATTCTGACTCGTATTCGGGAGGACCTGGGCTCGAATCCCAGTCGGTTTTCCGTGGTTTCCTGAAATCACACCAAGCGAATGCTGGGATAGTCCCTTATTACAGCCCTTTACCGATTCCTTCCCCGTCCCTGCTTCACCGAGCAACATGCTCCGTCTCTAACGACCTCGCCGTGACGAGAAGTTAAGCCCTACCTTACTAATCTGCACGCGAGGCTGTGGTATCANCTCCGTCTCTAACGACCTCGCCGTGACGAGAAGTTAAGCCCTACCTTACTAATCTGCACGCGAGGCTGTGGTATCACTTCGCGTGGACCAGTAAACAAAGTGTCTGTGTTAACCCCGAACGGCTCTCCAAGTCAGTTGAATATATATCACCCTAAAATTCTCCATCGTTACGGCAGGACTCGCTGGAAGGTCTTTGAAGTTTGCTGATGGCCGGGGATTTGTGGTACTTTATTTACTGTGGCATTACGGTCGGAAGGCTAAAACCTCTTTTGACGACCAACGGGACCTTGATTGGCTTACGGCATGATGCCGTAGTCACTGGATACATTGTTCATTTTATCGTTAATCGCGTGGTGTGCAGATGCGATCTACGCTCGGCTCTCTCGGGGTACACTCGAGAGAAAACTTTAAATATCTCCTGCCAGGTCACGACAACGGTAATGGAGATCCTTCACGCATACATCAAAAAGTATGATAGTAAAGAAATAATAATCAACTTTATTTCATTTACGCATCAAAGCTAACCAAAACCCAACAAGCGAAAATACGATGTTCATGAAAGGGAACTTCATGTAGTATGAATGGAAAACCTCTTGTAAAAATGAAATCCTTTGCGGTGCAGGCCCACGATCGGACATATGCGATTCAGACACGTTTATGCATGTCCAAACGCACAGAGACTTCAGAAAAAGGCAATGGCGAATCAGGAAAACCATTATTGAGGGGGCTATTGAGTGGCGGGGCAATTTTATTCACATTCACATTCAAGCCACATGCTTACCAATTAGCACTGAGTTTTAATGTTACATAAAAATATCAGTATTTGCTGGATAGGCTATCTGAATACAACTTTTCGTACACTAAATATAACTACTATTATTAATGGTGCAGTTAGTTACAAGAAAGAAATCTAATTTTATTCACTGCAAAATCTGCTTCAGGAGAGAAAAAGGGGAAAGGGTTTTAAATCCCTCGTGGTTTTACTATGGATCTGCCATTGTAACAAGAATATCACAACTTTCACCTACAGTATATCGTCGTTCTTCAGTGTCATACTGGTAAAAATAATTTTGAAAAGTGTACATATTTTGCCTTGTGCCACCGCATCAGTATCTACAGTGAGTTCACAATATATAAGTCGAAGTGCAAATCGTTCTTGACAACTTTCCAATGTTTGCATACCGCTATTGCAGAACTGCCAGGGTGTAAGGAGAAATCTCCCATGTTTATCTGTGTTAACCTAGTATATTGGCCAAGATAATATCGAGGGCACAGTGGTAAATTCATTAGGTTCTCCGTTTTCATGTGATTNAGTATCTACAGTGAGTTCACAATATATAAGTCGAAGTGCAAATCGTTCTTGACAACTTTCCAATGTTTGCATACCACTATTGCAGAACTGCCAGGGTGTAAGGAGAAATCTCCCGTGTTTATCTGTCTTAACCTAGTATATTGGCCAAGATAATATCGAGGGCACAGTGGTAAATTCATTAGGTTCTCCGTTTTCATGTGATTNTTAACCTAGTATATTGGCCAAGATAATATCGAGGGCACAGTGGTAAATTCATTAGGTTCTCCGTTTTCATGTGATTCTCTCCTTTGCGAAGCTCCAACAGCAGTTTTCCTACAAATTAATGCTCGTCCACGTATGGAATGTGTTTCCAGGACTGTCTCAGAGATGCCGACACCCTACCTTGGCCAGCACGGTCTCCAGATTTGTCAACCATACAATATGTATGGAGCCAGCTGAAGAGCAGCGTCAGCCCTCCAGGGATCTACAGGGTCTGGAGTGACATTTCCAAGAACAACGAGGCAATACTTCACATGCAGGATATCATCAGACGTCTCAGTGACCCCATTCGGGACTGTACCACAGCAAGTATCCGTGCAAGAGGTGGTGCAGGAAGATACTAAATGTACTTTTCAAGTGCGCAATGTTACCCGAATGAAGTGCTTATTTGTCTCTATGTTGTGATATGCTATTTATGTTTACCTCGTTTTCAGCTCGTATGCCAAATTTAGCTCAGTTTTTTATGTTTCCTAGGTACGCAAACTTAAATGGCAATGAGTGTATGTGCTCGCAGACAGTTGTTTCGCTACCCACGCCGTGGCGTCGGATACGTGTATGCGTTTCCCACTGGCCTCTTCAATGCCGAGTCTACCTCAAAGAAGAGTGTGGCCACATTGTCACAATCTCTCCCCTCACAACGTTGCCACGTGAATGAGAAAGTGATCACAGATCACTCTGATTTCTGCTAGCAAACTACGCTCAAAACGATGGAAAATTTACAGTATTAAAATTCTTCGATAACAAACATCGCAGTCAACGATCAATGCATGCATTCCAAACTTTTCTAATGATAAACAGGTAAATTTAAGTGATTGTTATCAATTTCAACTGTTTTTTGTTGATGTGTGTGATGATACACTATACCCATTATGTCTTTTATAATTTTAGTATATATTAATAAATGTATACAGTCCGAGTTTATAAATCATTACAGTCAATTTGTCACACTTTGAAACAAACCCTGGGGAAAACACCCCATGTNGGCTTATTTGTCTCTATGTTGTGATATGCTATTTATGTTTACCTCGTTTTCAGCGCGTGTGCCAAGTTTAGCTCCGTTTTTTATGTTTCCTAGGTACGCCAACTTAAATGGCAATGAGTGTATGTGCTCGCAGACAGTTGTTTCGCTACCCACACCGTGGCGTCGGATACGTGTCTATGTGTCTCACTGGCCTCTTCAATGCCGAGTCTACCTCAAAGCCAAGAAATATTACTTCTTCCAACTTTTCTTCTTCCCCGGCGGGGAAACGGTGAAATAAAACAAGGAATAGAGGAGTTGTCCGAGGCGTCAATTATTTCATTTTCAGGACAAGTAATTGTTCTGCCCAGAAGAGTGTGGCCACATTGTCACAATCTATCCCCTAACAACGTTGACACGTGAATGAGAAAGTGATTACAGAACACTCTGATTTCTGCTAGCAAACTGCGCTCAAAACGATGGAAAATTTACAGTTTCTTAAATTCTTCGATAAAAAACATTGCAGTCAACGATCAATGCATGCATTCCAAACTTTTTTAATGATAAACAGGTAAATTTAAGTGATTTTTATCAATTTCAATTGTTTTTTGTTGATGTGTGTGATGATACACTATACCCATTATGTCTTTTATAATTTTAGTATATATTAATAAATATATACAGTCCGAGTTTATAAATCATTACAGTCAATTTGTCACACTTTGAAACAAACCCTGGGGAAAATACCCCATGTAGATATTACGTCGTCGGTTGTTTTCTAAGTATGTTGTTTATCATACGCGTTTTATTCTTGTGTTAACATAATGGTACTTTATTTTTAATTAAATTTAACTTATATTTATATTTTACCTTAATATTATAATATTACATCTAGAATTAATAAGAATAAAAACAGGGAGAAAATAGGTGTATTGGTAATTCTTAGTTAGAAATATTTTTAATGCAAAATATTATTACACTGATGCGCACGTATGTAGTGCATTTTCCGACTGGTGTAATTTTCTAAGATTTTTTTACATGAGGCGGAGGAATATCCTGTAAGTAGAACTCCATCAGAGCTTCAAAAAAAGTTGGAAGTAACCGTGAATGGATTATAGTAGGAAGTGAATATGTGATATTTCCAACTTACGAAGATACCAATTGCAGCAAATGTGACTTACGAGCCTTCGTTATATGATAAGCTGAATGCGTGCTACTTAGTTTACAGCAGTAGTAGCTAAGCTAAAACTTTTTTTTTTTGGCTTCTTGCGAGGCTGGCGATGTCGAACGTTTCGCTTTACGTTGCGGTGCGCGTCACAAGACTAATTGCAACCGTATAGCCGTCCGTGTGACCGGGTAAGGTTCCATGTTGTTGTTTTTCCCCCAGACTTTTTATTTGCGCTCCAGAAAGAGTGCAAATTGTTTATTTTCCAGTCTCGTTAGCTGTCCTCGCTGCCGCAAACAAATTGCCACTTCATTCTTTATGCTCAGTTTGCGGACTGTGCCGAGTACAAAAGGAAAAAAAAAAATCTCTCTGCAGGAACAGTTTGCTTTATTATATACTCCAGCCCTCTCTGTCGCTCTTTCTGTGAAGCTTCATTCACACAGCGATAACTTATAACGCTGTTTACAGGTATCTAAATACTTGTTTACAGAGACAAGAGCTTTTATTCTGCTTCTAAGCGTGGTAAACGGAGACTTTGTCTAATGAAGGTGAACTTTAGAATCCCGAAACTGCGGTACTGCAGTGGCGTTGCCGTGTATCATGTGTGGAAGGGAAACTACTTTGGAAAAGACATCTTAAGTGCATTAGAAGAAGATCGAACCTGCGAATTATCGAAGTCGAGTCAAGTATGTTATTGCATGGCAAAAACAACGCCTAGTATTAAAGTTATTTGCGCTAAATGAAAAATTTGTGTCTATATTTATGTTTGTCCACACACCAGATTTAATTAAAAGCTGAATTTCCAAAACCCAAATCACGTACCACATCACATTTTTTCAAGCATAATGCAGGTGCGTTCAAACTGAGTAACCAGATACTTGAATAAAGTATTGGGTCATGTCTCACATTTACAGAAGAAGACAAGAAGATAAACATAATGCTCACTTGTAGGGCAGAGTGCCTCCATGGTTTACTCCCTTCGTGACCAACGTTTTTTTTTTAAGGTGTGACACATTTACAATGTTTTACTTCAAGCGTACCACCCATATATATAATAAAAATATATATTATATATTGTTATTCTAATAATAAAAAGGTGCTGTAAATTCTTTACATTTAATATATTTAATTAGTGTTGAACAGTACAGAATATTTCAATGGATAAATTGTTTGAAATCCTAGTAATTAAGCCGGTAACAACTTTTAATGCAATTTTTACTGAAATATAATAAAGTGAGAGAATTACCTTAACCGAATAGTTGTGAGTTAATTTCAGTATTTACATAAATTTTCATTGACAACTGTGCATTTTGAGAGTAAATGTTAAACGTTCTCAATTTGCGACATTTAGAATATAATATATATTCGGAGTAAAATGAGATGTGGGAGAACTAATCTTGATAGACTAATGGTACTTAGAATATGTCAGATATAAAAAAACACAGTTTATTTACAGTATTACTGTATTTACGTCAACTGCATTTTTCAGAATCAGTTTTACGTATAGTTAAAGAAAAGGAAAATTCAGACTTNTATTACTGTATTTACGTCAACTGCATTTTTCAGAATCAGTTTTACGTATAGTTAAAGAAAAGGAAAATTCAGACTTCCTTTAATTATTTAATCGAACCTCCAAAGTGCTATGCGAGAAGTCATTGATTTGAATCAGAAATAAGGCAAGCGTGTATTTTGATTTATTCTGTAACTTTTCGTTTGGTCCAGTTCATAAACCTTTCTCCACTTATCACCGATTTATAAGGCGGGGAATTAATCAGCAGTTACTAAAAACATAAATAAAATTGCCGCACAAATAATGTAAATCTCAATATGTTTCTAAACAGCTTATAAATACGTAAATAAATTTGACACGTTATAAGTATTATAAATTAATTTTTACATTTTAATTTTCTAAACGGGTTACATGCAACGTTTCTCATCAATACATTTAGATAACAGATACACATTATTACAACCACAAAGGCCTTCCAATGAGGAACATCCACAAATTATCTTAGTCTAANTTTAGATAACAGATACACATTATTGCAACCACAAAGGCCTTCCAATGAGGAACATCCACAAATTATCTTAGTCTAACTTATCAAAAAGATCTGAAAGCCAGGTTATTATAAACACATTTAATCAATCAAACATACTGGTCTGTGTGCTTTTTNTTTAGATAACAGATACACATTATTACAACCACAAAGGCCTTCCAATGAGGAACATCCACAAATTATCTTAGTCTATCTTATCAAAAAGATCTGAAAGCCAGGTTATTATAAACACATTTAATCAATCAAACATACTGGTCTGTGTGCTTCTTNCTTATCAAAAAGATCTGAAAGCCAGGTTATTATAAACACATTTAATCAATCAAACATACTGGTCTGTGTGCTTCTTTTTAAAAGAAACTTCCAAATGTAAAATTCATACGCGCTTTAAAATACTGGCTAAATATTCACGTGTGATTTCTGAGAACATAAGTCGATAATCAGAAATATTTCTGTGAATAAATTCAGTTCATCCAAGAAACCTCTTGCTGGAAGCAGGCAGGAGCGAAACTAAAAGATTTCGAACATTAAATTATATTCTGAATACTTACATTTCTCGTATGATTTACGCATGGTAAAAAAAAAATGTTGAAACTTGCCTTTGTTTTGTATCTCCGGGGGTTTTTTGACCTAACAACGTCGTATTTCCGAGAACATATATTTTTCAGGAAATTTTTTTAACTTTCATAAATCTGACCTTGGTTGAGTTGCATTCCCTGCAAAGAGACTCAATAAAACACACACGTTTATTTTCTTTGTTCCATTCCCCCACGCGCGCATGATTAAATAAGAAAATGGGAAAAACTTCGTGCAACAATGCGGGTCCACAGGAAATTTACTGAATCTGCTGCAAAAAATATAGAAAAAAACATTGAAATTCTTGGAACTCAAGTCACGTTAGTTTATAACAACTTTACTTTGAATGAATTTTCAGTTGGGAAATTGTATATAAATTATTTATAGTCAATTTAGGTACATGCATTTCAATACTAAGCAAATTTTTATTCTCGATATTTTATGCAGTGATTCATTTAGTTTAAATGACAGAAGCTCTAAAACTCTATACATTAAAACTTGGTACACAAATATATTTTGTGTTCCGCATGACCATTATAGGTTGCAAACTATAATACTTTAATATAAGCTACTTTAGGCATGCTAGTTTAAAACAATATTAATGTATGCAGTTTATACAAAAAAAAATGACACTGGAAAGTTAAATAATAGTTTATGAAGACCGTTAATGGAACTAATAATTAATTACTTAGGTTGGTTGGGGTAGCCAGTCATATATGGAGATTCCGGTTAAGAAATGCTTAGTGGAGTGAGTCGTTATCACACTTACAAAAATGTCACATCGGAAACGCTGCATTGTTTGTAGGTAGTTAATATTACATTATAAGTCGTAATGCATAATTAACAACCTATAATAAAGCAATGCGTTTTGTAACAAACAATTTCAATACAGACAGGCTAGTGACAGAAAAAAATGGCACTGTTAGTTTAAAAACAGGCATGGGGGTGGTTTGGGATTGAACCTTCCCTCAGAACTTAGAAAACGTGAAAGAATCGAAGGGCGACTGCTTTCACACACGGTAGTTACTTTGGGTATTGGCCATATTACACGACGCCAGGTTCCGTACAAGCTTGCGCAAGGTCTGCCATGCCAGCTAGTGCAGCAAACGTCACGGGATTTGTCGCTTGGTGTGTCGGGATTTCATATCACATTCGGTAATAGGACCTGCCGTATATTCCATCGCAGATTTCATGCCAACTTTTGTATCTGGCCGAAAACGTTGCAGTTTCAGAGCACACAATGCTCCCTAACACTATTTGCAACGAATTTACAATGAATACGAAAAGCTTTCTAGGATGTTTTTACTATATACATCGATAACGTTACACTTTATTAAAATTGTATCAAATCCAAATAACATTTCCGATTATATCATTAAATATTGCTTGAAGGAGCTTTCAAGTAGCGATACGCAATCTGCACAGTATAACGTTTAATACAAGCCATTTTTAAAATTGATGTTTTTCTTCCTGTTGTGATAGCGAAGAGATAATGCTATTCCGTGCATGAAAATGAGTATTTGTGGGCGGGAGTTAAAAACTGCAACAAGCACGGTTTCTTTATCTTTCGACTGAGGGTTTTAATTTAAAGTTAATAAATAAGAACAGATGGAAATCTGATATAAAACACGCAAATAATCCAATAAAATACTCTGGTGACTTCAATTTTTGTTAATAAATTGAAAATACTTGAATACACATAGAATACGCGAAATTGCAACTGTTATGATGCAGTGTTGAGATATGCTAGATATCAATACACTAATTACTCGCTACCAGTTTTACAAGTGGTAGTCAAATTCCATGTCTATCTAATGCTAATCTGTGCAACCAATTTGTGTGCATCATGTTAGTACGCCAGTTACTGTCGTGCATAGGCTGTTCAAGGTAAATTGAGCACTTTTGCAAGCCTGGCTTAAGATTTGTATGCACGATAAGTATTTTTCCACCACATGTGAACTTAAAATTCCCATGGATTTATTCCCGTTATTTATATGCCGGTCCAGTGAAACTCTAAAATTATTTGGAACGGAAATACTTAACAATATTTTTTTATCATCACACGTATACGCATTTAAAAAGAAAGATATATAAATAATTTCAGTGCTCACAAAGGTTTACCTAATAATTTTTATTGAACGTTAAAGCATGGAGCTACTTCTCCGTTGTTGCCAACTTTGCCGGGCGCATGCCACTCAATGTTCCCCGTTTAAATGTATGCAGGTAGTGACAGTGATATTTTTCAAAGGTTGATTTCTAAAGCGTTCAGTTGTCCGAGAACAATCAGTAACAGGAATCTTCCATTCCAGTTCGTTTAGCGGCTGGTGTAGAATTTTATACGTCAGAACTTAAATAAGCTTGTACTGAAGCAGGTTTGACTGCAGGTTTCATGTAATATCAGTGTAAGTGCTATTAATAAATTTTCTATGCCAAACGGACAACAAACTTTTATTTATCCCTCCAAAAATATTTATTCCATGCTTCGAAAATAAGTGCATATTTTTAACACTTGAACCGCTTCGCAAAGTTTAAATATAATTTATCTCAAAAGGGGTTTCAACATATACGTCTGTAAATTTTTTAATCATCCGCCAATTTTGAATACTAGGAAGCTGTTTTGAAGTCAGCATTAGGATTCAACGAAATTCAGCGGAAATTATAGCAGAATCAGTGAAATTCAGCCAATGTAATAATCAGTACGGTACCATTGATTGTCAGTGAAGAGAAATATGGACCCATGTGGCTATTTAAGTTTTAGGTCTACAAATGTATACGCGCTATTTACACGCGTTCATTTTTAATCCATACCGATGGAACTTATTTCTCCCCTGTTTCTGATCACGTCTGACCGAAATAGCTGTAGTTACAGTATGCCCTTAGTTGTCGGCGTGAGTGAGAGATCTTGGTGACGCTTTAACGGCTGTCGTTTTCAGTTTTTGGGGTGGAAGGGGTTGGAGTGAGCTGAGGATGAAGCAGTGACGAGGAAAGTTGACTTGCCATCGGCAAAACCCCGCACGTTTCCCGCATGCGAAAATCGTAATTGGCCCCGCCAGGAATCGAATCAATTTGCCGTGGGGGAGGCGATTGGCCTGACTATACTACAAAACCGCAGCCGCTTAAGTGTAAGCACTTTGTTAACATTGCCTTACGCTGTAAAAAAAAATCCTTTATTTTACGGAAAAAAAAGCCGGTAAAATAATTTCTCCACAACTCACCGTAAAATTACGGGCACTTTATTTATTTATTTTTAAAAAACGGGCTTTCCGTATATTCCACAATTATATTCCACCGTATATTCCATGAATTCATGGAACCTCTCCTAAAATTTTCTAGTTAGAATTTACTGATCCCAGTAGAAGAATTTGATTGGGCCAACGTTGGCTTAACGTTTGGCTGTACTGTTGGGCCAACATTGGCATATTACGCTGGCCCAACGCCGAAATGTTGCTCGGGATTACGTTGGCCCAACATAACTTTTATGTTCGTTGCCAACTGAAATACAACGTTGGCCTAATATAATGTTATGTTTGTGTGCACACTTTTAAGAGCAGTGTGTTTCTTTCTTTCAGAAAGGCTTTCACACAGTCTAAATCCATTTTGTCTTAAACAGTTTAGGTAGTTATCCAGCTCAGAGTCATATGCGTTTGCAGGGCTTATGATATTGTTGTTGAGCTTGAGTGGCAGCTAAAATTCGTGACTTAAAATGCAGTAATACCCACGACAGAAGAGCTATTCACATCACCGTGGTAAGGCGACGTGAAGATTATAGCATCTGCCATGTGACTTTAATCCAAATTATTTTGGGCTAAATTATGTTATCCTTAAACCACCTTTTTAAACAAATATTGTCGTGTAAGTAACAAACATAGTGTGTATATTCCACCTCGCTTGGAATTTAATGTCTAAGACTAATATATAATATATTTATTGACTATTATTATAAATGAGAGGGCTTTAAAAAGTACTCACTTTACCGTGAATAGCATAAACCAACATGTTACTAACATTTTTCATCATTGGTAATGTGTTGAAAATATGTGTTATTGCATGCATAATGCCAACCAACAAACATTCTGGCAACGTTAGTTACCAGTGTTTTAAATAAATTTTACCAATTAACAAAAAATTAAAAACAAGTGTTACTCTTGTTATGATCTGCCACGCTTCCCTTCATGTTATGACCTGAAAATTTCCTCGGTAAACTTTGGATTCAAACTCGCGTCCTTCGGGCGCGAGTTTGTGGTATCTACAATAACAAAGGTAGCTTCTTGTAACAATTGAATAAATGAGCAGATATTATATTATTATACTTCCTTTTAATGTGATAAATAGTCTATGTTTGTAACCCAGATTTTATTACTTTGAAAATGAATTTTTAACTAGCCAGTTACAACAATATATTTTCCACCTATTAACAAAAAACAAAAAAAAAAACTGCCACTTTATTTTTAAAGAATCTTTGTGCTAGTAAAAACTCGGACCACTAAACACATAAAATGAATTTTTTATATTTTATTAAGAAAAAAAAGTTATAATAGCGTAATATCTGCAATGCAATGATGTCCCAACATAAATAAAATAACCAATAATCAACTTTTATGTTCACAACATTGTTTCAACACGTGATGAACAGAACACAGTTTAAAGAAAAATTGCATTTGGTAATTCTTTATATGCTGTGAAAATTAAAATGTTTTTCCATTCAGAAACGATTATTTCCTATTAGTAAAGTTATGTTTGTTTTACAATGTTCACCCTATAAAGTTTTACAATACATACCAAATGCCAACGGTATGTTTTCCAACAAGTAAACCAACATATAACTGACGAAGTCATTTTTATTTAAGATACGGTCTATGTGTCAAAAAACATTGCTTTTAAATAATCTTACGGAATTATAGTATTATTTTATCATAAATATGGCAGTTCACTTTGTTGGCATACTGTTAGTTTCAGGATGTTGGCGCAATAGTTTACATACAAAATGCCAACAGTATGTTTTCCGACAACAAACCAACACATCACCAACGAAGTCAATTTAAAACAGGACATTATTTCTGTGCTAAATACATTGCTTTTAAACAACCATACAAAATTATAGTGTTATTCTATTCAAAATATGACAATTTCCTTTGTTAGCATAATGCTGGTTACACAATGTTGGCCAAATAAATATTTACATACCAAACGCCAACAGTATGTTTTCCAACTACTAACCAACACATCACCAACGTAGTCAATTTTAAATAAAACACGGGTTGTGTGTTACAAATATAGCTTTTAAACAAAAACACCAGACTATTGTTTTTATCAAAATATGGTAATTACCATTGTTGGCACAATTTTCGTTACCCAGTGTTGACACAAGAGAAGTTTACTTACCAAATGCCAACAGTATGTTTTCCAACTACTAACCAACACATGACAAACGAAATAAATTTAAAATAAGACATGCCTTGTGTGTTAAAAACACAGATTTTAAACAATAGTACAACTCTTTCATCAGAAATATGGTAATTACCATTGTTGGCATAATATCGGTTAAACATTGTTGGCCCAACTTAAAAATTAGAACCAATTACTGTCAGTTGTGTTCCCAACATTGACACAACATATAACAAACTGAAAAGAAATATCTCAGGTCATGAAGCATCTTCATATCACTGGCACTGCTTTCATTCAAAATTGTTGTTCCATACTTCTACATAAAATATTGTTTGCCCAATGTTGGCACAAAATAAACATACACACATATCACCAATAGTATATTTACCTAATTGTTACCAATCAAAATCCAATAATTTAAAATTTTACTTGCAATAGGTATGGCATTTTCTGATTTAGTGACATCACTATCTCGAGGATGCTAAGTAATCACCTAACATTTTCATGGTATCAAATTTTTTTTTTTTTTTTTTCGGTAAATCAACGTCGTATTAATGTGTGTACTCCAAGCCAACCTTTCCAAACAAGTGCCAACGTTGGGCCAACGTAGGTTGCTACTGGGGGTATTTCCGGTTTAAAAAAAGAGATAAAAAAATTACATTTTTGCTATGCTGGTGTTCTACTACTGCGTTTAAAAAAGAAATTTTAAGAAGTTAAAATATTTTGTACTGTGGCGAGACTTGGACCAGGTTTAAATTCCAAAACCCTTTCCGCTTAACACTTAAATACGAACATCTTGTCAATATAGATCGTATGTCTCTTATACTTATATGTGTGTCGCATAAGTAACATTTTCAGTTGTTTCCAGTAATTTTTGAGTGGTTTTAGTGTTGCTAACAGTTACAGGTCGCTGAAGATACTTTCAATGTTTGGAGTAATTGGCCTAAGTGGAGTAAATATCCTAGCTGCCTCAGAAACAGTAACTTTACGGTTACGTTGACGAAGTAAGCTTCGTATGGACTNAGTGGAGTAAATATCCTAGCTGCCTCAGAAACAGTAACTTTACGGTTACGTTGACGAAGTAAGCTTCGTATGGACTCAGCACTGTTCTTCCCCGAAAGCCGAAGCTACAGGAAATACGTAGACGTTCCGTATTTTGAATTGACGAATCATAGATCCGTTTTTCGTCTTTACTGATAAACTTGCAGTATATTTACTGTATATTTCAGTAAAATTGTCTGTATGTTTATATATATATATATATATATATATATAGAGAGAGAGAGAGAGAGAGAGAGATAGAGATACGGCAGTTTTTAACAGTTTACATGGTACTTCTTAAAACCACACTAACTTCATTAAATAGGTTCCACGTCGTTGGTATTGTATCACACTGTGTGGGAAAAGAAAATTAATTCAAAATGTAGTTTATGTAGCGTGGCATATCTTCGCTAGGTTCTTTTATTGGTTTTAGAGCAAAATCCAATGTTTTATAAGAAGCACTTGTCTTAAATTATCTATGTCTGTAAAACGAATAATTTTTCATTCAAACAAAGTTAGTACATATTGCTGTTAGCAATTCATTGCAATAAATTGAATGAGCCGTAAAAAGATTGATAGGGTTACACTATCTAAATTTCTCCACATATTACTTTTCTAAAGTACATATGATGGTATGACATGCGGCTCACGAGCATGATTGATCTCAGTCNATTTCTCCACATATTACTTTTCTAAAGTACATATGATGGTATGACATGCGGCTCACGAGCATGATTGATCTCAGTCTCTGGAGCGTTTCCCGCCCACATTTCGGANAATTTCTCCACATATTACTTTTCTAAAGTACATATAATGGTATGACATGCGGCTCACGAGCATGATTGATCTCAGTGTCTGGAGCGTTTCCCGCCCACATTTCGGAGTAGAGTGGTATCAGGTGTGAATCCGAGCTCTGCAGACAGAAACATGCAGCTTCAAAGTGATTTATAGTCCCCCACACTCGACGCTTGTCGCGGAAATGATTTCCGGGAGAGTTAGAGAAATTCTCTAACATCAGATGTGAACAATGATTGTGAATAAGGGAGGAATATGAAACAACAACTATTGTGATGTTTCATTTTAATATCAGACATTAAGATTATACTGTGAAAAAAAGTAGAACAGTTTTTTTTTTTTCAGTTTTTCTTAATTATTTTCTTTTCTGACACTTGACACATGATGTTTATCCTTTACAGTCAACTAATACAATATTAAATATTACCGGTTATGTAGTGATGCATAAGAAGGATTAAATTTTCTATTATTAATTTGGCTGTCAGCTGAGTCTGTTTATGCGACTGAACTTTCCTCTTTAATATTTTATTTTTGAACATTCAAACGAGTTGTAAAAATGCATCTGGTTACGTAACACATACGATTCTCATGTAACTCCAATGCGTAGTTTCTTAAAATAAGATAAAATTCTATTATTGAATAAATATGTACGTAGTATTTTATAACCGAGTTAAAAATGGTATAATTCAGTCCAAACGTTAAGATATTATATATACGTTGTACAAGATTGAATTTCATAATTAGCTAATAATACTAATTTAAATAATTAAAACATTTTGTGAATATTGTTATTGTATAGATTAATTTTCAGAACATTTCAACTAGTTCCAAATAAACTGCATATATTAAGAGCCATATTTTCTGACCTAGATATCGTTGTGTTTCTGGACTACTGTCATTCAAAATTAGCATCCATATGACAGAAACAAATGGCCATACTTGCACAGAACTTCATATTCACGTTTATGCAGTAATTAACACGATATTATAAATATGAATTTATTTCACTATTATTCTTTTTTAATTAAAGCACGAAGTTTGTAAAGTAACTAAAAGAGAATTTTTGTTTAATAAATTATTTTTTTAGCAGTTTATAAAATAACAAATTCATAAATTTGTTAATTTTTTTACTAGCACAAGAAGCTTGTTCAAAATTTCGAATAACCTCAGAGCATGAGTAGTTTGATAAAATGCTACACTGAGGGAAAAGTATGTTCCAGCCAACAAAATAGTTGTTTGTATAAGGGACTGTTTAGTAGCCACAACAAATTATTTTAATGAGTAAACAAAATTTGATTGGCAAGTAAATTTATTTTGTTCATCTAACTAAATAAACGCTGGTATAAAGTAAACCTGCGTGTTGGGCAGAAGAACATTACGCTCCTAACCAAAATATTTAGTTTAATCAACTTTATGTGTTTGCTTGGCCACTGGTTCGATTGCCTTCGTTCAAAAATACAGCCCCAGAGTTTGTTTGTAATTTTTTGTGAAAGTTTTGGTATTAACAGTGCTTGTTAGTGGATTCATTGAAGATGAATAATTATATAAAATCCTAATAAAACAAGTTAAATATGTACCTTAAAAGAAAAGTTGTGAAAATTTAAATATTTATTTATGTACGTTGTCTAGTATATAAATTGTACGTGAATTAAAAAACTTTATATTTTCTTCAGCTATCAATTTACCTGAGGCTACTAGGGCATAGTGCTCGGGAGAAAACTATATGTGATCGAATCTCGGGCGGGCTTTTAACTCTTTGTTGCAATAACCGAGTACGCAGAACCAAACAAATCTTTAGTTGCACCAACCCAAAATCTTACAGTTTGGGGCAACCTAATAACAACAACAAAATAATTTGGTTTCAGCAACAAAATGTTTTATTAAAACCTTTAGAAACAATTAACTTGATTACGCCAAAGAAACTTTGTTATATTTAACAAAGCCTTTTTCTCAGTGCAGAAACTCGTGCGTGCATGTGTATGTACTTATAATTTTAATTTATTTCAATTTTGAAATGTATGTTAAGGCATGCTACCGTAGGCTTATCAGTAGCCAATTTTAGTATTGGAAACACTACTCGGGATGGAAGTTGTCGCAGTAGGTCTTCGGAGCAGGACTCTGAAACTAGTAGAAGTAGAAGTAGAGATCCTACGGTCCACATATTCGTTATTTAGAAAAATTTGTTGTATATTATAATATTACTATAAGCTATTCACGGTAAAGTGAGAACTTTTGGAATCCCTCTCATTATGGAGTAACAGTAAATATGTATTTTTATTTTTGTCTTAGATGTTAACTTCCAAGTGCGGTGGAATATACACACTGTGTGTATTACTTACATGACTATATTTATTTTAAAAAGTTTTTAAAAGGCTAAAAAAATTGCTGAAAGGGAACAGTAACTAGGGGGTCAAAACTGCTCACTTTACAGTGAAAAGCCTTTACCTGCACATTGCTTTAATATTCTATAGGCTATTCACGGTACAGTGAGCTCTTTTGGAAGCTCTCTAATTTTGAATAATAGTCAATAAATATATCTTATTGTAGCCTTTGACGTTAACTTTAGAGTCCGGTGAAATACATACGTTACGTTTATTACTTACATGGCAATATGTATTTAAAAAATGATAAAAGGATAAAAATGAATGATAAAAAAACTAGGGCCTTAAAAGTGCTCACTTTGCAGTAAACGCCCTTTATAAACAATCGCGTAGGTCTTATCTTCAGAGATTGATGATAGGCCTTCACGTATAGTTTACATGTGTTAATTCTAATAGTGATATAACAGCGTTCTCTTGCTATGTGGGTTTCGCATTTGATAGTTCGTACCACGTGTATTTTAGTGAATATTTGCATGACGTTAAAAAAATTGTGTTTCATATATGGTTGATATTCAGAAATGCATCTGTAGTATGACATAGAGGCGAATAAACGACAAAATCTGTAATATCGGCCAGAAGACATAGGCAATTAGTATTATAAGGAAATATAATTTGGCGATGTCGTGCGTATTGTCTACCAACATTAAAAAATTAATATTTTTTATTTTATTGTGTAATATGGCAGTACCATATAACATTCCTTTGTAAACAAACGAATAAAATAATGGTCTCTGGTTATATTGTTGAGCTACAACACTTTACTTGCATGCTTATAGCTTCGAAGTTCTTGTGGTGAACATCGTGAGCCACGCGAGGAACATCAAAATGCGCCACAGCACAACTCTGGAATGTCACTTATAAGGATTACGCTAACAAAGAAATGAAACCCGAACTTCGGTTCGAAGTACTACACATGTGTGTACAAAGTAAAGAAGGCACTCTACCCAGAAAATTCGTTACACGTACCACAGCTGTCGCAACTTTATCCTCATCACACAGAGAAGTGTACCGAATCCCCTTTATCCCTCAGTTCATTATTATTTTGTATTACGTTTGGTGTCTCACATTGTTGTATACTGTTGTGCACAGTGTGTGCGATTAAGTCGTCTCGTTTTACGTTTCGTTATTTTAGACTGGCATTTAACATTTTACATTCACGGTTACTTCCAAATTTCTGAAGCCCTGCTAAAGTTCTACTTCCAGGATATTCTATTGCCTCATTCATACACGAGAATGACAACACACCACATTCTTGCGCAGTCAGTTACACAATATTTTTCATAAGAACCATTTCTTACAATGTTTTACCAACATACCTATTTTCTCCATGTTATTCACATCAATTATAAATGAAATATAATAATATATAGGTTAAATATAAGTGAAAGTTCAATTTTACCAAAAATAGGTACTTTTAAGTTGACAGAAGTATAAAACGCTTGTGATATAATACATAGTTAGAAAACAACCAAATACGTTACACATGGGGTGATTTTCCAAAGGTTTTTTTTAAAAAAGTATTCTGTGGCTCAGTCCTAGTAACCTTGTCGTTCCACATTATTTGTAAGTAACAAACCACCAATCGTAAAAATACAGTATCATTCTTCTGAAAATATGGCTTAACTTATCCGACGCTGGCTGCAGACCAGAAAATGGTAAAAATGTTGCGCCCTTATGTGCTAAATTCCATGTCACCAATTTTAACAGGAGAATAAAAGTTTATAAAGGCAGCGGCTAAGAAAGAATATACTTCTAATCGGGCCTCTACACTACTGTAAAGTATAACATGGGGAGACAAAACGAAATGACTGGTTACTTTTAACATTAACTATTTACATTTCAGGAAAGTAAAAATTTTCTTGTGGGACTGGGTCCTTCACTCATTCCCTGCTACCTGTACGATTTGCCTTCCTATTCCTACCGATTATTAAGTGCTTTATTAGCTCATTTACATTGTTAGGCGTTTATTACTGAGATAAATTCAAATAACTCGTATACCAACAAGTAGGGACACCCAAATTTCGCGAAAATATTTCCGCACATATTAGATTTCAACACCCTGCGGACATGCCGGCAGTTTTCTTTCACTTGTTGGTGGCGTGTCTCTGTGGAGACACTATATTTACTTGACTGGCCAATCAGGATTAGGTTACTCCGATACTGCGCGTCTGTGAATCACGAGGAGACACGCAAGACGCGTAACGCCCTAGATTATCCAATCACGAAAGTGGGTAACACCCTAGATTATCCAGTCACGAAAGTGCGTAACACCCTAGATTATCCAATCACGAAAGTGCGTAAAACCCTAGATTATCCAATCACGAAAGTGTATAACGCCCTAGATTATCCAATCACGAAAGTGTATAACGCCCTAGATTATCCAATCACGAAATTGGGTAACACCCTAGATTATCATATCACGAAAGTGTATAACGCCCTAGATTATCCAATCACGAAAGTGTATAACGCCCTAGATTATCCAATCACGAAAGTGCGTAAAACCCTAGATTATCCAATCACGAAAGTGTATAACGCCCTAGATTATCCAATCACGAAAGTGGGTAACACCCTAGATTATCCAATCACGAAAGTGCGCAAAATCCTAGATTATCCAATCACGAAAGTGCGTAACGCCCTAGATTATCCAATCATGAAAGTGTGTAACGCCCTAGATTATCCAATCACGAAAGTGTATAACGCCCTAGATTATCCAATCACGAAATTGGGTAACACCCTAGATTATCATATCACGAAAGTGTATAACGCCCTAGATTATCCAATCACGAAAGTGTATAACGCCCTAGATTATCCAATCACGAAATTGGGTAACACCCTAGATTATCATATCACGAAAGTGTTTAACGCCCTAGATTATCCAATCACGAAAGTGTATAACGCCCTAGATTATCCAATCACGAAAGTGCATAACGCCCTAGATTATCCAATCACGAATGTGCGTTACACCCTAGATTATCCAATCACGAAAGAGCGTTACACCCTAGATTATCCAATCACGAAAGTGCGTAACACTCTAGATTATCCAGTCACGAAAGTGGGTCTGAGCTAAAGTGTTGTGAAACACAACTGGTTGTGAAATCTTTTCGCGAAATCCGGGTGTCCNTCACGAAAGTGGGTCTGAGCTAAAGTGTTGTGAAACACAACTGGTTGTGAAATCTTTTCGCGAAATCCGGGTGTCCCTGCCAATAAGCAAAGAAAACAAGTTCATTTTATTCTAATTTATTTTATCACCACATTAATTGCGAAATGACCTCTCTACTGTTGATGGTTGTCTTACAGTTGGTTTATACACTTTTATCGCTTGACGTTCACTACAATTTTGTTTTCGGATTCATTAAACGTCGTTTCTCGGAAAACTATTCCAAAATTCTCAAATTAGTGCATTCCATGTCAATGAATTGTGTAAAGTTATGAAAATATTAATTTTTTTGTCAAAGTCAATATTTTGGTTATCAAAACTAGGTATATTAAACGTTTGTTGTAGAGCTTAAGTAGGGGAATGTTCCATGTAGCAAACAATTTGGGATACAGTGAGTGTTCAGCGAGTGTTACAAAAACAAAAATAGAGACTTTATAAATTTTGTAATAGGAATCATATTAAAAATCATAACTGATAGTCTATGCATAATAAAATTGGGGAAAACCTGGAAAATCCTTTAAGATATAAAAACTTCTTATACGAGTGTAATAGTCATCCAAGGAAAGTATTAGCAGGTTCAAGCATTCAGGCAGATTGAAAAAGGATTAGAGATTCTGGCGCTAAGTGACAATGTAGGGGATAATACAAAGTAAACAACGATGTGAAAATATTGTACATCGTTGAAGTTAGAGGCAAATCTGCTGTGCTTCGAATCTCATCACATCGGTTAGTACAGTAGGTACCAATTATATTAATGAATTAATATGGAGTTTTGCTTGTGTAGCTTGGTGCAAAATATGTTTCGTTTTCTCCAGATCATGTAGGTATAGAGCTATGCAGTCCTGATCCTGTCGTCGCTTCTCCAAGGGAAGAAACATGGCTAACATCCGGTGCTCGCCTTCTTCAAACAACGGCTTACTCCCCTTCAATAGAGTGGAAAACCTGAAGCAAGTGCATATGATACCATACTTAGGACCCGTGCATTGACCCTTGGAAATCTCTACGCGACCATCATGTAAGGACCAGAAGAACAGTATTGAAGTTGACAGGAAAGTTATTCGCAGTTTAATAATGGCTTAAGATGCAGAAGGCTGATTTATTTGAAGTCAGTATTAAAATAAGAAATTCTTCCTGTGCCTTTATCATTGACTCAAATGGATGGCACTCTTTGAGCTTCAGAAAAGTCATTGTTTACTTAAACTTGTGACTGAAGGCATTGAGTGTCTGCGCAGAATTTATATATACTGGCCATCTTCTCACCTTATTGTGGTTGGTCAAGCAAGTTGTTGCGATCGGCAATCCCCCAAATGCCGATAATTCCAAAAACCTTTCCACATACTTCATAAACAAAGTAAAGAAGCTTGGAGCACCATACAGAAGAGATGATGCCCTTCTCGACGAGCACGGCACCAACTCAATCAAAAGTTGCACCCCGCACAAAACGAGCTAGAGGAGCAGATTCAGTCAGAAGCGACATCAATCAAGTTATCATTATGCTACCAAAGGATTGGAAAAATTTCATGACTCTTGGTGAAAACACGGTAGACCTCGCTCGTTTCCTCTCAAAGGAGCTTCTTCGCCAAGACTTTGGAATTTTTGGAGTTGTACCCGGAGGGTTTGCAAATGAAGAAGAGATCAGATCAACAATTGAATTTACCATTAAAAAAAGTGCTCCATCCACATTTCATCAAGAGGCTGATACATGTATTATCTCACACCATTCGGATTGATTCAAACAAGATTGTGTTAGTGGCAAGAAATACGGGCACATCCTTGTTGCTCATTCACCAATTCAAAAACATGGCATGCTCTACCGCCTGGGTTTTGAGAGGAATGTCTAAGGATAGGAGATACATACCAATATGCAACATCTGCTCACATCCATCTCCCTTTCAGAAAAATAAACTACTCTCTTTGTACGCAGACACAGGTTGTGATTTCGCATCGCATATAGCCAATATGTCGAAGAAAGTGGCGCGAACATCTTATACTGGAGAGACCTGCCCCCTTCTGACTGGTATTGGGTGCATTCCTCTGCCTGGATTTGCGATTATCAGTACAGATAATAACTTTATATGATTAAAGTTTTATATATAGTATATATGTATATTTATATATTTACCTACAGTATATTGGTTTTATTTATATATAAATTGCTGTTGAACCCTTATATAGGTATACAAAGATATAAACATGGGAGATGTGGCAAGACACCACCTGATCTGGACCATAAAGAAACCATAAGTTTTTCTACCTACAAATAATGTACTGCGTCTACATATTATGAAAATTAATCATCAGGCTTTACAATTGCAGGAACAAGATTGTTTTAGCAACACCAATACGCGAACTGTTAAATGTTAATTTTGCTTTCTTATCTCCTAATCACTTAACAAGCCCTGTTTTAATCTGTCTTACATAGATTTTATTCTTTCTTTGACATTATTTTTTTCAAAGTTTTTAATGTTTTCTTATATGTAATAATGTTTTTTTTATAGATGGCTTTACTTGTCCTGCTAAGAATACATTCATAGTTCAACTCAAATATCTATTTTTCTTTACTCAGGGCGGATCTGTAATGGATGTTTACATAACATGCCGTTTATTTGTAAAATAAGAAATTTTTAAAAGATTCTATCTTATTTTGTAACACCGGAAAGGCGTTTGAAGGTTTATGAATGATTTCTACGGGTCGATACAAAGGCGAGAAATGGACGAACAATGGATAGGACGCCATTTTGTATTACGGGTTTCCAGTCAATATTTCGAAGTGGCAACAAAGATTTTCGAATCAAGCAAGGTCGTGTCCTCAGTTGTTATACGAAATGCAGCTGTGTTAAATGGAAACGGGACTAGTCAAGCCGGACTCCCTTAAGCAAACTGCACCAGCATTTGCTTGGAATGGCAACAGACAGACAGCCAGGATAAAACAAGCGAGCTCCATAATTCGAGTCAGCCACGCAGCTGTGTGGTCAAAAAAGGTTGTTTTCATCTTCCCAGTATATACGCCCGAGCTTTATTTTTTATTTTATTTTTACTGCGAACTTCGCGATACTGCACGATTTTCCATGAAATCGGAGGATACGAGGTAGTGAATATTTACGGTGATTTTCCCCTTACTACATGGATTCGAGTCTTCCTGCCCCGACGACACGTGGTGATTGTTTTTATCTGATTGCTCTCCGGTCACCGGGGGAGGGGGGGTGCGTCTTTTGTGATGCAGTGCAGTGCGCCGGCCATTCTACGGGGATGGAAGCGGCGGCAGAACAATAGCTGACCCACAGATGAGAGCCATGAATCGCAGTAGTCTCCCTTCTCCCTTCATCTACCCGCTCTTTCTCTTTCGACATCGAGAACAGCCACCCAATGCGACCTGTCAATGTGACTGATGAGCTACCCTCTGTCTCTTGACCACCATTGCTGGGCGGGTCACTGGGATGAATAACAGGAATGGAGCTCCTTCCCCTTCCCATGCGCACTGACGTAGGAAACGATCCACTGCCGCTTATGCGAGACCGTTCAATATTTCTTGAAGTTGTAAAATTGGTTTGGTAATGAAACTCGCGCACCATTTATTATGCAATTAAACAGCTTCAAACACCCGGATGCATTGTAACGGTCTTTCTAAAAGACATTGCATTCCGATGAATGCTCATATATCCCCTAATATCTCACTGAATTGCCACATGTAATATTTATAAACAGCAATAGTCAACAGCCAGTTAACATGCAATAATAATTTATTATATTTTAAAGAAAAATTGAGATCCGTTGTCGAAACTGAATTATCGTGTAATTTTATATTGATATAACGTCAGTATAGTATATAGACCTATATCGGAACAAAAACCTTAGAAATAGCTCTATTAGACTTATAATAAGGCACCCCTGAAACGATTAGGTTTACGTAAATCGAATAGGGAATACAATCCCTTAGTAAAAAAAACTAATTGATATTTTTTTTTCTTTTGCAGTTAACATCATTGTTGAGTAATTAAGCAATGAGTTTACAGCATTTATGCTATGAATAGGTATCCAACCTACGAAAGGCTATTCACGGAAAAGTGAGCACTTTTTGGGGCCCTCTCATATGGAATAATAGTCAATAAATGTATTTTATTGTAGCCTTAGACGTAAACCTCCGAATGCGATGGAACATATACAATATGTTTATTACTTACATGACAAATTTATTTAAAAGGGTGGTTAAAGGATAAGAAATGGCTGATAGGAAAAAAGTAACTAGGGCCTCAAAAGTACTCACTTTACCCTGAACCGCCTATACCATTTCTATTTCCTGTGTTAAAATTTTCTGGAAACGCGTTATTATTTCAAATAGATACATTTTGCTGGCTGTATCACACGTAGTTTGATGTTTAATTGCTTGTTATAGATTATGCCTATTTACCACTATTATTTATTATATGGCAGATTAAGATTTTTTAATATGATCACACTATTAGTAACAACGCAAAAAAAACTTTTCTTAGAAACGGAGTTCGAACATAATAACATAGTATTCACGGTCTTCTTGCATCATAACATGTGAAAGCAGACCCCTTTTAGCCTCTAAACCAAAAATTACCACTACAGCTCTGATTTAGTCTACTGTGAGTAGGTGAATTTTACCGTACTGTGTACTGCATATTTTTTTGCTACAAAAAGTTTAATTGACTGATTATCTACAGGACCTACGTTATATGTGATATTGCTTGCTATGTTGAGTATTAGTTGATAATAATTGAACATTAAGTTCCGTTTTTAATTAATAATGGGAACGCTATTTCATTTCTTTGGTTCAAAACGATTACTTTCACATTTATGTGGAGATTATGAAACACTGCNATAATGGGAACGCTATTTCATTTCTTTGGTTCAAAACGATTACTTTCACATTTATGTGGAGATTATGAAACACTGCTTAAAAACGTAGTGAACATCTTCATGTTACAACACTTTTTACGTTTAATGCATATGGAAAATCGTAAAAGAACATTACATGTAACAAAACGTTACAATATTTTAATTAGAAACATAAAAATCTTGTATCGAGTTTTAGCAAGTTACCATTAACAGGTAGCAAAATATTAAATATGCATTGCTTCGACAGGAACGTCTCACCGCCTGATATCTATAAATGCTCTTTCCATTCCAGTGTTTTAAAACAAGATAGTTTTGAAGGCAGAAGCATGAATAACTCAGTTTCTAACTGAACAAATGAAAAAAAAAAATGTTAATTACGATGAGAAAATAAAATTCATTAAAATTTCAACGAGCAACCCGAATCTTATTATAATTATATTCGGTCTCCTGCCCCACTTTGCGGAGCATGATATTGTCATCACTAACACACTTTACCCTCATCCCCATCTTCAATTTCTCAGCTGATACGGGTAGACGGAGAACATAGGCACTATATTTAACAAAATCATACAGAACAAAATATCCATTTGCATTATATCAGGGGATCGTGGAGGCCAAACCATCGGATATCCGCGTTCAATCTATCATTCAGAAAGGCGTTCGTTAAGACAGCGGGAATGCCATGGGGTAAATCAGCTAGCTCAAAAGTTTATTTGGAATTAAAGATCTGCAGCTTTGGTGTCCAATAAAGTTATTAAGTTTTTACTGCCCAGATTCTTGGGCTGTGAAGGCTTATTACTCCCGACATATAAAATATTGTTTAATTACTGAACAACAACGTGTCTATGATTTTAGATCCATAATCGTATTAATATTCCGAGCCATAATTACTGATAAACTAACTTTTAATCTATCAACAAGGTCATAATGAGTTAACAGGGTCGACACCAACCATTTTTAAGAATATATTTATATACAGTTGTTGTGGGAACGTAATGTTCCATATTGGCATACCATGCAGATTTTTACTACTTGTACACAAACGATTAATGAATGTTCTTAATGTCTTATCAACTCACAGACGGTCTGCCGATATTTTCCTGTCTACATAGACAGTCATTATTAACAAAAATGTCTTGCGAACAAAGAATTGATGGCTATCTTGGAAGTGCGTACAAATATTGGCGTAAAAATTACTAGCTTTACTACGAAAGTAAGTAAGCAAGTAAGTTCCCTTTATTTAATAATTACTCAGAAACAAATAATTGTAGCTCGTAACAACGCATGTATCCGCTAGTTTGTAGTTCCGCCGATAGATGGCGCATAAGTGTACAAGTTGGCGAAAGAGAATCTGGGCGCAGCGGCAGGTGCAAAACGGCGAAGGAACTGAACGAGTGATTATGGGAGGAGGTGCTCGTGAGTATCAGTTTTTTGTGTGCAGAAAACACAGAACCTGTCAACATTAAGATGAGCATTATATCTGTGTACGGAGAGGAAGTGAATTTTTGTCATGCAAGCACGGAAATAGTGCCCGTGCCGAACCACAACAGCCTTATCGTAACCTGGCATTGGCAACGTGCCGTCCATTCACCGTGATAATTTCACAGTGGACCAGTCACAGTTAATTTATCGTCAAATTATATGGGACCTCAGGTTTCGTGCACGTTACAAAGTCACGTGAATGTGGCAAGGAGGCCGGTCAGTGATCGTCGGGGTTCAAACTCCAGCCTGGCGTAGCCTACATAGACACCGATTTGTCTCAATGTCGCAACAGACTACTCCCGATATCTCGTAGGATTAATAATCTCAAAGTGTCAAACATGGTTTTATAATTTCTAGCGCAATTCATGTATTGCTGTTGTGGTATCCAATACAAAGAAATATAAAAGCAAGAAGGTGGCAAACAAATTTGAAAAAAATTGTATATTCATTGAACTATGAGGATTTGAATTTTATGTCGTGCATGATATTAACGTGTTTCGTCCCATCTCAAAATAATGATTAATGTCGCCAGAATAAAAAAACGTTTCTGGGGCACTAACAATGTTATGCCATTTTATGTTTTTCGACAAAATTAAATAAATTTGGATATGAAATTAAACTGTAATCGCAGGAAAGACAAGTGGCGCATTACAAAGGAACTGTTTCGAAGAATTCCTGTAATCTTAACGAATGTAATAATCTAAATCATACGACGTAAAGTGTAAAATGTATATCAATAATTCAGTAGTAAATACTTATATTATACATAAATAATAGCAAAGGCTTAAATCAATATACTTATTTCAGCCAGCATACCAAAATAATACAACAATTTATTCTAACTATCACGACAGAAAACAGAATTAATACATAAAATATTTTCAATGTCAACACCAAAAATGGGAATGACAATTTATTACTTTATAATATGCAACACAATAATGTCACGGAATAATAGAACTCCTTTTTCTTGCTTGTTACCCAGAAAAAAATTCCGTACCATACCATCAAATCATATAAATGGCATGAAGAAAAATCACTACACAATTAGTACGTCACTGCACTGGTATTTACCATGTTTTCGGCAGGTATTCAAAAATTGTAAATCACCAGCTGATACGCACATACTCTTTAGCAACAATTTTGAAAAAATTAATGGATAATCAGTACATACATAAATTGAAATAAAACTGTGTTTCTGGGTGAGAAATCTAAAACTAGCAACATGATCTTATGGGCATTATACATATCAAGAACGCCTATAAAGGTAGGCAAGAAGGTCTTCGAGAAAATATTTCCTTATCAATTACAAAATATTGTACACATACTATATGATGGAATTCAACAATCATAGTATATAATTTAAATAAAAATTCCTTGTTTTTAATTGATTTAATAATGGAATTTTTATCGACTGTATTAAAGATATTGAAAATTAATATGCACCTACGTTAATACCAACATATTTAAAGGTATAGGTACTTACGTTATAATCATGGTTTATTTTATATAATTCTGAACATACGATGTCAGATGTTATTTATCCTGCTTGGCCATCAGGAATCGTATTTAAAATCTGTAAAATCTGAGCGAAACCACGTACAGTCGATGTTCATTTTGCTATGAAATTTTAGTTTAGTAGGTGGGCGGAGCCTCGTGCTCGTAAACAGAGCTTGAATAGAGTTCTCGACCGACCAGGTTGTTATTTACGGATCGTGAGAGCACGGAAAGCAGCCTAAGGACCACTGGACGCCCATATCATTACTTCTCCCGATTGAGCGACCTGGAATGCGAAGCTAATTGGACGGGTGGGATCATTTACCGGATGAAACGATAAAACGTGAAATGGGTTTTCGACGTCCCGTCGCACGTTAACCGGCAGGCATCTCGCGATCAGGTTCTGGTCAGATGGTCGCTTCTCTTGAGGATTTCGCGACAGCGAGCTGTTATGTTCGACTGCACCCGCTGCCTGAAGCTGCACTGGACAAGGGTATCCACCATCAAGATTTTACGCCACGTACAATGAAATTAAGCACTATATTCCTGAACTAACTGCTCGATAAATAATTCCAAACAAATAAATTGCTAATTTCAGCAAACCATACGGGACGGAATCGATATACGTGACGTTATTAAACATACTGACCCGTTTGTTCCGAGATTAATTTATGGGCTCCACTTTGCCAATCGTGAAATATTTTGGTGTGCGCTGTACTTGTGTGGTGGTGCGTACTACCAATGAACAACGTGTTGAGTGCTCGATATTATCAGTTTTAACCATTCGTAGACGTGAAGCGCAGAAGCTTTGGCAAATCTGATAACTCATAAGGAAGACTCCCAGCACCCCGAGCTCCGATTGCTTGCTGTGTACAGTACCGACCATAAATATCCTTCATTTGCAACATGTCCACGATCGCGCACGTGAGGATCGAAGAACGTCTTAAGACAAAATGTGACATATTGTTAACGTATACTACACATTAATTTTCCATTTCAGTTGTTTCAAGAGAGGAATTTTTATAATGTGAATAGTGGTCACGAATTTCTCAAAACAACTGACATTTTGGAACCTACGGAAAGGGTTTCAGTAGATCCGTGGCACAAGAAGCAACCACCTATAAAATCGTTGCTATGTCAGCAACAAGCACTAGCATTATTCAGGGGAAAGGATCTGTCTGGATTGATGCTAGCTTCTGACGTTGCACGGAAACGAACTTGATTTTACCTGTTCCGCAACAGGTCAGATGTGAACAGGTGTACTCAGGATAATATTTTACGGGCAGTGTATAAAAGTTAAGATTTGTCACACAGTTCTCGACTTTGGTCCTCTCACTAACAATTTATCAAGAATCAGTTGCGGTGGTAGCTAAAAGTAGCCTAAACGGAAATAGCTGTGCTTTACATTCGATAAAGTCATCGGTCTAAACTCATTTATTCACGACATGACGTAAGACTACAATAAAATTAGAATGTAAAATTGCGGGAGAACAGACAAGCCGACTAAAATGTGGAATTATATTTTCGTTCGTGATAATTGTGAGAAAAGCACGTCAAACGGACGGCGGGTATGCCCCGTCAACTCCGTATTTTAGTTTTACTGATATGTGAAGAAAAATTCTATTCAATTCTGTCAAGAAATTATTTAGCTTACGCGAATGAATTTTGTTCAGATAAAAATTCCTACGTTAAACCAATCTATCATGTTTGTTTTATTAATTTGACACTGTTAAAACATCACTTTATTGACCTTAATAACACTCACTGAAAAAAAATTCACCTCATAGACGGTGAAATATGACAAATTACTACGTGAGTTTTACCGCTTAAATTACATTTTTATATGCTAAAATTATTGTTTTGCAATTATTAATAGTATCATAGCCAACATTGTAAAAACAATTAGAGAAATAATTTTGCCAAGTATTCTTGGTAGAAAGATTGTAGTAAACTTTTCTGGCTCACATGAAAATACTACAAAAATTGACGTGGTATCACTGTGAAGTATAACATGGCTTACAGATTACACATTTAATTTTGAAATTAGTTATATTAGAAACAAAATTAATGTACGGGGGTCGTGAAAGTTTAGTATGGTAAATAGGAAAATAGGAAATCAACGAAGACGGGGAAAACTATGAAACTAGTGCGAGGCATCACCAAATAGCAAGACAGTTGAATTAACTTAGCTAGTTTGGGCCATNGGGGAAAACTATGAAACTAGTGCGAGGCATCACCAAATAGCAAGACAGTTGAATTAACTTAGCTAGTTTGGGCCATCAAGTATAATTAAAAGTAATTAAATTTAATCGACATAAGAGTAAAACATATTGTACATAACATAGAGTATGTCAAACACAAATATCCTTTGTACAAGAACATCTCACACTTCAAAAAACAAATACTGTTGGCAAAAAACCTAGGAAACCTTTCAACACAATGCTTACCAGCAAATATCTCGTCTCTCGTAGACTGAAAATAAAACATATTACCAGAAAGAAAACATAGAATTTATCCCTTGGAAAACAGAAATAATTAAATCATAAATTAACAAAACAATTTTTCAATGGAAACGACTTTGGCAGAAGACAAATAAAAGGATTCTGTCCGATAATGAAAGATAAAACATGACTGCTAATTTAAATAAACAATCTTTACGGCGTATCTTTCCACTTCTCGTTTAGGCCCTCATTAGCCACGCAGAAAGATAATTTGATGCCTTCATATCATGACTTTATTGAAAGGTGCAAAGGTCGAGAGATTTAATATAGCATTAATTATTTTACGAAACGGTAGAGCCTTTGTAGCCCCTCATCACAATTTCCTCTGTGCTTAAATGTATTGCATTTGATAATGTTTAAATTTCAATGAAATGTCGAGACTGCCAAACAAAGTCAGGAATTCAATTAAGTCGAAACGGCGAATGAATAAAGAGGTAGGTAGTGTGACACACCTCACTGGTCCTCAGGACGACTGGATTAATAGCGCCGTCCTAGGCAATGGAGTCTGCTTCTTTCTTGATGTCACAAAAAAATAACCTAATGAACGTTTGAGAGCCTCTTCATGTTTGCTCACGTACGTTCAAATAGGCCTCTACTATCTCTTGGATTGCTTAAAATATTTATTATTTCGCTGCATTTCAACATTACAAAACTATTTTCTCGGAGCCCTAACTTATGATGACCATTTGCTCTTGTGAGACACCCAAGAGTTATCACTAAAAGCAGGCATATCAAGGAAGTTAAAAACCTGGAAGGGTATTCATTAAAATAGATAGTACATATCAGTAAAAATGTTGTTAATATGTACCTTTGAATGTGGTTTAAATTGCTCGTTGCTATTAACTGCCGTGAGCTGAATAAGTCTCTTGCATATATTTTTCAATGCAAACAGCTTCATATTAAACCAAAACAATGTAATAAACAGTAGTTATTAACACAATATTAAAATATTACTGAAATTGAGGAAAAATCCAAAAATTCACAATATTTATGTGAAAGGTGGATCCTGACTGAGCTTCCATACCTACTTCGGGGCAGTACAGAGTTATATTTATATCATAACAAATTTGAAAATATTTACATACAACACTTAAAATAAGAATAAAATGTCGCTGCTGTAACATAACTGTTACATCACTAATTTTATTTTAAAAGCCATCTGTAAATTCTCTATATTTGAATAGGCTATGAATAGGTGAAAACTTAACCAATTATTAATACCGGGCGACTAAAATCCGCAAAACGTGTTGTTTTCTTCAGTGGAAACGTTTAAAAATTTACCAGTAATTTCTGTCTACTCAAAAAGAACTCGATTTTTCACTGATATACAGTTAAAAATTTTAATAACGATAACTTACTAATCAATATTTTGGTTTTCGCGTCTAATAATTACGAAAAGGGAAACTGAATAAATGACCTCCAAGTTTATAGCGAAGTTCGAATCGCAATTTGTAACAGACTCGATGCTTGCAAAATCAACTAAGGCGATTTTGGTCTGACATCATCGACACAGCAAATCTCCGCGCTGCATTTGGCTGGGACGTCTTCTTTTAAATAAAAAAGGCCTATGTTTTGAGTCCTACACAAAATATACTGGTTGTGTTGATTAAAAAAATGATAGTCTCTTTTATTTTAGTTCATAAGGTATTCCAGGAGTGGCTTTCATAAACCCCTGAAAAACGCTTCCGTTTGTCCCTCGCAAACAGGGAGTGTCACCTTGTCATCAATGGCCACCTGTGGGATATGAATCAGTAGTAAGTCATAACCTTTTGCAGAAAGTGCTCTCGATGGACGTTCCAGATGAGGAATGCGGCCAGGAGAGAGACGTGGAACCGTATCAGACATCTCTCCCGCCTCCTGCGAGCGATTGCCTGATCGTGTCCTGCGATGTCGCTCGCGGGATATCCGACCCCGGCACGACTGCACGGCAGGTCGGCTCCACCCCTCACGCCGATCCGTTCACCACCGTCGCCGATAACATCGCATGGGCTGGCGAATATTAAAAACCTGCCTGCCTGGGGCCGAGCGAACCTCGATAACACGAGGTTAGCATACCTGAATGAATACGAAACACGAAAGAGCATGGCGTCACAGCTCAGTGTTAAACCTCTTGCCTATCGGCAGCAACATCTAACACTTTGTGCCCCTGACCCTACCACGCGGTACTGAAGAATACCACGGCGAAACAGCCCGCGAACTCCGGTCGCACACGCCGGCATCATGTTGGAACGCGATTCGCCAATCGGCGCTTGGCAACCTGCTCGCCGTCTGGCAGCCCAGCCAATAGGGATACTTTCACAACGTGCATTACCCAATCAGACAGAAATCTTGTTACCAGAGTTTCGCGCAGCCAATCAGAGAATGAGTCCGCCCACATCAAAGGAACCGCCACGCCATTTCATCTCTGCCTTTTTACTAACTCTGTGACCCTAGCTTAAATCTGGATGCGATACTTTAGGATTATCTTACTGAATGATTAGCACACATAAACATATTTTCATTTTGTTTTTTTGCGTATTTGAGTATTGCATGAAAACAGTTTATTAAGTTTAAAACAATACCAATAAAATATTGGAACTAAAATTTTTTTTTTTGGTAACGTGGCCTAATGAACATGATAGTTTTGTAGATCCCGTTGAGTCTGTCAGGGAGTTTTGGCTCAGATCACAACGAATTTAACTGCCTTCTGGTTTACAGCCAGTCACTTATAATCGTTCAATAGTACTGTGAGCGTAGTCGATGTAGTCGGCACAAACACGACAATGGAAACAATAAATACAGGAGCCAATAGGTCAATACAACTCGTGTTCTTTCTTTCAGTTGTGGGAATTGACGACTCCTTTCCAGATTTCCTTGTTTGCCAGTTGTCGTGAAACGATCTTACTGCGTTAGTTGTTTGAGCAGTCTGAGGGGCGGACGTCTAACCAGAATAATAGAATCAAACATTTTAACAGCCTTGAAAACAAACTGGGATAGTTTCAGCGTTTCGCTAGTTCTTTAAAGGATTTAAAGAAACACAACAACGTATCAAGTATAAATTCTGTAAATAAATGAATATGTTTATAATTACTCAAACGAATGAGAAACTGCATTGTACATCGTGTTATGTTACTGTAGATTTTATAAAGAAATACTCCGGATCACTTGAATAAACTATTTATTAGTTTTAAGAAAGAACAATGTAATTTCAACAAGGCACATAGCGCCATGACACTCCAACGGTAGCTTGATAGCTAATCATTTGTTTACAGTGTTGCCATCTTAAATATATAACAAAGTTTTAATATTGCATTGTATATTATATTACAACAGTTAGATATAAAATACGTTTGAGTAGTTACAAACAGCTCTGCACTTTTGAAAGCCAGATAGCAACGAACGAAGTGCATTATAGTAATAAATAGGCGAAACAGTAGGACCGTCACAAGCCTAAATGGCAATGACGACACCAACAGTACTTGCTTAATGTGGCCAGAAATTCACAGGCCACACAATAATGTTGGTTCAGATGGTGTTGGCCGTGAAATCAACATGACGTGGAACTTCTTGTGTGGTTAAAACAGCGTTAACACTTGTGAGTAAGAGCTCTACTAATATAATATATGGTGCAGAGCTGGCAGAATTATTCTTTCAGTATCATGATGAATAGATGAATAGTTAGTTTAGTGATCGAGTTGGTATGGCAAGTAAACTAAGTTCCACCTCATCCAAATACATTGAAGAGCCAAAAAAAATAACTGGTATAGGCGTGCGTATGCAAATAACAGAGTTATGGAACCAATCAGAGTAACGCGATGCGGTCGGCAGCTAGATCAGTTACTGCTGCTGCAATACGACTGACGAGAATCATTAAACGTGACAGACGTGCAACCATTCCTCAAATTGGCGCAGAATGTATTTGTGGACTGCCCTGCAAGATTCATGGTGTGAATTGCCTCCTGCATACCTTCAGACATTAAGTCGAGTCCATTCCCATGTCGTCTTGCGGCACTTCTGCGTGCTCGGGTTG
>NQII01002731.1:284928-307657 GCA_002778355.1 Clitarchus hookeri
TACACGATATTAGACAGGTGTACCAGTTTTTTTGGCTCTTCAGTGTATGTTGTAAAGGAGTTCAAGCAGGGTCTATGAGTGGGCCAATTAATCAATCCCCTCTGCTTGTCTTCAAACCACAGCACAGTTGACCTCCATTTATGGACGAAAGAATTACTGCACTTATAGAGCAAAGAGCCAATTTCCAATTCTTTCTACATTGTAGGAAACTGTTCATTATCAAAAATAATTTGCTACAATGCGGTGTTCATCGATAAATCAATCAAAAAGTATGGTATAAGCACCAACTGAGAGAAAGAGCTTCAGATCATTACATTAAAGCCTCTAAGTTTCATTGTCTATGCAACACACGTTCGTTATGTACACACACATCCGTCTCAGAGCCAGATCATCACTCTATCTATATAAGACCTTCTTCCACTTATTCACTCTAATGACGGTGTTGTTTGAAACAATCTAAACAACGCGTCGGGCTTTGGTGATTATTATCAGCGATTCCCTGGCACCAGCAAGACCATGAAAACGAGTTGTTATAACCTCCTGGAGGAGAGTCCTATTACTGCCGTGTGTACCTGAGCTGTGACGGAAGTCGTCTGCAAACTCTGTATTGGATGCCTGATAACTGGTTTTTAAACACGTTTTGACTTTTACACACACAAAATATATTCATGCATTGATATTTATGTATGTTTATATATATAAACACACCTGGCGTTCTGGCGGGAACGTGGGAGGGATAGCAGGGAGAAAACTCTGGCGTTTTGACACGGACTCGGGAGACATAGCATGGAGGTTACCCTGGTATCCTGGTGGGGAACCGGGAAGGATAGCACGGAGAAAACCCTGACGTCAAGGCGGTGACCTGGGAGGGATAGTCTGGCATCCTGGTGGGGACCTGAACGGGATAGCATGGAGGAAACCCTCCGCACGCAGGAGGGATAGCACGGAGAATATTCCGGGGACTTGAAGGGATATCATGGAGAAAACCCTACAGACGGAATGCAATAGCATAAAGTGGGGACATCCAGTAGTAAGGAATGAGAGTGTGTTAGAAAAGAAAGGAGATCGGGATGAGACTGAGAAAACCCCAACAAGGCATGCAAGAGCATGAAGTGGGGACATCAAAGATGGTCACCGTTGGCCAAAATAACATAGAAGGATGGGAAATCCAACATGGCCAATATGGAAAGGAATGACAAAGCAGGAGGTTGCTGCATGAAGTCATCCAATATGGCCGCTGGCTTGTCCCCTTCTCCGCGCCAGGAAGGCAGATACCATAGAACCCCCATTTTATAACTACTACTAACTTGAAATATTTAATTTCCCAAAGTTTTGACAATCAAGTGTCAGAGCCACTGTAACACATAAGTTTGCATGGTCTACCATAATGCTACTTGTGTAAAAAATTTCATGGAAAACAGTTGCTTGTTCTGCGAGATATGGCATAAAAACCTTGTTTTCTTAAATGGGGCTAACATATAAAATTACTTAAAAAGAGTTTCAGCACACAATGTTTTTTTAGAGATGTCAGCATAAAAAATTTGATTGAAATTGTTAAATTGTTAAATATAAATGCCAAACATATAACATGTATTTGGTCGCCATTTTAAAATTATCGTCTGACCCCATTTAAATCATGTAACTCTACGTGGTCTTCTGTAAGTGTGTCAAATTTTGTGGAAATTAGTCGAATTATTCCGCAAATATGAGAAAATGTTCAGTTTACTCACCCGGCACTACCTTGCGGAAAATCCGGCAAAGGAGGATCTCCGTATGCTTACAGGTTGATTAATTTTCTGAGATATGGCATAAAACCTCCATTGATCATGTGACTATCTTCATTTATGAAGGGCAAAAAGTTTACATATTAGCACATTTGAAAATTATTATAGATACAATATACAAAATTAATTTTAAATCTCTTACATAGGTACTTACGTATACATGCACGCAAACTAAAAAAATTGTATATGCGCCATTCAGAAAATAGTAGACTTACATACTTTAAACTAAATTAATATAGTCTACCACAGTACAACCTCTTTGCCATATTTGAAAAAAATCTGTTGAATGTTCCCCGAAATACGGCATATAAACTATATAATTTAGTAGGGCTATATTAAAAAATGGCGGAGAAATAAGACTTTGTTTAGACAATTTTTTTTGCATAGTTATAACTGATACTGTCAGCATACAAAGTTAAGTTGAAATATGTTTTGCAGTTTCAGTCACANACATCCAGTAGTAAGGAATGAGAGTGTGTTAGAAAAGAAAGGAGATCGGGATGAGACTGAGAAAACCCCAACAAGGCATGCAAGAGCATGAAGTGGGGACATCAAAGATGGCCACCGTTGGCCAAAATAACATAGAAGGATGGGAAATCCAACATGGCCAATATGGAAAGGAATGACAAAGCAGGAGGNCACCGTTGGCCAAAATAACATAGAAGGATGGGAAATCCAACATGGCCAATATGGAAAGGAATGACAAAGCAGGAGGTTGCTGCATGAAGTCATCCAATATGGCCGCTGGCTTGTCCCCTTCTCCGCGCCAGGAAGGCAGATACCATAGAACCCCCATTTTATAACTACTACTAACTTGAAATATTNCTTGTCCCCTTCTCCGCGCCAGGAAGGCAGATACCATAGAACCCCCATTTTATAACTACTACTAACTTGAAATATATAATTTCCCAAAGTTTTGACAATCAAGTGTCAGAGCCACTGTAACACATAAGTTTGCATGGTCTACCATAATGCTACTTGTGTAAAAAATTCCATGGAAAACAGTTGCTTGTTCTGCGAGATATGGCATAAAAACCTTGTTTTCTTAAATGGGGCTAACATATAAAATTACTTAAAAAGAGTTTCAGCACACAATGTTTTTTTAGAGATGTCAGCATAAAAAATTTGATTGAAATTGTTAAATTGTTAAATATAAATGCCAAACATATAACATGTATTTGGTCGCCATTTTAAAATTATCGTCTGACCCCATTTAAATCATGTAACTCTACGTGGTCTTCTGTAAGTGTGTCAAATTTTGTGGAAATTAGTCGAATTATTCCGCAAATATGAGAAAATGTTCAGTTTACTCACCCGGCACTACCTTGCGGAAAATCCGGCAAAGGAGGATCTCCGTATGCATACAGGTTGATTAATTTTCTGAGATATGGCATAAAACCTCCATTGATCATGTGACTATCTTCATTTATGAAGGGCAAAAAGTTTACATATTAACACATTTGAAAATTATTATAGATACAATATACAAAATTAATTTTAAATCTTTTACATAGGTACTTACGTATACATGCACGCAAACTAAAAAAATTGTATATGCGCCATTCAGAAAATAATAGACTTACATACTTTAAACTAAATTAATATAGTCTACTACAGTACAGCCTCTTCGCCATATTTGAAAAAAATCTGTTGAATGTTCCCCGAAATACGGCATATAAACTATATAATTTTGTAGGGCTATATTAAAAAATGGCGGAGAAATAAGACTTTGTTTAGACAATTTTTTTTTGCATAGTTATAACTGATACTGTCAGCATACAAAGTTAAGTTGAAATATGTTTTGCAGTTTCAGTCACAAAAAATTCGGAGCTAAAATATTTTATTTGGCTGCTATTTTGAAAATGTGTGTTTGACCCTCTCAAAATTAATAAGTTTACATAGCCTGCCGCAGTGCTAATTATTTGCCAAATTTGTTAGAAATCGTTTGTCTTTTCGTAGATCACATAATTTTAGTTTGTCAAGAGATACTATTTTTCAAAATGGCGAACAAAAGAGATTTTTGTGTTCACCTTTGGGTGTTGTCATATATAAAGCCATCTTATGAAGTTTATTTTTTAATTAATTACATGCTTTTGACGATATATCATACAACACTAAAATAGCAGTATATCCGCCCTTTTGAAAAAAAATGTTTGATAAACATAAATAATAAGTTAATATTCCTTACCACAGTGTTTCTTGTTTTTCATATTTGGTAGGAATTGTCAAATTGTTTCCCCGAGACATGAAAAAAACTTTTATTTATTATTGCGTCATTTTTTTTTAATGGAGGGGAAAAAAGGCGCCGTGTAGACAGATTTGATGTATTTTATGTATATTCCCAGCATAGAAAGACAGGTTGGAATTAAGCAACTGTTTTCGAAGATATAGCATACTGTGCTAAAATAGCTTTATAGCATCAATTTTGAAAATCAATGTCTGACATACATGAAACATAGTTGTACATATCATCTGCGGCAGTAATACTTGAATGTTTTTTGATGGAAACCAGTCTATTGTTTCCCAAAAAAATTACACATAATCTTAATTAATTCTTGTAGCGTTATGTTACAAAATTGCGGACAAAAGTGATTGTTATAAGCTTCTTTTATTCTTGAAATAAATGCTATCAGCGTAGAAAATAGAAAATTTTGGTTAAAATTGCTCAGTGTTATGGTAGTTATACCAAATAAATCTAAAATATTGGTATGGAAGCCATTTTGAAAATAGATGCTTAATAAAGTTTAATTACTCATTTTTACGTGGCCTATCATTGTTTTTCTTAAGAGCAAAATTTGGTTAAAATTGGTCGAGTAGTTTTCGAGATATAATGTAAAAGATTTATTTTCATATTCCGCGCTATATTTCAAAATAGCAGACGATAGTGGTTTTTTTTAGCTTGCATGATGCTTGTAATGCATACAGCCAGCATACAAAATGTTGTTGAAATTGGCCAAATGGTGTGGTAGTTATACCAAACAAATATAAAATAATGGTAGTCGACCATTTACTTAGGCTATCATAGTATAATTTAATTGCCAAATTTGAAGACAATGGGTTTAGTAGTTTTCGAGATATAACGTAAAAGATTTATTTTTCATGTTGCACTATGTTCCTAACTGGCATACCAACAACAATATTCACTTCTGAATTTAATGCTTACAACTTGCGCTGACAGCATACAGAATAGGGTTAAAATCGGTTGAATTGTTTCCGCGATATGACATATCGCCCTAAATATTAAAATGGCCACCATTTTGAAAGTATGTGCCCGGCATGGATGAAAACAATAAAACTCAGGTCCTTACGTAGTTTTATATGTGTAGCAATTTTGGTGAAATTCGGTTAACGCGTTCAAAAATACGAAAAGGGAAACAGGGGACACTCACATGCACAGATACACAGTCACACATCAACACACACACATACACACACAGACACAAGAAGGAAAATATAAGCCTTTCTTTCCTTCGGAAAATATACTAAAAATTAACGTTTGTCGAGGGTGTATACGTAAACTTTTAGATTGATCTAGGTGTAATAAACATGAATTAAACGATAGTGTGATTTAAAATGTTCATAGCTCCATCTAGCAGCAATGTATTCAATATTGATGAATTGCGATATGACTATAATAATTGTATGTTACGTATGAGTATGTTATTAGATTATAGGGTATAGCTTTCTAAATTTATGAAAACTTTTAAGAAGTTTATATTTAATAGAACCGTCTTAATATTGATTTATTTCTAAGAAAATGTTACACATGTGTTTAATTATTTATTTTATAGTACTTTACGAAGTTTGGAGTTAATAGCACCATCTAATATTTTTTCTCCATACAAACTTTGGACCCCCATTTCTCCCCTTTGGGGGTTAGATTTTGAAATGTCCCTCCTTGCTGGCTGCTTGTATTACATAATGTTTGTTTCCTTCAAATTGTATGTTTGTAGGGCCAATGGTTGAGGCCTGGTGTTGATATGTTAGTCAGCCAGTTCGTTCTTTTATTCATATACATAGATTACTATAATGGTTATTATAAAGTGTTTGAAACAAACAGATAGTGTTTTCAGTGGCCACGAATTACACTGCTACAAAATATTTCCGTGAGACTGGGGAAAAGTAGCGTTAAAAAGTATCCAAAATTTTTTCTTAAATTAGGGACATTATGTTTTTATAGAGGAGAGCTGAGAATATTAAAAAAATTAATCTGCCTAGTTTTGTATTTTAACCCATTGTGTGCGTGTGTGTGTGTGTTCCCACGGACCTAAAGACTTTGTGTAACATAACGTTATATTACGGAGATGTACTAGTAACAAATTATACAGAAGTCTTCTGGAATTTACTGACAGTACGAATTTTCAAATAATTGAATTTCCTTAAATTTTTCAGACCATTAGCCTAGGTGAATGCACGGAACCTATCATTAATTATTTTACTTTTTCGGCCAATCCGTTTTATAAAGAACGTATCCGAAAATTCTTTCTACTATACGGTTGTTATTTTCTGATGGAGCGTGATTTGAACATGGATAAAAACATTATCGCAAGGTGACATTTACCTTTCTCTTACCAACATTTCGTAATTAATGTTAGCATTTGCAGTGATGAAACGCACGAAACTTTTTCATTTGTTACAGGTGGCTTCGTGCTTATTTTTAATGCCTGAAAAAAAAATAGTTTTAAGTGGCTGCAGAAACGAAAATTTTCTGGTTGTAGCGTAAAGAATATTTCGTGTAACGTTGGCATTGTTCGTTTTGGAAATCCAAAGCTAAAATGAGTGCAGAATTGTTCCGTTCTTTTTATTTATGGAGATTGTTTTAGTCGTTACTCATTACACAGCTTGTTTCCTTATATTAACTTATTTCCTTATATTAACTTACATATTCGTTAACATTCCCGTAAATAATATGCAGCATAAAGCACATACTATTTTAAAAATTGATTACAATAGTGTTAAATTAACCGTAAAACGTCTAGACCGCCGGAAAAAATGGACGAATTGAAAACCAGTAACACTAAGTACCTTATTTGAAACAAAATTAGTGAAACCCAGTCACAGGTGTAAACAGTGGCTCGCCTGTATGTTGCAGAAATCTATACTATTTTATTGAAAAATTAGTCAGTTCTATTTAACTTCCATTATTTATGTTTTTGAGTGTAGAGTATCAGTCCAAGTGTTTGATACAGTTACGGTTAAAATTATAAGAAAGATTATCCTAGCAAAAAACTCGTCTTCTAGATAGACTCTTGTTATATTAAGAGGGAAACATCAAAATAGATATTTTTAATTTTCTCCATGTAACAGATTGTGAATATTTTATTTCATACAAATTCTCTTATTTGGTTTGCTAAACTTGCAAAGCGTATCTATTTCGATCTCTTCTCTTATAGTAAGGCATTTACGAGCATTAATAAAACCGCTTTAGATTTCTAGTTTTATTCGCAAGTTATATACTACAATTATTTTTTGCACACAACAATCTACATTCCGTAGCACAAGATTAATGGCCTGCGATTGGCCTAAGTAATTGGAAAACTCAGGAATGACTACTTTCTTTATTCATAAGTATAAAAATCATTTCTGACTCCTTATGTTTGGTTTTATAACTCATATATCCACCTAGATTTTTTGTGCTGAAATCCCAACACTCATTATCTTAGAACTGAACATAAATATTTCATATAATATTAAAACTAAGGGTTTTTTTCATAACCCCGAATTTGGCATGTGAGTAGTTTGTAAACAGTGCACTAAGCATTCTACGATACAATATAACGTCACCTAAATGTTTGACTTAAATAACGTGTCTCAGTTACTTCTTACCGAGTACCGTCAAATTTCGCACGTAAATTGTACTACGGGAAGATAACCAAAAATGTTTATGCAGTAGTCTATTACCATCAAAATGAACATTCTTATCGTTGAAATATTATACTATACCGTGATTGTAGTACAGTTGATTCATTTGAAACACACTTCGTTCGCAGAAGTTTATATGGTCTGCTCTAATTTTATAACGTTAAAAGACTCAATTGTCCACCGTTTTGAAAAAAAAGGTGGCATCAAATATTTTTCATTATATCTCACGAAATGCTTAATAAATCCGTTCAATCTGTTCGAAAATTTCATGCACTACGTCATGTTTTAAAACACAAGGTCTTACTAACTAAGCTTTTCATTAATTTATCAAAATTACTTACACCTGTGTTGACGAAAGTAGGATAATCATTGATTTTTTATTAATTTCATAACTGTTAGTTAGTGAACATTTTATTTCTTAATTATTATTTCCTGTTTTAAAAGTAAAATTTTTCGGCGAATTTTGGGAAGATATAATAATTAATTTAATAAGTCTCGACTTTTATTTTTAAAATTTGCATTTAACTTTTATCTGCCATCGGCTAATTATGGCATTATATGCTGGGCAGTTAAAAGTCGCGGTATTCCACTTAGGACACTACAAAATGAAAAAAAGGAAATTCGATAAATCCAAACAAAACCGGTTGGAACACAGCATAATTTACTAAATTGAGGGGGGAACAAGTATAGAAACTGTAAAATAAATACTCCTTAGGTAGGAAGGGTTTACTGTACTGCAGACAGTGAGGCCATCAGACGTGATATTTTAACATAACTATTGTGCAGCTACTGAGGAATACAGGGTAACTTACAGGAAAATAATATTCAAGAGGACTGTTTTACCGCTAAGCTAACACTGAAAGTCCCTTACATACGCGTTTCAAGAGCGTTCTGATTAGGACATAATGTCTATGCAAAGGTCTCGATGTGCCTGAACTTACAAAATATATAATCAATTACTGAATTTGAACTACTTCTTATATTTTTAAATCGGGTTTATTTTGTTGATTGTGTATTTGGATTTTCAAAACCACCACAAACAGCAATATCTCATAGAATGGATAGTTTTCGAATAAGGAATTGTTTATACCTTTTCAAATATAAACGTATAGAAACCACAAAATAAGGACATGCGTAAAACAAATTGTTGTAAAATTTATAAGATTATACTACGAAGAACTCTGCAATAATAATATAAAAACTAAGTTCCTTTTGTAATTTTAACTAAATACCATTTCCTTAAAAACTTATGTAAGAGAATGTTGTTAATTATTAATTTTTTATTCACAAAATATGAATTTGAGTATTATAATGTTGCAGACAATATTACATTTAAATTTTTTAAAAACTTATAAAATTTTATTAAATTATAAAACTTTAACTTTACAAATATTAACGTTAAATATTTCAGTTTCTCTTTCTAATATATAAGCGCCGTAAAATATTTTTTTTGTATTCAAATAAAAAAAATTGCGATGGTTTTCAAATTTTAATTATGTATGTTAGAGGTTAACACAATTGAAGAGTACTGAAAACAAACAAAGGACTTCTGGCAAAAGCTAAAGGCCAATCCCGGAGTAAAATTCTAATAAATACCTCACTGACGAATCCCATTAAAAGGGAAATACATAGGACAAATTGAATACACAGCGCTTACCCAATCGGACATTATTAATATATTTTAAATCATAATCTCCATAAAAGCCCTTGGTAGCCCATACACTATAGACAAGGACACTGAATACTGCACTTGACAGTAAAACGAAGATCAAATGAACTCTGAAGAAAAATTGCAATAAACAGGAAGGTGTCTAGCGAGGCACGTCCCGACAGCAAAATTGGCTAACAAATGGAACATCCCTGACGCAGAATAAGTCATCAGACAGCAAAAGTATTCTTGTTTTACCTCGGCGACGTATTTAAATTACAATAACTCTTTGATAATTCAAAGACATTATTTGGCATGTTAAAAAATTTTGTACTTCATATCCCTTTCCAAAAAATTGTCATATTTTAAATAGAAACAATAGACTGTGTCAACTATTACTGTGTATGAGAGGTATCAGCACTCACATATATAGTCAAATATTCTAACCTCGTCAAAATATATTTAGGACTTCAAATTATCTTCTTGATTTTATGTTTTGTGAACTCACGCATTGTGAAACCTTTCGAAATACTAATTAGAGGCGCTTCAAACGCCCATTTAAAGGACTGGCACTGTTAGCATATGGGTAAAAGAGTGCTCTTGAACATGTTTGTTTGTCTATGAGTTACATCTGCGTTGTCCAGAATATATCTGAGCGTTTATACAGGTCAGGGTTTCCAGATAATATCTAACGCTGTGATTGGTTGTGGCATCCCAGGGACACTCAATAACCCAGAACCTCCCAGCAACAACGCCAAGAGTTTTCTCTCCCTTCTGACGACATTATGTCGAGAAGGTAACAGGCTTCTCGACCAGTGGCTACCGTAAACTTTAGCGCCATAGCATTATGGTCTGTGCGGGAATGTCAATGTCGTATGGTCGCCAATAGTGTTTACTGTCAGCAATTCCCAATCGAAGACGTCATCAAGAGATAATAAACCTCATCATTCTTCCTCTAAAATTACACTTGTCATTGGTACAAGTGGCACAAAATTGGACATTGATTTCCGTCAAATTTTTTTGACTGGCTTGGAAGCGGAATTGTTTTTTGTGGTAGTTAAAACCGGTAATTTTTTTCAAGATATTTTCCTGATACACCGTCATAGTACGAGCTGTAAATTCAACTGAATATATTTAGTCTAAAATTCATTGCAATATAAAATAATAGGGGTAAAATAAGTAACTTCCAAAATTCACACATGCACATTATCCTGCAAAATGTATCGTTTATATTGAATTTAAAAAAATTTTACCTTTGCTGTAATTGCATGGACGCTTAAATAAAACTGGGAACGGTTTTGATACGATAATTTATAGAAAGAAACTATGAAAAAGTAACACAGTTCAGTTTTCAGCACCCGACTGCGAAAAAGGAAGCAACATCCAGAAACAATGGCCCGAATAAATCCAAACTCGGAAGATGTGTAGAAAAGTGTACCAGTAATATGTGATTCCGACTGCAGAGAGATGGAGAACACGTAGGCCCAGCAGCGCTCTCTCTTGTGTGACCGGAAAGGTCCGTGTTACGCCAAGAGCCATCAAACGAAGTGAAAACAAGTGCCATATGCCTAGTCAACGTCAAACGGCACCATAGCAGCATGTGAGTGAGTTCTAACGGGCCAGAATGATCGGTCTCTGGGAAACGTATTTGTCATACCGTGACATTTCGGCTCGTACAGGCATGCTGCTACGACAGTGATGCGTGTGGGGAACCAGTAGATAGAGGAGGTACGCATACAGCGACGAGAGAGTACTGGACCACGCAATGTGACCACAGCAAGGGATGACCACCATCTTGTCCGCATGGCCGTAACGGACCGCACAGCCCCGTTCACAGTGTTGGCTTGACACTGGAGCACTGCAACGAGTGTGGACCGGCCTGCTTCGACGGTTCGAGACCGTCTGCTGCGGGCTGGATTGGTGGCAAGTATGCCATTAGGGCGGCTTCCATTGTCCAGAAACCACAAACGCCTCAGACTGCAATGGGCATGTTAACGCCGTCGCTGGCGTGCTGAGTGGCAAAGTGTAGTGTTTTCGGATGAGTCCTGCTTCAACCTGTCCTACAGTGATGGGCGCATAGATGTTAGACGTTACCGTGGTGAACGCAATCTGGCAGCCTGCGTTGTGGAGAGGCATAGCGGACAAACGCCAAGTGTGATGGTTTGGGACGCCATTGGATACAACATGAGATCTCAACACATACGTAGTGAAGGCAATCTGAACAGTAACCGCTACTTCAGGGATGTTTTAGAGCCCGAGGTACTGCCCCTCCTTCAGGCAATTCCACATGCCATATTTCAACAGGACAATACCCGGCCACATAAGGCGAGGAATGTGCAAGCCTTCTTCAAGGAACGACGGGTACCACTGTTTCCCTGGCCTGCACATTCGCCTGACATGTCACCCATTGAACATGTCTGGGATATGGTTGGTCAGCGACTTGTTTGTCACGGTCCTCCAGCAACCACTGTTGATGCTTTGTGGACTCGCATACAAACCTCGTGGAGGGAGATTCCTCAGGACACATCCAGTTCCTCTTTGATTCCATGCCACGACGTTTAGAGGCTATGAATTTAGCACGTAGGAGGCTTCACACCATACTGAATTCTCAAGGACAGAGATCATGTACAGTTCTCCTATCCTAATCAAATATGTATTGTCAGGTACCTAACCAGTGGTATAAAGTTCATTTAAATCACATTTATCCTTCTTGGTGTTGCATTTTTCCCAAACTTTAGTGTATTTATTGCGGTGTGGGAGACTTCATCTAATTATTTTCATATAATTAAGCGCAGAAAAATCGTGTGAGTTTAGCTCGAAACTGGATAACGGAATGTGTTTTTACGCCCTTATTTCAAGGATCTTGGATTGATATCAAATTGGATCGTTTTTACTGACGCTAAAGAAATATTTTTAATTTTACCAATTACATAAAAGCAAGCATTTACTGTAGAGTTAGTCTGCGCGTTATCAAAAATACTCATGGGCTTCATGGCTATCAAATAAATGTATAAAGATAAACTTGGCACTTAACGCAAACTATTAAAAGTCTTAAAACATGAAACTTGCGGTGCGGAACATTAGTTTTCGATAGTTATTACTAGAAATCTACCGTAGTACAGCGTATATTTTGATACTGTGTACGCATCTAAAACTTATGAAAACAATCTGCAATATTGTACATCAGAAGCTATTATATAGTTTTAATTATGTGCTTAGTTTACCCTCACTGCTAATTTTATTCTGTTTAAGAAAAATAAATGTGTTCCTATTTGTTTTCGGCATTCAATTTTATGAATGATCATCATAATGTTCTATACTTTACAGCCACTTGTTTTTCTCCCACCGCCTTTCTGCCTCCACTTATAAATTTACTCTTTTACAGAGTGAATGCGATTTTGCCGCAAAATTTATCACAAAAAGGAACCATGGGATATTTAAAATGAAGCATTGCTGATTATAGCAGATTCAGATTATCGATGGACACTCAAAATGACTTAAATAACTTCTGGATTGGTGAAAGAGCCAATCATCAACTCAGACAAGGGTAACACTGAAGATTATAGGTTACAGCATTCCCTGAGTTATGGGACTGGTGCGCGAAAATTATACGAGTTGCGCTTGAAAAGCAGAGGTCCGGTTTTTAATTACAGCTGATTATAATACGTCGAGCAGTATCGCGCATGCGCATCAGCTCGGAGCGACTCATTATCCAGTTGTTTGCTATATTATCGCGGCCGTGTCGTCAAGTGGCGTTCGATTTACAACGGTCCTTGCTTTGGTGTATCCCGCCAGCTACGGGTGCCGTGCCTAGCACAGTTTTGTTAGCGAAAACTGAGTATAGACGCAGCAACTTCTCTGGCCCATATATTATGTTTCACACTAAGTTTAATTAGTTCATGACGACAATGTTGAACAGTCGAGTATCCTTAACAGACGATTTGGTGGGAAATACGTCAACGAAAAAAAAAATGCTTCAGAAATGTCTGACATTTTGAAAACCATCTTTTGATTACCTGTACGCTTCGCGTTTAGTTATTAATTACTTCGTAATAGAAACGGTGAGCCATAACATTAGGCATCCTATGGATTTAGAAAATGCTCAATAATGCGTAAAAGATGTAATGAAAGGGATCATTTTAAANATAACATTAGGCATCCTATGGATTTAGAAAATGCTCAATAATGCGTAAAAGATGTAATGAAAGGGATCATTTTAAAACGTGTTCCAGTTTATTCATCACGCGCTCAATACATCAGGTGATTAATTATATTCATTTGCACTGATATTCTGTAGACAATAATATAATCATTGGTGGCCTGAAATTATTTGCTACCGAAGTAATATACTATATTATATAAAGTTATTTATAGATATTTTCTTAGATACTGAGTGCGGATACTAGCAGTAAAGATGGCAGCTGTTAGAAAATGCAGTTCTGTGTCTTAAAATTTTAATTAACGTGTTATGTTAGAATTAATAGTATATAGTTATTCCAGGGCAAAATCGAATTCTGCCATAAATGTGTACGTAAACATCATGAGAAACGTATATATGAACTAATTATTGTATTTTTATGTAAAGTTACGGTGAAACTCATCATTGTACATTTTATGATAATTACGGAAAAGTTTTTTTCTCGCGGAAATGTTTGTGCTAATATAGTTTAAAAATTATTTATATACAGATTTCAGATTAACATGCATCGATTGATAAAAATTACATTAAAAGTATGCTGTACAAGTTTGGAACAATTCGGACGTGTCATTGAGTTTCGTATTGCGGATGCTGTGTCATCCACTTCGTAGTATGTAATGTCCTTAAGAGTATTAAAACTCAGTTTCAGTGAGCAGTTTACAACTCCGAAATTATTGATACAGTCGTAAGTAATGAATGAGTGAGTGAATGAAGAGAATTGGGCAGCTAATAACGTCGAGTTCTTAAGAACCGATGTAAGTAATGAAGACTGTCGGAAAATTTTATTCTGTAATAGGCCCAAATAGAATGAGAAAACACGNTAAGAACCGATGTAAGTAATGAAGACTGTCGGAAAATTTTATTCTGTAATAGGCCCAAATAGAATGAGAAAACACGTACTTGAAAACATTTAGATGTGCAAAACACTTGCATTTTTCTTCTCGTGTTATTAAAAAGAAGTTTTCTCTCCTTTAACTACATTTTGAGGAATTTTTTCGGCCATGCGATAGGNTTCTTCTCGTGTTATTAAAAAGAAGTTTTCTCTCCTTTAACTACATTTTGAGGAATTTTTTCGGCCATGCGATAGGCTAAATGCTAAATACTCTGTACTATCTACAAGGGCGGCATTACATTTGGACTTTCGAACTGGCTAGAATNCGATAGGCTAAATGCTAAATACTCTGTACTATCTACAAGGGCGGCATTACATTTGGACTTTCGAACTGGCTAGAATATTTCACGCATTTGGAAAGGGAGCTTCTACCCGTCGACGTGTTTTGTGGCGAAACGCGGGGAGGTGGTTGATTGTCTCACCTGTCAGAATACTAAATNAGCTTCTACCCGTCGACGTGTTTTGTGGCGAAACGCGGGGAGGTGGTTGATTGTCTCACCTGTCAGAATACTAAATAAAAAAAATTATTTCCTTGTGTTTTTGGAAGGGTAGAACATAAGAGTAACGCCATTAATATGTGAATGTAAAACATTATATTATCACCAATCGCTCTTCATAAACTTGTATCTTTATTCATTGAAATAAATATTCACGTAATTATTATTGTGCATCATAACGTTTACTATTTGTTTATTTTTTAACTGGGTTAATACAGTGGATTTTAAAGAAGCAGGTGTAAATTATTATTGAATGTCTCACATGAGAATGTTAATATTAGCATGTGATGGAAAGATAGGCAGTGAGATTAAAGTAGAAACTATGCAGTGTTTTAAGTGTGTCCAATTAACTGGAGGCAGCCGATAACACATACACACACACATTTTGTGGATGAGTTTCGTAACATCGAGACTCCTCAAGCAAGCGTACACAATTCTAACCATCATCAATCACTGCGGCGACAGAATATGGCAGATGATGCAAGCGTTGAATTCGCCAAGCAGCTTCCGATGACATCGAGCAGTGACGGTCCGACCCCCGCCTGGTGACACTGGAAGAACTGGCTGATCATTAAGAAACTCCCTTCCGTCAGCGATATTATTTTTTTTTTTTTTTGCAAACAGCAGAACACATCATCAGCACGAATTCACTTGTCCACGACAGCATTCTTAATTTACCAGAGCTCGTGACCATGTTTATTTTTTGTACAACAGGTTTTTTTTTAAGTCTCTTCGATTATGACGGACAGTTAAAAGATAAAATATGACAGAAGACGTCAAGATAATGCATTTTCTCTCATCAGATACGTCTTCGTTTTAACTCACGCTGGTTTAACAACGATAGCGCAGCAGGTTATTGTATGCACCACAACAGGCAACATTTACCTCTAGTTTATTTTCTTGTTTTAGATTACACAGAATCAAATACCTAGGCCAAAAGTTGTGTTTTCATTTTCTTTTGCAACAGGTATTAAGATGCTTCATTTAACAAAAAAAAAACAATTTGTACAAAAGTAGATTAAGTGACTAATAAATCTGTAACTAATATCTAGGTGTAAAAACGTATATTCGTCTATATGACTGAAATAAATATAATTTTTAATTGGAAATTTTATATTATTTCCCACACTTTAAACAATAATATGTAAATCACCAAGTTTTATCATGTTACAAATATTAAAGCGCTCTCTTTGAAGACCAAAATCGTGTTTGTCGATGATCGCAACGCCCAACTAACATCTTCTTAACATAAGGTTTCATTGTTCACTAATACTTACCTAGAATGTAATCGTTTGGTTTATTACATCAGNTAACATCTTCTTAACATAAGGTTTCATTGTTCACTAATACTTACCTAGAATGTAATCGTTTGGTTTATTACATCAGCGAATTACAATATAAGCCAGTCTCATAATAATTCAGATTTAATTTGTGGACAGTAAAAGTCAACTACTAATGTTATGAAGAGGTAATTTGAAACATGCAGGAGATACATTATTTTAAAAAAAGATTTTACGTCAACATTTTGTGAAAACACCGTCGGCACGTGGACAAAACTATTATCTTGCCTATCTCGCAACAACTTTATTACAGAGTTAATTATTCGCTCACTAATCCCAACGAGCTTTTTTTCAAAAGTTATTAACGTCCAGGGTTAAGTTCCCTGCTCAGCGTTATGTCGTATCTCTCATTCTACAGTGCAAGGAAATTATGAGCCAGTGAATAATTATCCTGATTACTTTGTTATTACTTTGACGTCTAAAACATTCTTCAGAAAGAATAAGGTCTATCATGCGCCATAACATCATTACACATATTAAAAATAATAATGCGATAGAACTATAAAAATAATACTTTAAAATTGAATGTATTAAGATATACGAAAATTCCTGGTCAGATAAGTTGATGAAATATATTTAGGTGCGAAGTTTATTTTCATATGTAAGAAGTATGTTTTCTAAATAACTTTGATAAATTGTGTACTATGTGATGATTTCAGCATTTTTTTATTATTAGGTATTTCTTCAATGAAATGTAAAGATGCTTGAATGAAAAATGCAGTTAGGTGCGAGACACGTGTTGAAATAAAAAAAAAGTATTTTTATGACTTTTAAGTAAGGGTATTACAATTATTTTTACTGAAAGCAACACAGGCTATAAATATATATTTCAAAATTTTCACAGATGGTGGACATTAATATNACAATTATTTTTACTGAAAGCAACACAGGCTATAAATATATATTTCAAAATTTTCACAGATGGTGGACATTAATAAACCAGCGATGAACACTCACTTTTATCAGTGGTTAATCAAAACTTGTCAATAATTTTTGTTCAAAAGTATAGCCCCACAAACCACCGGATATTAACAAACTAATTACAGAAATACGTAAAAGTTTGTACTTCAGGTTGAATTTGTTAAAAGTTATTAATTCTGTAAATGCCAGACACGAGTAGTTAAAGCCAGTGAAGGAGACGAAAGAAAACAAGCAAAGGACAGAATCTAAGTCAGCTCTCTCCTTCTACCGTAACCCATTCAGACCCATAGTGCACAACTGTATACGTAATGTACGTGCAGGTGAACTTTGATCTTTACTGTGCGCTGCAAAGCTTGATGGGGTAAGTATGTTTACTGGGCTACCATAGTATACATAATAATATGAACCTTTGCAAAGCCCGAATCAGCTTACACAGTAGATACATCAAGTTTCTTAAAAACTTACACAATGGTTACAATCCAGCAATAGATAGCATCAATTTAACCGAAGATATCAGTTTGCTTAGCGTGACTGCTTAAAACTTGTTGGCTCTTCATCAAGGCCATATTTCTGACTATGCCGATTTTGTTCTATAATTTTCGGAGCAGAAAATCTACAATTACAACAGAAATGTACACGTAATATTTTTTATGTGTTTCATACAGTTACTCACTTAGTGCTAGTAGAAAAGTGTGTGTCAAAAATATTGCTATAAATATAATTTATGGAGTCGATTTAAACTCTACATTTTCGAAAGAGTGAGGAAGCAAGTGGCTATATGTACAAACGCAAGGTTTAAGTTTAGTTTATTTTCCGTTTTCTTTGCAGTTTCGAAAATGGGTGTAAAATTAAAAACAAAAGTTAATAATTCATACATGGCCTANCTTAATAATTCATACGTGGCCTAAAATTTTTTAGGAATGAAACATTTAAAGAAATTGAATACACAAAATCAAATTAAAAAATTGAAGTAAATCGACTGTAAACGATTGGATCGGCTTCTAAGTGTAATTCTTCCACTCCGTCTCTATAAATTCAGTTATGCTGTGCTCACTTGAACATCGATGGACTGCAACCCTCACAACAGTTCTGTGTTTTTATATAGCATGAAGATTTTATTGTAGTACAATATATAAAGTATGCGAGTATATGTAGCATTATTTTGAAAGACGTGGCCAAAATTTTGCTAAACGAATTACAGACGTCATCATAAGGAAGTAAGTACTGTAATACAGGCGTAGATATGACGTAAAGGTTTGGTGTGGTTATGAAAGACGTTCGCAAATGGATGGCAATTTGAGCTCGTTAGGCAGCTGAGCGAAGCGCCTACATATACCAAGTCCCATGTTTTTGTTTATTTTCTTTAATATGTGGATAACATACTTTAAAGTTTTAATAACTACTATTGAACAAAATTTTTCACTTATATCTCAAAATGTGTTGCAAGGCTAGCTGCCAAGCAAATAATTTCCGGTTAAAATAGTTTCCGTGGGACAAATGAATATTTATCTGCATTTTTCAGACATGTCTTAAACTTGAATTTTTTCTAGCTGTGTGCAATATTCAGTTATCACGGAAAGAATTCGTATCTATATGAATATCACTTCAATAGCTATAATTTTTGATCTCGTGGCATCGTGATCGTTGGGCTATAAACTGCTATTTATATAACCATGTCACAAACTGCAGAAGTGTTGACTTATGAGCATTATAACACATTATGTTTGGCTGATATATGAGTTTAGCAGTTAATTGAATGTTTTGAAATTTGCTTTTGAAAAATATCACTTTCGGTAACTGCATAAATTTTAGGGTAATCAACGAGTGCAATACTAAATGTAGGTTGGCAGAGAAATAAGAAAAGCGGTTCCACGACTCAAAGACTTACTAAAACTCTAATATTAAAACTAACGGTACATGCAATTACATTTATGTTTTTTTCGCATAAAGAACCAAAATTGTATAACACATTTATATATTTAGAAATTTATAAGGATGATTGTTTTCTTTTCTCCGGGGTTTATAGAGCATTTCCATTTTAAAACTTGGTAATTTGGAACTTCAAAAATAAATACTTACCTCTGGCAAGAGCGTGGAACGAGTTTGATTATCGTGTAGATGTCGTTCGGGCCGCTTATTGTGGTCACATTGAACATTTATGAATGTATGGTAGACAAACGTCAAGGTTACACGGTTCATTTGATTGGTCAATATAGGTTATAGGTTGTTTGGTTTTGATATAATAGACGTTCTAAGTTGGGGTTTCTTTTATACGCAACCTGTGTATTTGTTCTCGGTAAAATCGCTCACATTTTGTAATATCAATGTTTTTTCTTTCCGTCCTGGAAAGCCATGTATACCGTGTAATATGCCGAATTGAAAGTTTTGTGGAAATGAAATCGCATTATGTTATATTAATTTAAAACCTGGCAGTGTTTTTTGTCGAAAGCATTCCGTTACATTTGCGATACTGTGATTCATTTCAGAGAGCTTCAGCATTAGCGTGTATCGCAGTTGAGTAACTGTTTACTATCCATATTGCAAGCATAATTTATGATAACACAGCAGAACTAACCGCCAATTGCTTTTGCATTCCTACTGCGTCTCTATGTCTATTATAGTATAATTTGTGACGTATTTGTATATTTAAACACAATTTCAGTAATATTTTAATTCACCTGCAAAAATTATTATGATCGTAGTGAATAGAATGGACAAGCTGGGGTTTACTAGTAAATGTCATTCACAAGACGTTTTCTGTCGTTCGATTATAGTTTAAGACACATGGTCTGGAGTAGACAGACACTTCGTATAAATAACAGCGCTCCTTAAACATGAGAACAACGTTTTTAAAGAGAACTATTATTAACAGCGACGCCATGGTCTCTTTACATGACAAAATGAAAAACCATCTGGGACAATCTAATTTGATTTCAAAAGCCAGAATAATTATGACCTTGCAAGGGTAGAACATGAAGTAACGTCATTAATACACAAATGTCAAACATGACTATCAAAAATATTTAAAACATTTGTCTTTGTTTTGTGGAAAAAAAATGTGCACCTATTTTTTCTCCTCTCTATTAGTGTCACCCCATGTTTTTATTTGAAGCGTATATACATTAAGTAGACTTCTGAGCAGTTGATAGAAATATGGAAGTAAATTCACATGGCCAGGGCCAAATTTAAAGTTTGTACGCTCCTAGGCCCAAGAGTTTTTGCCGCCTCCTCTTCATACCATCGGCAGGTAAAAAAAGGGAGGGGAGTGGTCGTTCCGGCAATTTTCCTCAATAAACAAATCTTTATGATGATAATTTTAATTTAAAATCACTTTTGAAAATAATTTGCGAATCAAATGTTTGTATTTTGTGTGTATTAAGTAAATGAAATAGCCCAACAAGGTATTGGAAAAAAGTTTAATCTCTTCGACAGTTATCAAGACATAAATATATGTATGCATTATACATTATTGACATATCAAAATTAAACTAATATATATTTTTTTTTGCGTGCGCCCCTGGACCGGGGCCTAGTGGGCCTAGTGGTAAATCCGGTCCTTCACATGACGAAGTTTATACTGGTATTTAGCCGAAGGTAACGTACCTCCTCTTAAGTACAAAGCGCGCAGTTATCGGAAGTACTCGCCGAAGGGGAATCCCTAGCAGAAAATATTAAACAACTCAAGGTCACGTCCGGCCGTAAGTATTCAGTACGACGTAAACAAAAAATAACATCAACAAGCTTCGCGTCTTCTGTTAAATGAGAATTGTTAGCGTCAATTGTAGGGTTTTAAACATAAGTGTGCACCCTAATGACTAACGTATTTATTAATTAAAAAATATGGTATTAGATATATTTTTTTTTTTGTTTTGTCATTTTGGAACTTTAGTATGCCTAAGAGCACGCTGGTGTGTACGAGACATTTTGAGGAATATCGAAACTGACTTGTCCGTCGCGTCAGGACAGGTTTGACCAATATTTGATTAATTTCACTTTTCAAATTTATACAAACCAGTCTTTCGAAACAGAGCTCTCCAAAAATACTTTACAAAATAATGCGAAATGTGATATTCCTATAATATCCTATTTTGGCACAACGTTTCCGCATCACTATTCCGCATCACTATTTGAAACATCAAAATAGAAACATTTCCCTGGGTAAAAACCTTTGGACTCTTACTTGTATGTGGTCATTGACGATTCCTTAACTTTGTGCACGCCCTAATGATGACGGATGCGCACGCCTATGGTTTAAAAAGAGCAATGTGTTCCGAAAGGGTACAGCGGTGTCGCTACGATTTACAGATGAATAAATATCGTCAACAGAGGGCTACTTACAGCTAGTTTTTGCTGACTTTGACACTTTTCAACGACCACAATTATGATTCAATTAACGAACTTATGAATTGGCAACAAAATATCGACTTTCATTTCTGTCCTGAAGAAATATTTACATGGAAATATTCAGCAGTCTTTTAAAAATGATAATGCTTAAACTGAGACTCATAGACGTGTGACACCTAGGAACGCCCCTTAACAGCAAATAACTACACATATACTTGCAACTTTGCTGAAGCCCTGATTAACTTCTACTTCCAGAAAATTCCTCCACCTGATGCCTAAAAAAATTACGCCAGAGATCTAACGTACCGCATTCGTGCGCACTCAAAGTAATGATATTTTGCATAAGAACTATGTCCTTACTGGGCATTACCAATACACACTAATTTCTCACTGTCTTTATTCGTATTAGTTATAAATTAAATATTATAATTTATATATAATGCAAGCAAAATTTTAATTTAACCAAAAATAATGTACAAGTGTAAAACGCTTCTGATACATGACTTATTTAGGAAACAACCAAACACGTCGTACATGGGGTATTTTTGATAAGTATTGATTGAAAAAGTGTGAAGAAAGCGCGAATACACTAAAACGAAAAAAAAAAATGTTTACTTTCATTTTTAAAAGCTAACTTTCGAATGTTTGGGAAGATAGGACTAGTTACTTACGTCTTACCTCATCCAACTACAGCGCGTACATAAATAACTGGTAGTGACGTACCCATCTCGGACGTGTTGTTCATGCTCACTCATTTTATAATCATTAACCATTTTTTATTATTATTTAATTGTTTGTACGTAGTTTAAGTGATTTTTATAATCAATTAAATATTTCTATTTATAAATAAATAAATTGAAAAAATTCTGTACAATATTACGGACACAAATAATTTGGTGATAATATTTTCATAATGCACATAAATACTGCTGTATAAGAAAATAAATGAAAGGTAGCGTGGTTTTTCATACAAAAATCATCGAAGCATAAAACGATATCCGTTCGGGCACCATAACAATGGAACAATGTTTTGAAAGGAGAAACGGACGACGATTCAAATGGCTTCTGAGAGACTGCCGTGTTACTTTGTGAAAGTTTTATTCAAGTCGAGGCGAGGCGCAATTGCCTGTAAAAAGAAGGCTCAAAACACGCATTTGCAAAAAAGAAGCCGGATTTATAGAGTGGTTTGAAAAGCTGTTCTTGATTGGAGAGGTTCGGGAAAGGAAAAAATAAAAGTAACTTG
>NQII01002731.1:311112-321270 GCA_002778355.1 Clitarchus hookeri
GGAAGGGGCTGCCTCTGTTCGCCTGGCGCTCGCCATTGATGGAGCTATTGGTCATTGAAAACAGTCTAGTGCCATAGAAGATAAGCGCGAGCACGGGCAGATTGGTTCGGCCCCACCGGAGGTTCTATCCGGTGTACCGATCACTAGAGGTTGGACTCGTGCTAGCAGTGGTTAACTCCGCATGCTGGAGGAGGTCTGGAGAGATTCCCTTTCTTAAAGAAAGACCGGGCGGTGAGTGGCAACCAGCTCCGGTTGTGTCCTGGAGAGACACTGGGGGTATGGATAGAACCCTGGCCACCACACGCTTGGTATCTGAGTACGAGGGTCTCAGACCCTTGTGGAAGGGCGTTCTCTGCTGTACTTGTGAATCAGGTTGTGCTCTGGATGTGGTCAACTCAGGTGCTAAGCTGGGACACCTGCGATGAGAGGGCGTGACCTCTCTTCCCCGCCGATTGTGAAGTCGTAGCGATGGTACAGCCCTCGGGGTAAGAGCGCTACGTAAAAATGCATAAGTACAATGGCTGAGAAGCCTCAATTATACGTGATTACATGCCAAAGCTAATGCAAAATTTTGCTGTTAGACAGAAGAAAATGTTTTACTAAATATGGGAATGCTTTCTTTAAACGTACTATCGTTTATAGCATCCAACGCAAGAATTTTTAACACGTCATTTTTGTTTGTCGAACGACGGGCACCAGCAGATCGTATGTGGTGCTCCGCCACAGGGTGGTATACCATTGGCTAGGCAGCAGATGTGGAATGTGGAGGGGCAAGGCAAACAAAAATGCTTGGGTGGAGGGGTTGGGGATGTACCACGTTTCCCGTTCTGTCCAACGCGAATTCCATGCGGGTATGATTGGCAGCTAACCGGTGACCAAAACCAACCGGTCGATGTGCACGTGTGTGGTAAGTACATAAATACACAACGGTAAAAGTGTTATAGTAATAAAAAATATTTAAGCTAATATTTGTGTATCGAAATTCACAGAGTTTTAATTTTTTCGAATTTTTTTCACTTCTTATCTTGTATTTTCATTTTAAATCTTTCAGAACCACTCAAATTTACGATTTCAGGTGCTGCAAACAAGAAATTTGATGATTCGTGCTGTACTTACGTTGACAAAACCCTTGTTTTTTTGCCGCAACTAGTGAGCTGTAGGCTTTGTTCTGGCAATATAAGCCAATCGTAACCTGGTCTTTTAACACGGTTTACGAATCAGTTAGCCACATGAATAATCATTGGCCTTCAAGCTTAGCAGTGCACTGTAAAGAACGAAATTGTTGCTATGGGTTTTAATGAGTTAGAGTAGAATGAGAGAGTCTTCCAGTGGCACTGCACCCAACTATACAAAATGCAGAACTCATTAAAAGTAGTACATACTACCAAAGTTGTCATAAACTACGATTATTGTAGCATATTATAGCAAGATAGATGCATTTTGTAACAACCTAGAATACTTTTATAGAATTTACTTATTTAAACTTTTAAAAATTAACTACATAATGTATATTTTAATAAATATTGAAAGTTTTCCATTTCGAATGTTTTTGATAGCACATTTTGCGAAAAAAATCTTAATGAACATTACTCTAGTGGTAGGTAATAAAATATTAGTTATGATTTTTAAAAATATTTTAATAACGATTTTATGCACTTATATTTCGGAAACGAAAGCTTTAATATTTATGACAAAAATAAACGTAAGCCAACTTAAATACATTTTTTAACAGTCTTTAACATAAATACCAAGCTTTTCTAATATGAAACCATAGTAATTATCATAATTGCCCTACTTCACGAAGGTTTTCGTGCAAAATGTGCTTTCTGAAGCATCCAAAATGAAAACACACTTAAACTATGGTAAAATAAAAGGATATAATGAATTTATTTGTTGACATTTAAGTAAGTGTACTGTAGCAACATATTTTACTGATCTACAAAATATACGTATTCTTCTTTTATATGCAACATAAATCGTAATTTTCTGACAATCTAGTAGTACGCATACATTTTTTATGAGTGATTTATGTTATACAGCAAGATGCATTGCTCCATTGATAGCTTCAATTCTTCTTCCTTAATACGGTGATAAATTAAAAAAATATATAGAATTCTCTTTTAAACCTACGATTATGGAACACGTTATTAACACGACTTGCCTTTATGAAGGCTTATTCTCCCCCTTATCAAAAGANCGATTATGGAACACGTTATTAACACGACTTGCCTTTATGAAGGCTTATTCTCCCCCTTATCAAAAGATTTATCACCTCAAAACTTTTTTTATCAAAACTCCAGCGAGAGCTGTGTCATCAAATTATTTATTATTTCATTAAATAAGAAGTTTAAATTACGCCAAACTTAAATATTGCCCTTTAAGGAGCAAAAATTATGTAAATATGTTGTAATTTCTATCCTCGTAATAAAATAAATGAGCAATTTTAAGGGCGTGTTGTCCTCTGAGCTCTTTCTTTCCAAACAGGCTTTTACTTACATATACATATTCAAGTCAGGTTTTGGAACTTAGCTGCAAGTTTAACATTACCATATACATTACCCATTTCTGTCCGTTGTTGTTTTTCTACAAGTCGATGATATAATCACAAATTCTAAGAACTGTCGGCCGTTTTCTTCCAGCCGTCAACTCGTATCCACAACATTTCATCTTGCAGCACTTATAAAAGAAGTTTTCGTGGTATGAGTCATGGTTTACATGGTATGGCCTAAACCTAGGCGTCCTATTTATTTCCATTTTCTGCTCTATAATACCAACGTAGCATCTAATTTACATATCTCTGTTTTTTGGAACAGGCGAAGCCATAGCTCGCCGAACAAAATAATGCTATTCTGAACTTATATCATTTAATATTAACTAAATTAGTATTTCTTGAAAAATGAGTCAAACTACATACGTGCGAGGATATCAGCATCAAGAAAACTGCGTATAACGGTTCTCATTTCTCCACATGTGATTATAATGACTTGTTGTTTTATTTAACGCGGCTTCCTAGTGCAGGACAGGCCTAGCAGAAGGATAGGGTTTTACATTTTAAATTATTTTCTGCGCATCTCGGTCACAATCCACAATATCACTACAAACAAAAAACATTTCATCCATCATTGCCTGGGCTACTTTCCTACAATGTGTTTTTTGTGTAATTTTAAATACACTGAAAATCGTGGGTAAATTAAGATTTATTGACTCAAAAACGCACAAAATCCCAAACGCTTATTAATTTACTCCTACTTGCTCTCACGTAGCAAAGTTCTTCTCTTCACAGGGCACAAAGTGTTTTTTTTTGTTTGATAGCGATACTGTGAAAGGGTAGTTAAGCGGTTAGTAAAATCATTTAACATGTAGAACCCTATCCTTTCGTACTGGACAGCAACCTTTACAGTAACAAATCGATAGTCACGCCATTTACAGTATAATTAAGCTCTTAAAAATATTTATTATTGCACGTTTATAATTTTATACAGAGCAATAAAATTAGGGCGTCAACCTAGTTGATGTTCAGTGCCGTGGAGTAAACGCTCAGTATTATTGAATTTATTTCAACCTTTGCTGGCACAATCCAAAATGTTGTTTTGGCTATTCACGGTAAATTGAGCACTTTTGAAAGCAACCTTTGAAACATTTCACTGTCCCTATCTGCATATATTTTAACAAGCACACTGAGTGGCATGCGTCCAGCAAAGTTGGTAACGACTTAGGTAAAGTAGTTCCATGTCATAACGTTGAATTAAAAGTGCTAGGTAAATATAAGTGAAAAGTAAAATGATTTACTTTACTTTCTTATTTTTAATGCCTATAAGTGTAAGAACTCAAAAATTTTTTTTAATATTTAATTTTATGACTAATTTGCAGTTTCACTTGTTAGGCAGATAAATAAATAGATCAGGTCCACGCGCCCATTTTAATTTTACATATGGGGGAAGAACACATTATGTGTATACAAGTAGATCGTAGGGCTTTCAGAAGTGCTCAGTTTACAGTTAACAATCTACAGCTCACAGCAAGTAGATTATCTTAGTGCGACACCTATGTTCGTGCTTAAAAATTTTGTGTTATTATATTTTACTCCAAGGAGCGTAACCCTATATATATATTCTCCAAGGAAAGTTTCAGTACCTCATTTAATTGATAATTTTTAATTGCCAACTTCATAACGTAATGTTTCTCTGTGAAAGATTATAGGTATTTTGTAAGTGAATGCATGCTTCCTGCAATCTAAACACTTTTACTTCTTGATAAATTTCCTTATAATTAACTGTTTGCGTTTCTGAAGATTTTTTCATCTACATTTTATTTTATTTAGGCCAAGAAGACCCAATTAAAAACTGGCTTACGGATATAATTTTCATGCACTGGTTTGTCCTGAAAGTTGAGTGAATTGGAGTATTGGGATTTGGGCTGCTCTTAACAGCGAGATATTGAGAGCCTATGACGGCAAAACGAGGTTAAAATGGAGCAGCACTGGAATGCAATGGCGGGGGAAAACGGAAAATCCCCGAGAAAACCCGCCGAACAGCGTCATCGTCCTGCACGATTCTCACGCGGAAAAATCCTAGTGTGACTCTGCCAGGAATCGAACCCGGCTCACCTTGGTAAGAGGCGAGTACTCTAGCCGCTGCAACACTGCGGCTTCTCCAGAAATTAGATATTTAGTATTAGTTCTGGGGAAGTCAACATACTGTNCGATTATGGAACACGTTATTAACACGACTTGCCTTTATGAAGGCTTATTCTCCCCCTTATCAAAAGATTTATCACTTCAAAACTTTTTTTATCAAAACTCCAGCGAGAGCTTCGTCATCAAATTATTTATTATTTCATTATATAAGAAGTTTAAATTCCGCCAAACTTAAATATTGCCCTTTAAGGACCAAAAATAATGTAAATATGTTGTAATTTCTATCCTCGCAATAAAATTAATGAGCAATTTTAAGGGCGTGTTGTCCTCTGAGCTCTTTCCAAACAGGGTTTTACTTACATATACATATTTAAGTAAGGTTTTGGAACTTAGCTGCAAGTTTAACATTACCATATATATTGCCCATTTCTGTCCGTTGTTGTTTTTCTACAAGTCGATGATATAATCGCAAATTCTAAGAACTGTCGGCCGTTTTCTTCCAGCCGTCAGCTCGTATCCACAACATTTCATCTTGCAGCACTTACAAAAGAAATTTTCGTGGTGTGAGTCATGGTTTATATGGTAGAGCCTAAACCTTGGAGTCCTGTTTCTTTCCATTTTATACTCTATGATACCAACGTAGCATCTAATTTACATATCTCTGTTTTTTGGAACAGGCGGAGCCATAACTCGCCGAACAAAATAATACTATTCTGAACTAATGCCTGTTAATATTAACTAAATTAGGCTTTCTTGAAAAATCAGTCAAACTTCATACGTGCGTGGATATCAGCGTCAAGAAAACTGCGTATAAGGGTTCTCATTCCTCCACATGTGATTATAATGACTTATTGTTTTATTCAACGTGGCTTCCTAGTGCAGGACAGGCCTAGCAGAAGGATAGGGTTTTACATGTTAAATTATTTTCAGCGTATCTCGGTTACCATCCACAATATCACTACAAACAAAAACCGCTTCATCCGTCTTTGCCTGGGCTACTTTCCTACCATGTGCTTTTTGTGTAATTTTAAATACACTGAAAATCGTGAGTAAATTAAGATTTATTGACTCAAATAACACACAAAATTCCAAACACTTATTAATTTACTCCTACTTGCTCTTACGTAGGAAGGTTCTTCTCTTCACAGGGCACAAAGTGTTTTTTTATAGCGCTACTGTGAAAGGGAAGCCAAGCTGTGCGTAAAATCATTTAACATGTAGAACCCTATCCTTTCATACTGGACAGCAACCTTTACAGTAATAAAACGGTAGTCACCCCATTTACAGTAGAAATAAGCTCTTAAAAATACTTATTATTGCATGTTTATAATTTTATACAGAGCAATAAAATTAGGGTATCAACATAGTTGATGTTCAGTGCCGTGGAGTAAACGCTCAGTAATATAGAATTTATTTCAACCTTTGCTGGTACAATCCAAATTGTTGTGTTGGCTGATCACGGCAAATTGAGCACTTTTTAAAGCAACCTTTGAAACATGTCACTGTCCCTATCTGCATATATTTTAACAAGCACACTGAGTGGCATGCGTCCAGCAAAGTTGGTTACGACTTAGGGAAAGTAGTTCCATGTCATAACGTTGAATTAAAAGTGCTAGGTAAATATAAGTGAAAAGTAAAATGATTTACTTTACTTTCTTATTTTTAATGCCTATAAGTGTAAGAACTCAAAAATTTTTTTTAATATTTAATTTTATGACTAATTTGCAGTTTCACTTGTTAGGCAGATAAATAAATAGATCAGGTCCACGCGCCCATTTTAATTTTACATATGCGGGAAGAACACATTATGTGTATACAAGTAGATCGTAGGGCTTTCAGAAGTGCTCAGTTTACAGTTAACAATCTACAGCTCACAGCAAGTAGATTATCTTAGTGCGACACCTATGTTCGTGCTTAAAAATTTTGTGTTATTATATTTTACTCCAAGGAGCGTAACCCTATATATATATTCTCCAAGGAAAGTTTCAGTACCTCATTTAATTGATAATTTTTAATTGCCAACTTCATAACGTAATGTTTCTCTGTGAAAGATTATAGGTATTTTGTAAGTGAATGCATGCTTCCTGCAATCTAAACACTTTTATTTCTTGATAAATTTCCTTATAATTAACTGTTTGCGTTTCTGAAGATTTTTTCATCTACATTTTATTTTATTTAGGCCAAGAAGACCCAATTAAAAACTGGCTTACGGATATAATTTTCATGCACTGGTTTGTCCTGAAAGTTGAGTGAATTGGAGTATTGGGATTTGGGCTGCTCTTAACAGCGAGATATTGAGAGCCTATGACGGCAAAACGAGGTTAAAATGGAGCAGCACTGGAATGCAATGGCGGGGGAAAACGGAAAATCCCCGAGAAAACCCGCCGAACAGCGTCATCGTCCTGCACGATTCTCACGCGGAAAAATCCTAGTGTGACTCTGCCAGGAATCGAACCCGGCTCACCTTGGTAAGAGGCGAGTACTCTAGCCGCTGCAACACTGCGGCTTCTCCAGAAATTAGATATTTAGTATTAGTTCTGGGGAAGTCAACATACTGTACTAATAATATTTTGTTTGAAATGTATTGCGTTCTGGCTCGTAGTTTTCTTGTTACTTTCTGGTTTATCTGTTGTTTAGTAAGACTTAGCTATACTTTTCCTAGCTCTTTTCTATGATGATGTCACTCTTATGGCCGATAAGGTAACGGGACAAGATTTGTGGTTATCAATAGGATTTACTGTATACATTTTCTAAATATTGTTTCAATACTTTCCGTTTCTTTCATTCTTATCTGTAAAATAATTCCCTTATTAAACTAGCTTGTCGACTTGTTCTGATCTTGCACACTGCGTTTTTCCGAAAATAACTTACGTACTTTTTATAAATAACCTACGGTTATAGTCCTTTCGCCAATGGTAAATCAATCAATACGCGGTATGTTTTGTAATGAAGGCAAGTATTTTCTAAAAGAAAATAACTTTATTTGAGCGATTCTCAATACATATAAAACCAGAAATCAGGTATGCATCCGTAAGTGACATCAAATATTTTATGGAATAAGTTTTATTTGTTTCAGTGGTTAGACGTTAGCTTCATAACGGTGAGATATCGAGTTCGATTCGAGACTCCAAGGGTCTGGTAATTTTTCCAATGGGAGCTCAAACGTACGCAGTGACGCGGACACCAAAGAGGATACGGCCTTTTCTTGGGATCCTCCTCAAACCCCATTTGAAATTTATTTCTCCTCCCATATTCTTCAAGCTATCCGGGAATAATTTTCTTTGTCCATCGACCGTGGTGGTGTAATGGTCAGACTACTTGCCTTCCGCCCAAGCGAACAGGGTTCAACTCCCGCCGGGGTCGCTCCCAAATTTTCGCGTTTGGGAATCGTGCCGGACGACGTCGGTGGTAGGCTGCTTTCCTCGGGGATCTCCCGTTTCCCCCGCCCTTGCATTCCGGAGCTGCTACATACTCATCTCACTTCACCCTTCACTACACCCCAATCGGCTCTCAAGACGTCGATGTTCAAGAGCCGCCCAAATTTATCCACTCCACTTTGTCCATCGAGAAGAGCAGGTGGCTCCGGTTGGTGTCAATATCCTTCCTTATCATTTATGCCAATCTTGACTCAGAAAGCGATAAAATTTCGCAAATTCTTTCCACCTAATTGTACCCAGTTATTGCCAGAGTATGTAAGTTTTATTAGCACTAGTATGTGCTGAATATCCCGTATTGCAGTTTATTTATTCTGTCCCCACAGAAAAGTTTACCTGTTCATAAAATGCAATGGACAATTCCGTTGCTAAAGTAGCTAAGGAGTCATCGAAAAATGAAGTTCCTATCTAAGTTCTTATCTGCTTTTTATGATCTTGATAATGTAGCCTATCTTGAAATAGGCATTGGCGACCATTGTGCGTTGCTTACCTACTCATATGCAATCATCATATTTTAGCAAATATGCTGAGAGAATTTGATATAAAAGAACACTTTGCCTTTGTGTTTATTATGTGATAATTTTCGATATAACTTGAATTTACATATGTCGTGGCATCTGCAAAAGAAAATGCCAGTTTTATTTATTCTTATTCTATACCTCTGCGTTGCAGGTGCTGTATTTTGCGCCACGTGTGCTAGACAAATCTTTTTTACTATCCCATAAATTACACGAGAAACAACAACCAAAACTAGAAAATTTAAGTGGCATCTAACGGCGATCTTTTTATTTTATCTCGGTGTGTGTATCCCAGCTACTTTTGGTTGCATGTAGCTACTTTAAATTTATTATTTAAAGTTTTTAGTCTTACAGTCTTACATGAACACTTAGGCCTAAACAGTACTAATAAGTGAATCATTGCCAATAAACTTCAGTGAATGCAACAAATGTTTCAACATGTCATTGTAATGTTTATCCTGTTATCGTGTTAGAAATTGATCCTTTTCGTAAGTCTGTGAATGTTTATGTAACACGATCTAATCTAACATGATACCAGTTTTTCGAGCCTTATATTACTTTATTCCCATTAACTGATACTATCATTTTCTACTAAGTATACTCCCTCAATTCAATGATATAAAAACGAATACAAATATCAGTGTTTATCGTAGGGTTAATTCTCTACAAAATCACGCCATGGGGGGTTTGGATGTTCCGAAATTATCTTCTTATAGAACTCAAAACCTATATATTAATCTGTAAAACATAGGATCCATATATAATCTAGCAACTTCCAAATAATGATGATTGAAGATCATTCGATACCGTCTCATTTCTTTACATTAACGGCTTTTTATCAGTTTTATTTTACGAGAATAATAACTGTATCTTAGTGCCATATTTAAAAATATGGCCGCACACCTGCTGCAACGCCTAAAATTAACAGAAGCACTCGACCTTCTCAACTAGCCAAAATGAGGGGTAGGTATACACATGGGGACTAAAAGAAATCGTGAAACTATAGCAACTCGATTAAATGCCTAAAGCACGATAAAAGTGCTCGCGAGAGGATAACTCTCTCTTGATCTAAATAAATTAGTATTTTGGCTTCAATTCCTTCTCAGTTCAAAGTTCCTTCCGTGGTCCTTTCTACCAGCTAGACGGGGGAGAAAACAAATTCGAAACACCGCAGTTCATACAAAATTTTTTAACAGATTCATTTCAACAATCTAAATGAACAATCAGTCGCAAAGAAACAAAATACATGCAGAACAGACTATCATTAGTTACACGGCTGACTATATAGGTGCAAATTAAACTTTCCAAACAACAACAATTTATACAGTCTTATCGTCTGAACGGCAGAGTCCAACGGTTGCGCTGTAAAATTACACCAATAATGTTCTGTGAAAATTACAAACGAAAACCTGTGTTATTTAAACCGTAGCTTAACTTAAAAGGAGTGCAGTGGAGAGATTTGGGCAGCACTTAACATCGAGGCCTTGAAAGCCTATGGGGGTGAAGTGAGTAAGTATGGCGCAGCGCCGGAATGCAAGGGCAGGGGAAAACGGGAGATCCCGAAAAAAAA
>NQII01002732.1:0-56031 GCA_002778355.1 Clitarchus hookeri
TATGTCCTGACTGTTAACGTGACAAGTCAACTGCAGTTATACTAGGTCTGAAATGAATGTTCTGTAATTTTACATAATTATTCACACACATTTAATGAGCAGAAATGTTTTAGGTTTCTAGAACACAAGAATTGAGATAGTTTATAACAATTACATATCTACGTCAACAAATTAATTACATCCTCTTATCACAACAATGTGTCAATTCGTTCAAATTTCTCAATTTAATTGGTCCTAAATCAGCGGTCTTCCGTATTTCTTTCTACTAGTGCTCCGTCTGAAACAAAAGATCAAGTATAAATAAAAATATCAACACGTCTGGAAAATATAATTAATCCTTATTTATTTCAAACATCAGATTTAAACATAAATGCAAATTGGAAAAATTCTACAAGTAAAAAAGTTGCTGCAAAGTTATTATAAGTTGTAGGAAATGTATATATTTGTGATTTTCTGTCATAGACTTTATGGCATCGATATAAGATTATCACGTACTGAAAAACGTATAATACCATAGCAGTACAAATTCAGCAGTCATGACCGAAACAATAAAACTAATCGTCGTAGAAATATCTGAGATAAAATAATTGTCTTTGCCTTATGCATGCTCCATTGAAGAAAGCCAGAAAATGCGTTCAGCCATATTGAGTACGAATTTAGAGTAGGAAAAAATGCAAACCAGAACGAGCAGAAGACCAATCGAAATCTTAAGAAAATGTAATAAAACTGAATCAACAAGTGTGTGTACCAAATCCAAAATTACCTTATTTCTTTTGTTCAGAATTTTACCACATGCTGAAGAAATATGTAAACTGAAATATTACTATTAGGTTGAATTTTATGGAAACACGGCTTATCATGATGGTCAGGTATGTATTCATTTTGAATGAAATCACGTGCCTAAGACAGAGTATGCCGGATGACATATTCTGCGATGTTATCGTTATGTTTGACATTTACGCGGTATCAAGCGATATGGCGCAATGGTAAACCACCAAACTCTTATTCGGAAAGATTCTGTTTCGATTCCCTGTCCGGCCATCGTGATTTCGGTTCTATGGTTCTATGGATTCGCTCCAGGCGAATGCTGGTATGGTTCTTTACTACAATCTATGGCCGATGATTCCTTTTCCGTTCCTGCTTTTCTGAGCAAGTTTCTCCGTCTCTAATGACCTCGCTGTCGACGAGATGTTAAGCCGTCCCTACCTTTACACCAGTAGGCTAATCAGGAAGGGAAACTTCCTTTTTTTTTTGTAACTAACTTTCCTTACAGCTAGAAACGGCGTACACATCCATGGCCTATCATAAATTCGAGCCCAAAACCTCGTAATCCGAAGGAAACGCTGTGTTCTCTTGTCCACGAAAGTGCATGGACAACTCGACGATTAGTACTGAACCCAGGAATGAAGTTTCAGACACCTGAAACATCTTCTACCCCTGAAATCTAGGATCTTTGATGAAGCAGTCAGGCGTCGTCTCTTGTCATAATGGTCGGCTGACATCAAACCATGAATCGTAGCAACATTTATAAGGAATTCGTCACTACATCAGAAGCGCAAAAAACGAAGAATTATATTCANCTTACAGCTAGAAACGGCGTACACATCCATGGCCTATCATAAATTCGAGCCCAAAACCTCGTAATCCGAAGGAAATGCTGTGTTCTCTTGTCCACGAAAGTGCATGGACAACTCGACGATTAGTACTGAACCCAGGAATGAAGTTTCAGACACCTGAAACATCTTCTACCCCTGAAATCTAGGATCTTTGATGAAGCAGTCAGGCGTCGTCGCTTGTCATAATGGTCGGCTGACATGAAACCATGAATCGTAGCAACATTTATAAGGAATTCGTCACTACATCAGAAGCGCAAAAAACGAAGAATTATATTCANAAACCATGAATCGTAGCAACATTTATAAGGAATTCGTCACTACATCAGAAGCGCAAAAAACGAAGAATTATATTCATCCACACGCCTCAGATAAACATTACATAGTATTATTCACTTATCAAAAAGTAAATTACAAAATTAAACTTTAAGCTGAGTTGTTTTTTCAAACTCACTAGACTGCAAAATAATGTTTATGATTTATAGCAATATTTCAATTAATTTTGTGCCAAGATTATTAATAGTAGATTTTTAATAACTTTAATTTGAAAAGTAACATCATTGACGTATCAAACATGCAACATTTGTCAAGGTAAGATTACCTTACAAAAAGTGTCGAATACGCAAAATGTTACGTAATAACCAACATGTCACAATACTAAGTAAATAACGTTTGTCGTAAGCGAAGTTATAAAACTAGAAACACGAACCGCATATAAATATCAATTTAACGTCCTAATCTATACTTGAAAGGAAAACGTTTTGCTGAATTTGATGTTGATCCATTTGTTTATTACAGAACTAACTGTTCTAAAAACACGTAGGCTATATCACAACAAAAAGAGGAAATATAAGTGGTTAATGGTCGAGAACGAAACCTGTTTAAAACATATATCGACGTTTCTTTAAATCCTTAAGCACATGTTGTTATTACGTTGTTCTGCTTCGCCAATTTTGCAGGGAAACTGAATGTTTAACTGATTATTGTACCAACATTTAAGTTTCCTTTCTAATGAGTACGCCTATTTGGGAAGTAAGAATTTTTTAGAATTTTGAATTAACTTTTTTCAACCACATCTTTGTGGTAGTGATATTCCTAGAGTACTATTTACGGGAATTCATGTCATTAATCTGGAAGTAGTGACAAGATAAAAGTGAAAATATGGGAGGTACGCCTTCAAGTTTCGGAGCAGTTTGTCAAATTTGATTGTTTGATTGTATGTCAAATTTTTGGCGAAAATAATTTTTTATGCTGTTGGTTGGAAACCTCGTATCTCAAATTTTACAGTGCTTCAAATTAAATAACGTACATAGATCGTATTTATTTGCAAATCTGCAAAATGAGATATATAAGGTTGGTGAACCAAAAGTAAAAAAAGTTCATTCTTGCTGAGATGTGAGATACAAGGTTTTCATTCTAAGCCATCGTTAAGTGTTACACACTATTGAGTCAGAAGCATGTAATTTTTGAATAGTTTATTTTCCAAAATTAATTTTGTTTAACAAGGGATGATAAATAGTAAGTTCTTCAGTTGATTCATTGTAGTTTATCTCATACTGTGCTTATCCCTCTGTATGGACGAGTAAACTGAAAAGCTTGCAAGTTTTACCACCTGAAGCAGATGAAATGTGGCTGTCGCCACAGAAGCTGGCAAAAATATGTAAGAAAAATAATGCAAATTATTACTATTAATGAAACTAAAACAAAAAAGTTGATCTACTCCAGAAGCTCACGTGACCTGGTTGGGTAACACATTTACTTTCGTCTTCCTTGTGACCTTGTGCGATTAGCAATGCACAGTATCGACCTTATATAACTATACAAATTGTATTATCTACTAATGTAAAGAAACTGCAACGCATAACTACAAACAATTGTGCGATATCGCCCAGTGTACCATCGCCATCGTTTCGTACTATCGTTTCGTGATAGATTTAATGCCGACCGACTCTACTGGGAAGTTTTTTCTCGTATGATTTTTTATTCCCATTATAGACTAAATGCCTAACCTTCAAGTTTTTCCAGTTTACTACTTTTCATATTAAGGTCACATTAGCATCAAAGAATAAAAATTATTATATTTNACCTTCAAGTTTTTCCAGTTTACTACTTTTCATATTAAGGTCACATTAGCATCAAAGAATAAAAATTATTATATTTAAAAAAAACACTATCTTTGCACATCAAGAATTTCCTTCGTTAAAAATACTTTTCTGATCTTCAGCTCTCCCCAGTAGAGCAATGTGCATCTGCTTACCCTTCTGTCGTATGTATCATTTTATTTTACGGGGCAGAATCATCATTACCATCGGAAAATTTGTGGTTTCTTCAGCTTGGTGAGAAGTGCAGCAAGCGAATAGACGACTTTTTGTTCATCTTGTTTAANCGGAAAATTTGTGGTTTCTTCAGCTTGGTGAGAAGTGCAGCAAGCGAATAGACGACTTTTTGTTCATCTTGTTTAATTGTCAAGATATTAGTTGTGTTTACAGTGGTTTGAGAAGCATAAAGGGAATTAGCGGACTGCTAAAATAAGACCCCACCAGTAGCAGTTTAATAGCGTTATTCTATTCAAAAGAAATCCCAAATTGCCTTTAGAGTCAAGTAGGAAATTCCTACGATGACAGAAAGAAAAAATTAAAATTACGCCAGAAAAATACCTTTGTTCAAAAATTATTACTGCAGAACCACTAAATACTGTGACTCATCAGAAAACCTTATACGTAGGTATACATAATATGTATTTTATATATAATCGATTAATAAATGTAGAGTGGAAATCCTAAGTGAGCTAAGTGCCAAATTATGAACATTTTGTTTTTTTTTCNATAATCGATTAATAAATGTAGAGTGGAAATCCTAAGTGAGCTAAGTGCCAAATTATGAACATTTTGTTTTTTTTTTCATTGCCAAATAAGCTGTTAGCCAAGGCCAGTTGCAAGCTAAATATACTACGTGCCTATCTTACACCNTTTTTTTTTCATTGCCAAATAAGCTGTTAGCCAAGGCCAGTTGCAAGCTAAATATACTACGTGCCTATCTTACACCTAGTAGTTGCAGTTGTCATCCAAAGATGGCATTGATGGTATGTCCAGCACAATGGTGTAGCTAAATAAGTTAAGTGCCATCAACCATTATATGAGTTGCATTCAGTCATAGTTGTATACAGGCTGTTGATCTATGCATTACAATTACGGTGGACGAAGAAAATAATTTAAATGGTAGTGCTTTTACTACCGTAGAACAACAGCCAGGCGCATGGAAATCAAAGCAACATGCTGCACGAATACATGGAAAGTCGCACATAACTACAAATAAGAACGAAATTCCAGCAAAGTTTCCACCTGTAAATGTGGTAAGTAGTGTGGCTGGCACTCTGTCCGTACATGTTATGTTTTATTTCTCTGTTAAGGTTGCCAATGTAAATTGTACTGTTTGTAAGTTGTTTACATTACGAAGTTATGCAAATTTACCTAAAATATTAGAACAGCAATATAAAATGTACAAATATGTTATGTTCTTGCGGAGCCGCGGTGGCTGAGCGGTTAGTCTGTTCGCCTCCCACCAAGGCGAACCAGGTTCAATCCCTGTCCGGGTCACTCCGGATCTTCGCAAGTGGTGATCGTGCCGGACGACGCCGCTGGACGGCGTGTTTTCTTGGGGATCTCCCATCCCCCCCCCCTTGCATTCCGGCACTGCTCCGTTCTCACCTCATTTCACCCTCATCGGCTCTCAAAACCTCGTTTTTAAGAGCCGCTCAAATCTCTCTACTCAACTCGATTATGTTCTTGCATTTTAAAGAAGTTTTCAAAAAGAATATCTTAGGATAATTTCGGTACTTACAACATCAGTTTACAAAACTATTCGTGAAACATTTGTGCATTGTAGAACATGCCTTAATAAAAGAAACAATGCCTTTTTTTTTTGTATAGTAATTACCCAGTCCGTAACATGTAATTTTATAAAGTTTATCCCTTCCGAAATTGACTGATTACTTCACAAGCAAAGCATAACAGTATAATAATATTTAATTTAATTGCCTTTAATCCTTTTCAAGGTGTATTAGTGAAACAGCAACACCGCTAATATTGTAGTATGTATTTTCAGGTAACATGCAAATGCCGTNATTTCGGTACTTACAACATCAGTTTACAAAACTATTCGTGAAACATTTGTGCATTGTAGAACATGCCTTAATAAAGGAAACAATGCCTTTTTTTTTGTATAGTAATTACCCAGTCCGTAACATGTAATTTTATAAAGTTTATTCCTTCCGAAATTGACTGATTACTTCACAAGCAAAGCATAACAGTATAATAATATTTAATTTAATTGCATTTAATCCTTTTTCAAGGTGTATTAGTGAAACAGCAACACCGCTAATATTGTAGTATGTATTTTCAGGTAACATGCAAATGCCGTNTTTTCAAGGTGTATTAGTGAAACAGCAACACCGCTAATATTGTAGTATGTATTTTCAGGTAACATGCAAATGCCGTTATGCATGCAAACTTGGCGGATATGAAAACCAAATTGTTTGAAGGCTACCATGCACTAAGTATAAATGAACACGGTAACTACTTGATAAGATTGATAGATATATCTACTGCCAGTTCAAATATGCCGCCATATGAAATACAACTACCCGTGTGAGAGCCGAAGGCAAACAACTGTAAGTTACACTATTCCTAATGGACAAGGGAGCAACGAGAGGGTATGTAAAAGCAATTTTATAAACATTTTTGGTGAGTCCTAAAAAGGATTGAGACATTAGTATAAAAGAAAAAAGAATGCGTATATGTTTTTAAAGAGAAGCGTTGTGGCCTGAGAACCTTTAAGTTTACCTTTCGAGATAGGGTTTTGGTTAGAGAACAAATTGATCGTACACCCAGAGAACAAAGCCATTACAACAGAAAAAAGTCAGAAAAGAAGTACATAAGTGACGATCTGAATGTAAACAGATTATGCACTGCTTTTAAAACACAGCATCCAGACAGTCTTATAACATATAAATTTTATCGTAAGGTTTTCTTACAAGACTTTCCAAGCGTATGCACGGTTTAGGAAACCTCATGTTCATGCATGCAAAATGTGTGATAGACTCAATGAGGGGATAAAAAGCAAAGACAAAGTTGGTGCGACAACAGGAAGATCACAACAATAACTACATCACCGTAAGAGCGAAAAGGCTTTCTTGACGATGAATAAGGACTTTATTAGCAGGATTTTACCTGGTAGCGAAATTTGTATGGTTTCAACAGACTTACAAAAAGTGTTTCAAATACCCAAGCCAACCCACTCGAACATGTACTATTCCCGGCAGTTCGGATGTTACAACTTCGGGATTCATATTGCTGATACCTCTGATAGGACAATGTGTGTATGGCTGAAGGTCAGTCGTAGAGGGGAGAAAATCAGGTGGCTTCTTATCGTTTGTGTACTTTAAATGAACCTCTGCTGTTCACATCTACAAAAAAAAAGTAATGCATTTGGAATGAAAACTGTTACGGTCAAATCAAAAACAGAATGCTCCTATTGTTGTATATTTTTCTCATTGCTGCTGGACATTTTGAAAGTATATTTCACACATTTATTATGCTGGGGTACAGTGTTCCTGCCTCAGACAGGGATTTTGCACTTATAGAAAAATGATGGAAATGTTTAAAGGTCCAGACGGTAAAGGATGTGAACGTAATAAGGACAGCAAGACCATTCCACGTGCTGAATATGGAGGGAACGTTTCTTGACTTCGACTAAAACTGCCAAAAAAAAAAANGACAGCAAGACCATTCCACGTGCTGAATATGGAGGGAACGTTTCTTGACTTCGACTAAAACTGCCAAAAAAAAAAGCCATAAACACTTCAAAACTAATGATACTAAAGATATCTAAGGCAGCTTGGCTACCCGTAACTAAGGGTAATCATGGAATTGTGAAATACATAAACTTTCGTGACATTGAATGCTGGGAAACCTGCCGTGTTTTGAGCAGAGGTGTTATAGTTGAAGCCATAGTATCTACCTATCTCAATTGCTTATCAGAGAAAGAGTGTGCCACTGTCTGAAGCTAAGAAACGTGACTTGCTCATTATGATTGACTATGTCGATAAAGAGAACAAAGATTTTTACCGTAGTGTTTGTGCATACATAAAACAAAGGTAACAATGTGAATTATAAAATCAATTTCTTTAATAACTTTGGTGTTTCCATATTATTATGGTATTGCATAACAATGGTTTCGAACATAAGTGTATTTGTGTTTAAGCTAAAGTGTTGTATCAATGGCGTAATTTATGTTTTGTTACTTACAGCAATAGTGTTTTGCCAACTTACGAACTGTAAATGTAATGAGATAAATTTTTGTATTCAAATGCATAAGGTTAGTTTTTTATTATTTGGAGTAATTTATAATTACTCTAAATAAAAAAATTGTTATTAGTAATTTATAAACACTGTGTTTTATTTTCGGAACAAACTGTTATTTCTATACAGAATACAACTGAATCAAGGCTCAAAATTTGCATTATTTTCAACAATAAAGGTATTTTTTGTGGCACTTAGCTCATGTAGATTATGTCATAACACCTTTTGGAGGAAATGTATCGTGGCACTTAGCTCNTATTTTTTGTGGCACTTAGCTCATGTAGATTATGTCATAACACCTTTTGGAGGAAATGTATCGTGGCACTTAGCTCTTTTCCAATGTTTTGAACTTGTATATATTATTTTGCTTTAACGTTTGCAACTATCTACCACTGTACATTTATCACGTTAATGTATGAACTGGGCATTCTATGTCACCCATATATTCAAAGGAAAAATACCACAAACTGCATAAGACAATCTATTGTTGGTCATTATTCTTAGCACACTTTAAATTAAGGAACATAGCACCTTTGGCAGGTCTGTCTGTTCTTGTAGCACTTAACTTTTTTCCAGTTCAACATATTTTGTAAATTTATTTTCTCGCGTATGTAAGTCTATCACATTGAAAAAATATTAGGTACATGAATGCATCTGCCAAGAAACAATATAAAATTATTTTTATGTAATAATACCATAAACTGTTAAAATAAACAGTTTTTATTGAATGTCTTAAAAACCACTTTTTGGTACTTACCTCACTTAGAATTTCAACTCTGCAAGTATTTAGACATTTAGTTCGGTTAAATCTGAAAATGCTATGTTTTGGAGTTTTGGCAGGATACCAAAATAATGTTTGTAATAAGCAGAATGCCAAGTGTATATTTCCGTAAGAAAAACATGATACGAATAATCTGTAAATTATTTTCAAATGGGTATTCCTAACATCGTTCGTACTATACGGGCATCTTAACAACATTCGTCACCTATACGCCACGTCGCTGAAATTGTTTCTGCGACATAACAAGACACATAAAATTTTTGGGTGGAAGTTCGGGTGATTTGGTTTGACAGCCCTGATGGTACTTTGCAATGGGAGAGACAGACTTCGAGTACACGCAGACAAAGTTTCTTGAAGCTAGTTTATTAATTTAATCTTATTCGCGTCCAGTGACACTGTNGACTTCGAGTACACGCAGACAAAGTTTCTTGAAGCTAGTTTATTAATTTAATCTTATTCGCGTCCAGTGACACTGCTTACACTAAGACGTCAAAAAAAATTAAAGCACATGCATGGTATACTAGATTCCAGCACGAAACCATGCGACTGCATAACACGCCACAAGCGGATAAATGACCTTACATGACTAGTCATCTTTATTTTTATCTTGAAAGTAGGCTACGACCAAAAAAGATTGGCATCTATTTAATACGCAATAAAATATTTTCAAATTTATACGTAAGCTCACGGCTTGCTATCAGTAAATCAAACAATCCTGAGAAAAAATTATTTTTTCAAATAAAAGTAACACAGATGAGTAGAAAAGTCTGTGTGAAATGCACGAATATGACAGAGAAGAAACAAATTTACCTTAACCTTGTCTTTCAACAAGCAATCAGGTTTATTTTATAAATTGAATTGATGTGGAATATGATGAATTTTTACAAGTAAAATCAGCTCACAAATGATAAATCGTATTCACTTTACTAAATACATTAAAATTATATTAAATTATTTCCTATAAATATCAACTCCAAAGCACTTCACAAGAGTGACCAAATATCACATTAATTAATTCGAGTCCCAAATATCGATAATTTTCTTCGCCGGATTGAATCGACTTTTCAGTGTCTTAGTTAAAATCTTATGAATAAATAGTGTGTAAGATACCTTGTTTTTTATGCTGGTCGGTTTTTATCTCCAGCAAAGATGTACTTGTACATTACAGCTGCTACAATACCTCCAACTATAGGGCCAACCCAAAACACCTGAAAACATCACGTAACAGAATATATAATTATTTTGTCAAGTGCCATCTACTACAAAGTGCCGTCTATTACACATTCAAACTGTCGTAACTAGAAAACAACATAATTGTGCAGTGTGTCATTATAGACCGAGCAGGTAGTTGTTTACTAAACATTACAACTCCATACAAAAACATTGCAGTCACAAAACTTACTACCAACTGATCATGAATTTCAATTCAAGCTATGTTACTTGCTGACGTGTTCTTAAAAGGGTGTTAAACGTGGTCCATAATTCAAGTGTTTTTACAGAAACCAGGAGGAAAGGGAACCCGTATAAATAGACAAAATAATATCTCATGTATGTATTAAAAAGTGCAAGTGGCGTTATATGATATAAGGTAAAGGCGGTTCACGGTAAAATGAGCCCTTTTGAAATCCCTGCTTAAGATCTACTTGTATGCACATTATGTATTCTTCCACCATATGTGCAATTAACGTCACCATGGGTCTAATCACTTTATTCATGCGTCGGTCAAGGGAAAACGTTAATATTTAAGAAAAGCTAATATGTTACAATATTTTTACTCTTACACTTGCATTTAAAAAACAAAAAGTAAAATTAAATATTTTAGCATTCACAAATGTTTACTTAACACTTGTTATTTAACGTTAACACATGAAACTAATTTATTTCGATCGTTGCCAACTTTACTGGGTATGTGACAATCAGTGTGCCAGTTAAAATATATGCAGGTAGGAGCAGTGACATTTTTCAGAGGCTGATTTCAAATGTACTCACTTTACCATGAACAGCCTTTAATTGCTAGCAACAATATTCTCCCAGGAATGACGCTACTTAGATACGAAAAATTACTTTCTAGGCCCTGTACATAATTAGATACAATTTAATCCCCCGTGACATCAAGTAGGGAATGGGACCTACAGAGACATGCATAAGTACACGAAAAAATAGTAATTAACACATGTTTATATGTTTACACAACGCAACAGTTAATGATCGGTTATTTGTAGTGGATGAAAACATCATTTAATAGACAATGAACCTACCCCTAAATTAGAAAAATTACTATAACTTAATCCCATCAGGAAAGATGAAGAAAATATTTTGTGACTCATGCATTCGAATCCAACGACTAATATTTAGTCGCTGTCGACGATACGTTATGCCCTACTACCTACTTACCTACCTACATACATTTATTTATCATACCATATCTGTGAATTACTGCTGCAAGTCGTTTAGGAATTTAATGAACATGCTTCTTGGTCATCTCAAACGCAACATTTTCCTATTCTGTTTTAATAAGCTCTTTATGGATAGCCCTTATTTCTAATATTTTGGTTTCCTCGAGATATATGCTTTTTTATCATTCCAGGTGTTTTTGATAGGATTCAGATCTCGACACCGTGGCGGTGTATTCGAGGTATGGGACGTGTTGTAAACGATGTTTCAAAAAGACTTATCTGATTTCAAAAGGCTATCTTTTAAACTAAGGAACAGAGAACCATGCGGTAAAGAGTGAAATATGTACATGACTGAAAATAAAATGTTGTTGACAATTATCACAAATTCTCAATGTGTCCCCCCCCCCCACACACACACACACTATGCAGACACACTGCATACATTTTACAAGGTAGTCTAACTTGTCCCACATATTAGCGAGCATGTCTGGTGTTAATGCAGCCACTACTGTTACGCGATTTCAAAGTTCGTCCAAGGTTGTAGGAAGATGCAGAGCATAAACTGAATCCTTCACAGACCCTCACAAGAAAAAATCACGGTGAGATTGGGTGACCTTGGTGACCAGTTGTGTAATGCCAAATCAGCAGGTCCCTAACGGTCGATCACTGCGGAAGCTCGTTGCTCAGGAATGCTAGAACTTGCAAATGCCAGTGCGGTGGTGCTCAGTTCTGCTGGAAAATGAAATCTGCAGAATCTGCCTGTTACTGCGGGAAAAGCCAGTTCTGCAACACATGCAGGTATGAGATCTCCGTGACAGCGTTGTCGGGAAACGGCGCAGAATACATTCGCTTAAGGAGAGTCTCTCTCATGTTCGATTGCGGTATGTGGCTGCTGTGATCCCCATATCCGTATGCAGTGGTGGTTAACTGTATCACTGAGGCAAAACGTGGCCTCGTCACTGAACACTAAATGGGAAAGAAAAGTGTCATCTTCCATTTCCTTTTCGATAATGAATGCACAAAACGCCACATGTAGTTGTTTATCACCTTGGCGTCGGGAGTGTTTAAGTTCAATACTGTGCGGTTTGAATAACAAACACCGTCGCAAAACACACCAGACAGTCGTATGGAGAATGGCTGGCATGACGAGTAGACTTTTGTAGACATCTTACAAAACTCCTCCGGATTTGTCCAACGTCTTCCCCGGAAACACGGGAGCGACATGTTGATTTCCGCTTACACAAACAACCTGTTCGTTGAAACTGCTCGTGCCATCGTCGAATCTCTGAGCACAAGGGGGTGCATTTCCGTACTCTTGCTAAAAATCAGGCTGCACGGTTGTCACAAACTTGAAATTATTGAATTGGAGAACGCAACAGTCCTTCTGTAGTGAGGTCGTCATCGTGACGCATACTGAAGGAGCTCTCCTGCTGGTTACTCACCGACTACGCACCAGGCAGGCACTCAGTGACAACAAAGTGAAACATTTCAATCCTCTCTTAGCAATGAACGGACATGCTCGCTGACGTGTGAGATCCCGGCATGGTTCAACCGAACACCGAGTCGGCCCTCAAGTGTTTCAGTGTCCATTTGGGAGGAGAGGGGAATATTGAGCATTTGTGATAAGCAAAACTTCATTGCCAGCATGTAACTCACTCTTTACCGCATGGTTCTCTGTTCCTTAGTTTAAAAGATTTATTTTTTTGGAATCAGATTAATCTTCATGAAACTTCTTGTATACGATCCAAAGCCGAACAGTTTCAGCAGTGCGCTTTGGATCATTGTCCTGTTGGAAGTAATAGTCGCATCCTGATAACAGCATCTCTATATGCTTTTTCAGATTTTCTCGAATCATCTCGTATATAAACTTGCCCATAGTCCCATCTATAAACGCCAATTCCCCAACTCTAGAAGAAACTATTCGGGCCCATACTTTTACACTGTCTTTCACATGTTTTACTGTTGATACCATATTGTAGTAAAATTCTCATTGGTAGCCTCTACTCGTTAACACGTTCATTATTCTTGTATAATGCAAACTTTCTCTCGTCCGACCAAAGAACACGATCACAGAATTTTGTCGGTTTTGCTACATATTGTTTAGCGAATTTAAGACGCCTATTTTGTAAACGCTGCTAATGTATGGTTTCTTCCTGGGGACACGAACATTGTAACCAGCACTATTTATTCCCCCTTTCCATTCTAGTGTGAGCCACTCTGCGTTCCATATTTTTCAACGTATCCTCTCATTTCAGATGCAGTCACTTCTGGATTCTGATTAACCATTTTAATTAATTGTCTTTTATCTCTTGTCGTGAGTTTGGAAGGTGCACCATNTTTCCATTCTATTGTGAGCCACTCTGCGTTCCATATTTTTCAACGTATCCTCTCATTTCAGATGGAGTCACTTCTGGATTCTGATTAACCATTTTAATTAATTGTCTTTTATCTCTTGTCGTGAGTTTGGAAGGTGCACCATTTGTATGTATGTTTACCACAGTATTCCTCTGCTTGAGGCGCTCTATGATGCTAAACACTGGGTAGTACTTTTTTTCACACCACTGGCAATTTCTGCAAGAGTTTCATTCTGCTTATGAATATTAATAATGATGTCCCTCTATACTACCGTTGTCTCCTTCCTTTTACGTCCCATCTTGACTCTGGTTACTATTGACAGCGCAAGAACTTACTGTTCAATTACAGTCCGCAAGCATAACTGGCACTCGGTAGGCCCAAGAACTGCATTGAACCATGTTTCTCTTCACTGTTGTAGGTGTGTCCGAATATTTCTGTTTTCCCATTAAGAAGGGAGGAAAAGAAAAAAAATGCATAGATGTCTGCATTACGCACTGAAATTAATGTATTCTTATATTTTCACACGCTGAGTATTTATATGCTTATACAGTATGTTTAACTAATCTTCACCGATCATTAAACGTTACTTTTTGTAAATATATAACAGATGCTTCTAATGCTTGCATTTAAATGAACCTATAAAATTAGCTACAAGGTATCGTCATTGGTTCTCGTACAATGGTTGAGACCTAACTTCAAATAAATATAGAATGAACTGTGACGGCTCGTGTGGACGTGTTTGACAAACTGCTTCACTTAGTGGCACAGTCCGACAACCCAAGAGAAACATGTGTAGTTAACAAGCATCGTTCCCTTCCAAACCGTTATTCTCACTCATGTTTTCCTCTCCAGTCCTGCGCTACTGAGGTGAAGCGGCTGGCACGTCATCGGTGATGTTAGCTGTGTGTTCCAGCTGCGCTCAATCCCTCAGTGGAAGACCGTCTTAACAACTGTCATTTTTGCACCTTTGAAATTTGTGGAAGTGTTGTGTGGAATAATTAATCACACATAAGTATACAAACGAAGTAAATAAATTTTAATTTTAAACTCTAGGTGAAGGAGTGTGTCAAACGCGTCCGTTACGAGCCGCCACCGAACGAACATCGCATGAAGTCTATGAAAATACTCCACACAGACTGTTTATGATATAACAGTCGCTATAATTTGATTTTCCTTATAATCCATTCTGGTTCTTTTCTACTTTTCCGAAACCCTACTAAAGTTCTACTTTAATGCTGTTTTCCGCCTCATGGAAAAAGTGCCTAACTTAAGTCTAGCAAATTACACCAAAGGAAAAACGTTCCGCATTTGTGCGCACTTAGTTTAACAAAATTTCCCGTAATAACCATTTTTCACTAGGCATTACTAACACATCTATTTTCTTTCTGAATTTATTCATATCAATTATAAATGTAATATTATAATTAATTAAAAAATATATACCAAAGTACAATTTAATAAAAAATAAGATACTTTTACGTTATCAGAAGTATAAGGTGCTTGTGGTATATGACATTAATAAAAACAAAAAAAAAACACGTCATGCATGGGGTATTTCCAAAGGTTTGATTTAAAAATGTAGAACATATGTGAATAGACTATACTGACCCAGTGATTGTTCCATGTGGAGGTGAGTACAGAAGGAGCAAAGCTTCTGGCAGGATTCATACCGGTCGAGGTGAAGAAAAACTGTAAACACACCCGTGATTGTAAATTCCAGTACAAATCATGCACAACACATAAAATAAAGTAATATGCATTTTTTATATATTCCTGATAACATTTCGTATTAGTTAGCATAAAACAGTTTGCTTTATTTCATTACGATGAGTTTTATGGTGATTTTGTCAAATAAACCCCTGGGGTACAGGATGCCTGATACTTGTGGGCTCCAAACCACCTGAATAACAGACTCGATGCCCAAATTTTAAGTCGTGCCGTCGATGAGTCTCTTCATCATAGAAAGTCGTACATGCATCTGGCGTCTAGATGATCGTGAAAGTCGTACATGCATCTTGCGTCTAGATGATCGTGAAAGTCGTACATGCATCTGGCGTCTAGATGATCGTGAAAGTCGTACATGCATCTGGCGTCTAGATGATCGTGACATCTCCAATTGTTTGGTCCGTAGTTTCCTTTACTTCGGAACTACATTCTTATCTTACCATACGCCTATTAGTTTCCCGTCAATAAACTGAGCACCTCTCTGGGGCACCCATTTTATTGCAAAATGTGTTGTAAAAATGACAGTCATGCAAATAAAATTCAAGGAATCAAAGCGAAACATTTTAAGCTTCCTGACACAACCACAGAGAAGAGAACATCCACTCTTCCAAAACAGCGTACTTACAGTTTCTCAATATATACTAACTTCAATAATTATTATCTGTTTACATACAATTGCTTAAAGCTTTATTTTTTAGGATTTGGGCTACGGGGATAGATATTATGTAAAGAAATGTTAATTTGGTCAAAATATGTTGACATAATACGAGCAATTTACTAAAACCCCTTAGTGTAGGCCCTGTGTTATTGAAAATTACTCGCAAAGTACGTAGCGAATAAAACATTGTAGGGCCTACCCTGCAAAACATTACCTCATTTAATTTTTTTAATACATATGTACAAAACCGGCTTGGAAAATTTTTTACTCTATGAAAAAAACCAACGTTTGAAGGAATTTAAATAATTTAATCACTTTCAGTTTTCAGTTAATTGATCTTAATTTAACCGAATATTTAGAAATGTTACATTATTTTGATAACTATGGGTTTTATTCCAAACTGATTTCCAAGTAGTTACGGTTTAGCCATGTCTAGGCAGTTCACAGAAAAATGTGTATGTGTTACCGATATAAATCTGACTTTAACTTCAACGATTGGAAAAAGGGCACATTTACGATTTTATAAACAGCATTATTACTATAACTGACATTTTCGCTGAAAGTGAGTATAACATACCAGTAATCTTCTTAGTTCTTAAATTCCAATTTATTTAATTCAAAGTAATTTTATAAATAACAGATAATACCGAAAAACTCGTTCGCCAAAGATAGTTTTTTCTTCGAAGTTTTATTGAAGCAATTTTCAGTCAAGTCATTAGCAAACATCGTTCAACAAGTTTTATGTGGAATAAATTAATTTCTGTTAATAGTTTCGCTATCAAATACAAACTAGTTAATTAATGCTCTAACAATATAACATAAGCAGCGTTTTCATATATGTAATTCGCATGTGATTAAACATCATAACATGAATGAACAGAAATGTAAAATTTTGCTAATACGGTAGAATTTTAACCCAAGTTTCTTGAGTCACCATTTCCATGTAATTATAATTACTATAAAAAATGGTCTCTGATTTAGCAAGCTTATTGCTTATACAAACCTTATTTTTTAAAGTACTTTTTAACATTTGTTCAAATAGAGAAATTTAAAAAATTTAAATATAGCAAGTAAATATATACGTAAAGGTATCATAAAGTTGAAATAAAATTTCAAAACATCTATTCAGCAACGTAGAATTACTGAAAAGCACCTATTCAGCAACGTGAAAAGCTTATAGTAGGATATATACTTTAATAATTACAAAAACCTACTTACTGTATTTTATTATAACAGTAAATCATGATCAGTTACTCAGTAATACCAATTACTGCAAACATCCAAAACTTGACATGGTAAGTGTGGCATGACGTACCGAGGCAATTTTAGACGGAACATTTTATCTTTGTACAATAAATTTTACAGCACGAAATAGTGGCACATCATAAAATATCACTATGTGACTTTTTCTTTAACCCTGTAATGCATACCCTAAAATTTAATATTTATTACATAGCCTGGGTCTCTAAGGCCCAGGCTATTTCTCTATTATTACTTGCAGATAATATTTGTTATCAGTTGTTATTTAACCATTATGTATACCTGCTTTTACACTTTCATTATATTAATTTAATAATTTATCTTCCAAATAATTGATTGTTTTCTTTACAAAGGGTTATGTCACAATATTTTCCCCTCTATTTATATAGATATTAAGTATAAGTCAAATCTGAGCTTGCAAATATACATTCAAAAACATTTATTGTGTTCATATTTTGCTGTTCTTACTTATATATTGTGTTGCACATAATATATTCTTATAAAATAATACAACATAAAAAGTAGAAAAAGCGCGTATTGTTATAATAATATGTTCACTACGTAGGAATGTTGCGATACTACTGATACGATACTGGTATCGATACTTTTGATTCGATACCGCGTAATTCAGTATTCGATACTTTCCTTCCGATGCTCTAACTACCCATATTACTACTTTTGTTCCGATACTTAGTACAGGAATCGATATTTTTCCCTTTCTGTTTAAAAATTAAATTTTCAAGAAATAAATAAATTCAGAAGAAAGAAAAAAAATACGAGTGTAATAGAGTACACAGAAGTTGGCTATACTGGTCAGGGAACCGTTAATGAACCTTTACTTTTAGTAAAGTACTAAAGGTCCGTTAGTTAAGGTGAAAGGAAGGCCCTTCCTGGAAGGGAAATGAAGGGAACCCCAGGCCCAGGCCACGCCGACGCCACATGGCCACTCAGACTCACTCACTCAAGCGTTAAGAGAAGTGATTAAGTTACATCTTACTTAGTTTGCTTTTTAATTGTCTATTTGTTTTAACCTCAGTTTTTTTTTTTTTTATTATTAAAATTATGTCGCCTCCAAAAAGTTTGGTGTGGAAATACTTCCAGAAAATAGATAAGGATTCTGTGCAGTGTAACATCTGTTTTGAAATTCCGAAATTCAAATTTTCGGGGAACACGAGCAATTTAATGAAACATTTGAAAGTGCATCCGCAATGCCAAAAACAAAAGGAATCGACTGAATCAAGGTATGTATTGTTTATTTTCAATTAGTTTTTTGGTCAGGATACCTTAAGCTATGTCTACACTCGTGCCCTTTCGTCTTCAACTTTAATTTAAATTCAACTTGCAATTCTACATTCTTAATAGCCGCATTCGTTCATTTAATAGCCGTATTCTTTTACTCGGTTTACTTACCCAGACGGTTAAACGTTATTTATAACGCATTTTATAACAGGTTTTCTGTTATAAATAAACGAATTTTTAACACCGGGCTATTTCATCTGATATAAAATTTATAATAGGATTTTCTGTGTTAATTTAAGCTAAGGTTACAGTTAACTTATGGTTACGGTTGTGAATAATAATTATGTTACATTATTATAATTATATGATGTATTATACATTTTTGTTGTTGTAAAATAGGTTTTTAAAAATGCCTACCATACAAGATACAAGTAGCAGGGGTGGATGGCACTTACCAAGCGTGCTAATATACAGGATCAGCCACTGTTAGCTACGAAAGCCTCTATTAATTTTGGTTCACTCTATAATCGATAAATTTTGGTGCAAAAACTTTGAATCGACTCAATTAATAAGCAGAAATAGGTGAATTACCACAGGGGTTAAATGAGACGTACTGATGAAAATATCGATGCTATTATCGATACTTTTGTTTCGATACTAGTATCAGAATATGTATCGATACCACCCTTCCGATATCAGTACCGATACTGGTATCGATAATTTTGTGGTATCGCAACATCCCTATCACTACGTAACAACAAAAATCAACTTTATTTTATGTTGAAAGTTTACAACTAGTTCAAAATATATGTCTTCAGTGTAAGAGGCTATGCATAAATCTTACATAGCTATATATACAATGAAATATTTGCAATGCACACTAGAAATTTCACTTGTGAAAAATGCCAATGAACAACAACTTCTGACTACAATTTTTATCACAATAATCTATATTATCAACAGAATTTCTTGACTTATTTTCAATAGATGTGTCAAACACTTTCATTTCACGTTATTGTATATTATCCTTGTTTTATATGTAGGTTTCACAAACAAGAACGCTATGCTCCTTACAAATATTTGCGGTGGACTTGATGCATACGATGGAACTTTTCCTATCTTTAGATGTAGGACAAATATTGAGCAACTCTTGCATTTTTATGAACTGGTAGTTCAAGTTACACCACTGCATGCAGGTTCTGTCTTGTTTATAAACTTTTCCATATCTTGTCTGATGTAAATCTGCAGAAAAGAGTTGGCTGCTCGTTTGGCCATGAGTGGTATTGCCATTTCCAAAGACAGGTCTTTGATGAACAATCTCCGTTGCCACCAACGAAGATTATTCATCAAAGACCTGTCTTTGGAAATGGTAATACCACTCATGATCCTTTGGTGGTTAGTGGATGCTGCATTTGATACAAAATATATGCATTCTGTGCTGCAACGTCCAACATGTTACTCCAAATAATAATAGGCCATCGCTTTGTCTTACGTTTGCAAGTATGCATGGGTATTTTTTGGTACATTACATCAACACCCCCTACTGTAGAATTAAAATACTTAGTTGTTTCAGGTTCTTTCTTTGGATGCTCTTCATCAATTCAACTGTCATGGTGCATCGTACTCAACAGAAGAACACATTTGTTTTTCTTGGGGATGAAACGAAACATTGGCAAATCATCTTTCAATGCGGGTTTTTATGTTACAGAGGTTGGTTTTTTGCATTCTTTCTTTTTAGCTGGAATGTCTCGCTTATTTTGACGCAAAGTTCCAACAAGTGTAAATTTTTTTTTCCAGTAAGTATTTTGCTACATAAACACTAGTGAATAAATTATTGATTGTGATGTTTCTTGACGTATTATGTATTGGCATAACTAACTGTTTTCCTATGTTGAAAGCCCAACTCTGTATTAGTTTTTCTCCTTGTGATTTACCAGCATAAATGCAACCGTGAATAGCATAGCCAGTATCAGATTCGCACATCTAAAAAAATGTAATGCCATACTTCCCAGGTTTGCTAGGCATGTATTGCACTAAACTGCTACGTCTCCTAAATAAAACTAATTGTTCATCACTTGTTACACACTCTTTCGGTATAAGTGTCTTCTTGCACTGGGCTATAAAGAGCATCCAATTGTACCAAACTGGAGCCAAATTATGTGTTTGCAGCCTGACTTCACGTGTATATTTGTCATCAAACCTCAGATATTTTCTGATAGTCTCAAATATGTTTACAGACATTGTTGCCCAGTAGATTGGGTTTGCACATTTATCTAAAAAAAAAGTTCACGAACAGCAACATCCCATCTTTTATCAACATCTGTATGCAACAATTGGCCAATAAAAGTTAACAATTCGTCTTTTGTAACATCTTGCCAATTACTCTTTTTCTCAGAAAATACACTCTACGACCTTCTAAATTTTTACATTTTATTACTTCTTCCAATAATTCTTTTGTAAAGAATAAATCGCTCGAATCCTTAGGTGTGTTAGTATAAACATGTTTATTGTGTCCTGGCGTACATTTTATTATATTGTGCACATATACTCGAGTCTGAGGCGGAACAATTTTATTTCAGATAGAACCATTAGGTGCTGTGTATGTCTAACTTATTGGTCGGTTAGATGGTTGAGAATCCTCGTCACTTTCTTCGGAATCAGAGCATTACGATTCAATCTCGGAACTTGTAGAATGTTCACTGTGCGGACATAAAAAAGGCGGATCTTCAGTCTCTGAAGCACTGCTTCCAGCGTATGTTGTGGCATCACGTTCTTCCATCCATTGCGCAATAACTGAACTAATGAAAAATTTGGATCAGAAACTCTCACAACAGTTCTCCGCATTCCTTTGTTGTTTGATGTAAATGGCGATGAAGTAACCAGTCGAGTAAACACATATAGAAATAATATTCTATGTGGTACACAAACAAAACTGTTTTATTTGGTGGTCGCAGTACGAACAATGTGTAAGGTGGAGATAATGTGTCAATGGAATGAATACATAAGAGAAAAAGAGTGATCTCATGGTCACAGTAACAGAAAATGTAATGAAAGTTTATATGAAATTCCCCATAAACTATAGAGACCAGTAAATTGATTTTTATAACACTATTCGAGAATGGGAGAATAGACTAAATGACCAATATATAATAGCTATCGAAATGCAAAAGTGGGGGAAACTGGAGAACCCTGTGAAAACCTGCTAATGCTCGGCAACATCCGACACATTTCCCACATGAGAAAAATTTGGACGGACTTGCTGAGAATCTAACTCTGATGGCTGTAGTGGAATTTGAGTGCACTGACCTCTCGACACTGGAGCCCAACACTGACTGTTACACTGTACACATGTGCACGTTTTTGTCCCACAAATGCAGTAACGAATAATAATTATTATCTTTTTGTGAGTGTAGGTAAAATAGCAACTTATGCGACCATGGTGAAATTCTATTATGCATATAATTCCTCGATTTCATTCCACCTCCACTCTGAGCTTATTCATACAAATATTACTTCATACACAATTCAGATTTAGTGGCAATGCTTTTGTAATGCGTGCGTTACGTGCCGTTCACTTTTGCAGGACAAGCGATTTTTATTTTCAGTTTATTTTCGGTTCCCCAGGCTTAGATAATAATTCTATCATTTAATGTTACATTGTTAGTGCTTGCTAATTCATGTGCTGGGTTCTTTAGGCCTTTATTCACCAAATTATGAAGAAGCCATAGGAAGCAAATATGTTAACGAAAAAACTACACTCAATCTCTCACTTCTGAAAGATTGGAACTCCATTTCCGTGTTATTTCATAAATACAAGTAACAATACTCGCACTATTCATGTGTAATGCAGTACTTCCGCTAATTTCAACTTTTGTGAGAAATCTCAGGAGGCTGCTGCACTCTGTTGGTGTAAGAATGAAGTATGTATGTTACTTAGTTAATAAACTACCCCAGAGATACCATTGATGGTGTGTTAGAATTTATTTGCTGAGTGCCAATGTGTAGAATTGAGTCATTCGCTTAAGACCACGGACAGCACTGCACACACTGCAAGTCACGGGAAAAAAGATCATCTCACTGGACCTACAATACCCACGCTATGTAATAGTGAGTTATTGATGTATATTGCTGGACTAAAATAAAATCTGTGTTTAAATTTTACATGTGAGTACATAATAATTAACTATAAATTTGGCTTGGATATTACACAAATGTACAATGAAATTACTTATAAAGTGTACCTGCTTTATAAAAATCTCATGGGCCTCTAAGACCCAGGGTATACATCACAGGGTTAAACTGCATGCAAAAGTTTGTAAACTGAACACGTGCTTATTTACGTACAAGATGTAAAATTAAATAATAAGCCAATGATTTATGTTTATTTCTTTGCACTGATTGATGATTTTTCATAAGCACAGTAAAGAAACACGTGTATGAATTGAAATTTTTTAAGTATTTTGTAAGTGCACAAAGCAATGGTGATTTTAGTTAAATTAGACCTAAATAACTTAATGTAGATGTTTCCTTAGTGGATTGCGTTAAAATGGCACAGTCGTGTATGAATCATTTTACAAAAAATACCAGTATGGTTGCTAGGGCAGTGTATGAACAGAACCTCTTCTTATAGATTACCTTTTTGAAGTTATTGTTGCACATTAATAAGTTTAGCGAGGACAAAAATTTCTTCTGTTGCAAAATTTAGAAAAAAATTAGATTAAATTGTAATCATTACATAAATTGCAATAGGTCATTCCTAGAAAATCGCATCATTTTGTGGTAGGATGCTATCATTCACAGTCCTCTGTACATGTGAGTCAGTGTTATTTTTTGCTGGCTTCTGCCGTCAGAAGGGCAATATTTCTCTCTTTACTTTGGCGTGGAACACTCCTGCATGGTCTAACACAGCCACTGTCATCACGTCATCAGCCCACGGTCGCTGCACCAGTGTGGCCCGCGGAACACGCACGTCGTGAGTCCCGATGTGTATCCGCATCGTTCAGTTGGGAACGGGTCATGACCCGATACCGAATGATCCAACCGAGTGCCTGTGGTGTCCCTACAGAGATCTGTGTAATCAGTATAGGAATCAAGTATTAGAATGTGTAGTAAATAGCATTATAATTTATAGCTCACGGCAAATGTTCGTGAAATTAGCCCTTAGGGGATTGCGAAGTAATCGCAGAATAAATGCATGCCACGTGCATATTTAATGAGGTGTAGAGTAGCAAGGCTAAGGTATTTGAAGTGTTCTATATAATTTTCCGAGTGTAATTGTGTGTCTAATCAAGCCAATTAGTTCCGTGGGAAATAATTAGTCTTTTTCTACCTGACTGTTCCGGTCTTATAGTGCCCCAAATCTTAACAGACCTGAATTTCCCAAATGCTCTGCAAGGCACCACATAATCATGTTTTGTATTTTAATTAATCCGTAATTAAGAACTCTTAACTCTCTATAGGATTAAGAAAACTCGCTTCGAACGTTTCAGTGTTTTATGTGTATATGTTTCAAGTTCTATGTTAATGAGGTCAGTTAATTAAATTACCTCACGGAGTGGAACGAGTTCTCGGCAAGGACGCCGCTCGCCCACACAATCTCCGGCAGTCTGATTCCACGGGTCTCAGATGCTGCACGTGCGTCGCATCGCGGGGGACTTTCATACTTTGTTCTGAACACTGAACTGCAATGGGTTAACGTAATTTACTGGAACTTTTTATTAAGTTTACCAATAGTCTTCCTCGCGTTCACAGCACCCCTCCGTCAGCTCAATTTACCGACCCCGGAGGTTTAATTACTATTGTAAGTTTTCGCGCTTTTCTTTGCCTTTTTGTACAGTAACGGCCGCTGGTAGGCCTTGTGAGTCAGGTCCACTTTAATTTACTTTGTATACATGTAAGTGTACACTATTCGGCAATACAACTTACTTGAGTTAACCAAAACTTAAGAGTTCTCATTTAGTGTTGTATTCCGGACCCTGGTTCTCTCCAGGAAGTCATTGGCGATTCAAGGAGGCATCCTTCATTTATAAGGTAAAAAGGTAATATTAAGGCATGCTGAATAACCCAGTTATACATTACGTTTTCCTGTAAATTTGTACCATGTGTGTCAGGGGATACAGCCACGTGGTCGTTGAGCCCACGATCCTGAGAACTGTGACTTCGTGCTTACCCAGTGAGCTGGCACCCATTCTATTCGAAAAAGAAATATTGTGTTATATTCTGATTTTTCTTAACATAGTCGCTGGACGACGTCCGCATTACTATCCCCGACCGCTCAGGTAAAGTTAACTTGTTGCAGATGATTCATCCATCCCATCGTCAGAAGTTACTTACTGACTGAGATTCCTCCATGGCATGACAAAATAATTGTGGACCAGTGACAAAAAAGTTTTAGTGTTTGGAGAATAGTCTATCGCAAAAAAATATAGTGTGAACTTTGCACGTCCTTAGTCATTTCCCATTCCGTATTACACATTGAGTGCAAACTCAAGTAACGGAGCGAGCTGGGGCAGTGGTAAAACACTGGTCACGCACTCGGGAGGACCTGAGTACATTCCCCGGGCCGGCCATTCTGGTTTCAGCTTTTCAGCATTTTCCTTAATCACTCCAGGATCTTAAATATAGGTCCAGACGATGTCTTCCCCATTTCAATGATTTTCAGTGTCCCTCTACCAATGCCTTGTCGCTGTTTGGGGCACTATATCATTGTAAAATATTTCTGGTAAACTTCCTAAACTTTAATAAAAGTTTCTTTTAGAAATCAATCTTTGAAAAATGTCACTGCCCCGTACATGCATGTATTTTAACGGGCACACTGACTGGCATATTCCCTGCAAAGTTGGTAACGACAAAGATAAAGTAGTTCAATGTCTTAACGCTGTATTAAAAGTGTTAAGAAAACATGCCGGAAAACTGAAATTATTTATTTTACTTTCCATATTTTTAATTCATATGCTTGTAGGAATTAGCAAAATTGTAAAATATTTTGTTTTTCTAACAACTTCGCAGCTTTACTTGACAGACGCATGAATAATGTGACCATAAAAATGTTAATTTTGCACATTGTGGAAGTATACGGAATGTGCATACATGTAGATCTTTAGCGGGGATTTCAAAAGTGCTCAGTTTAACGTGCACAGCCTTTAAGGAAATGTAAGAACGCTGTAATGGATGTATGGAAAAAAAAAATTACCATTCGTGCTTTCTAACTAATAGCTGTTCATGATAAAGTGGGCACTTTTGAAATCAACCTTAGAAAAAAGTAACTTTTCCCACCTGCATATATTGTAATGGGGGCAGGAGTACACGCACCCAGTTAAGTTGGTAACGATGGAGGGAAAGTAGTTCCGTGTCTTATCGAATCAAAAGTGTTAGGTTACAATTTGTGATAACTTTTAAATTATTTATTTCGCTTTCTGTTTTTTTAATGCCTATAAGTGTAAAAATTAGCAATTTTGTAAAATATTTACTTTTCTAATAATTTCACAGTCTGGCATGACCGACGCATGAATAGAGTGGTAATGGCAATGATAATTTTACATGTGGTAGAAGAATACACAATGTGCATACAAGCAGATCTTAAGCCGGGCTTTCAAAAGTGCCCAGTTTACCGGGAACAGCTTATATACATATCCATTTATTTAATAAACTAGCTGACCCGACAGTCGTTGCCCTGTCAATTTATACAAAAATAGATATATATAGAAGATAGATAGATATATTATTTTAATTAGGATTTAATGTTGAGGCCAGGTTGCATAGCACCAATATTTTAATATTACAAACATTTACAAAATTTAAGTAATGCGTTCATCGCAACGCTTGGTAATGAACGATATTTTTTGTCTTTCCGTTCAGAGAGAAAACGAATAGCGCCAATGGTTTACCTACTCTCGAGCACGCCACGTACAACTGCCAATGGGAAAAACATGGCAATTCAAGGTTTATTCCACACACTTCCAACGATTGGCCTTGCGATTTATTAATCGTCATTGCGAATGCAAGACGAACAGGAAACTGGACATGCTTAAATTGAAACGGTAAATCGGTTGGAATCAGTGGTATTCTTGGAATCAGAACATCCTCGCCTGAACTTTCCTATGATTATCGTTGCTTCAATCACGTTGTTCATCAGCTTCTTAACAGCGAGTCTTGTTCCATTACATAGTTTCGGTTGGTTCAGATTGCATAACATGATTATCACCGAGCCGACCTTGAGCTGCAAATTGTGTGGCGGCATTCCTGGCAAATCCAATGAATTCAGAAATTCAATTGGAAAGTTGACGATTTCATCTGGATCGGTAATTGAATCGATCGACTTAAATGAATGCAGTTGGCCAGCGATTTGACTTTGAATTTTTATGTTCAAATCGTCTACGTCCTTATTTTTCGCTGCCAAAATAGCTCGTTCGCTCAACCAAACATGGTTTTTGTAATTTGCGCCTATATTCGGGAACACTTTCGTGATCAATTCTTCTTTCGACATTGTGAAATGACAAAAATTAGGTGGAAACAAAATGAGGCCAGTGGAAGCGTCAATCAAAATTTTTCCGTTGCCAATGTCTAATAATTTTGAGGAAAACACTTCCGCCGATTCGTCATTTTGTAACGCGACTCTCATATTCGTTGTTAACTTGAGAGTTTTCACGTATCTCCACAAATTCGATGACTTCAAGCAAGCGTTTATTTCATCAGAAGCTGTTGATCTTGGAATGACTGGCAGCGTTTGGCGAAAATCGCCGGCCAGCAGAATCATCGTACCTCCAAAGAGGTCCTGATTATTGCGCAAATCTTTCAACGTTCGATCGAGTGCCTCCAATGCTCGTTTGTGCGCCATCGTACATTCATCCCAAATGATTATTTTGCTATTCTGCAGTACTTTCACCATTGCTGAATTGTTGGCAATGTTGCACGTCGGTTCATCTATCGTTTGCAAATTCAGTGGCAGTTTGAGCGCTGAATGGGCTGTTCGTCCTCCTTCTAACAATGTGGCAGCGATCCCTGATGATGCTACGGCCAGCGCTATTTGACCTTGTGCGCGAATCGAATATAAAATCAATGAAATTAGGAACGTTTTGCCAGTTCCGCCAGGTGCATCGAGGAAAAATGTTCCTCCATAGCCATCGTTGATTGCTATCATCGCGCGGTTTTCTGCTGCTGATTCTAAAGTGGGACCTTTGTTCGTACTGATTGACTCAAAGCATCTCAATCGTATTGCCGTTCTCGTTCAAATTCTCTATTGAATGCATAGTGCATTGGGCGATTCGGTGCTGGCATTCCTAATTCGTGCAACATCTTGCCGGACATCATCAGGCCAAATCATCTATAGAAATCAATGTCTCGTTCTGGATATCCGCGTTAAAGTCAAGTTGAGGATTCGCTGTTGTTGTACGCACTCGATGCAAAATGTCTTCAGTCATATTGTCTTTGAATTTGTTCCATAAATGAAGTGGGTTAGATGGAAAACATGTTGAAATGATGATGGCAAAAAGTGATCTAATTTGATGCCCTGTAGACGAAATAACAGCATCAGCAAGTGTATGATCCCAATGAATGTCATATTCGAGCAAATGTAAACGCTGAAACGCTTCTCGATATGTTTCGCACAACTCACCATTGACAGTTCGTAGAAATTCAAATGAAATCAGTCCACGAACATTAACCAATAACAAATGCAAGTAAAAACATTCTTCATTGCTCGGATGAACTTTGTAAACGCGCCCCAATGCATCGGTTGAATATACATTCACGTATCCAGGAACAGGCTTTCCCTGTTTCCGACGTTGGAATTTTTTTGATGATGCGTTCCATGTAAAATATCTCAGCATCTCTGAGTAAAGCGGTGTTCTTGCAAATGGATCACTTGCGAATGTCGCGAAGAAACTTGTCAGCATTGTCGCTGGTGGTCGTTCAGCTCTCTGCGCTGCATTTGCTACTGTGAAATAATCTCGTTGTCCATTCTCCAGGTACACAGCGAAATGGACCACAGTGGGATGACGTTCGTGTATGGTGAATGAAAAGATTCTCCAAATCGCCTCATTGCTGCTGACATATCTTCCTATTTGATATTGCTTAACTTCATCGTTGGCATAAGGACCTGCAATACCAAATACAGCCATGTCGCTTCCTTTCGTGACGTACTTGCAATCATATTTGATGAACTTGATAGAATTGCAGTACTCAACATTGCAATACGCTTTTAATGTTTTGGAATGCAGCGGTGAATACGGAACAATCCAGCTGTTGTCGACTACAACGTCTTTATTCTTGACTTTCGACGTTATAGTTCTGCCATTATCCTCTGCAGAGAGTCAACGATACGGGGGGTAACAGTCAATACCTGTGATTTTATCAGCCAACAAAGCACGCGGATAACGTTTGGAGCATTTGTTTTCGATCATACACTGTGATTCCCGGCTGTGATTGCCACATGGTCCATGGATCATATTCGTCGTCACAACTTCATACAACTCTGGATCTGCTTCCGGATCAGGAATTTCTGCGCAAATGTTGGCGTCAATATTCATCCGGTCTTATTTTCTTGACCATCCACACGAGAATATGCGCATGAGGCAGTCCTCTTTTCTGCCACTCCACAGAGTACATCCAACGTCGCACGTCTCCGAAGACATGATACTTCACAATGAAGTCCTTGAGCGCATTGAGTTTATGCTTGAATACTTGTGCCGTAATGTCTTGACGATCGCTGGATGATTGACCGGGTAGTAACAGCTGTGTGATTTCAATCCATTTTGGGTTGCATGTAAAAGTGATTACTAAGTCTGGTCGACCGTATTGGCGCACGTAGGTCATCGTATCTTGCGCGTATTCGTGCATGTGCCTCGGACTTCCAACATACGTCGCTGGCAAAATGGTAATTCGGCCGACATTGTTTGCATTTCCATCTACATTCATGGCATCATGCAGATGGATATATTCTTCCGAACGCAATTTTTGCTGATTTAAACGTATATATGTCAGACATTCCTTCTCGATTTTAACATACATATCAACGACGAAATGATGAAACCGTCTGAGGCATTTCAATATGTGATTGTCCTCGTTTCGACCAATCATCAAACGGTAGGCATAAAAATTCATCGAGCTGACCTTTTTATTTGTTTCTTGACCTGTTAATAGATTAACCATCTTGATCGAAAAATGATATCCATCCTCTCCTCGGCAAAATATCAGTGGGTATTGTAATGCATCATACGAACGATGGGTTTCGTTGACACACTGAAGGTTATTACCATCACGCCGTCGAATTACAATATCATGAGACTCCAAATTCTCGCCAACAACCACAATGGCAACCTTATTCAACGTCGGTGCATTGAAGCATCTTTCATGTTCGCCTGCTGGTATTTCGTCTGCTTTGATCACTATTTTGTGATCATCCGAAGGCATCATTTCTAGTGCACTTTTGAACAATTTAACTAATTCATTTTGTCCTTGTAAGAGTTGTTGCAGTTGTGCAATAATCTCTCGCTTTACCGCATGACTGATGGCACAACGCTGATTGATTTCATCATCAGAATTTCCAAGGAAATAAACCTGAAGAAATTTGTGATTATCATTTACTGGCGGCAACAATGCTCCTGCACGATGGTGAATTTGTCCTTGAATCTGTAAAATGGAAACAAATTCTTTATTGAAACGTTGTGAATTGTTGATTTTTTTTCGTGTATATGATGTGTGTTGTAGTCGAAAATGAATTTACCTTAAAAGTTGGGCTGAAACCTCGTTCCTCAGTTATATTCGCTCCAAATGATGTCATTTGGAAGATACTGTTGTATTTTTGTATATTCTGCAAAGAATGCTTCGATTGAGGTTCTTGGCCAGAAAGCAATTATGCTAGTGGCTCTGGTGGCAGTATCAATTGGGGTAATTTGACCTTTCCGCTCGCACAACATAATCCTGGCGGTTCATGTCGAAACCTCAAAGCATTGCAATGTTGACAAACAGTGCTCATGGTTCCAAAGTCGACCAATACATCCGTGGCGTAATCGATTGTTGGATCGTATCTGAACGCCAAACGTTCATATCGAATTGTTAGGTTTGGGCGTCTGTTTTGTCGACATTCCAAATTATTGTGTACGTTGTCTCCAACTGAGCGAGTCGAACTCGACTGTCACCGTTGTTCCGGAGTCATAATTGATCGCGCTTGAGAAATTCTTATTCGATTTGCCTCCAAACGCTGTCTACGCTCTTCATCAGTCTCATTGTCTCGACGATCATGTATTTCTCTTGCGTTGCGCGTACGCCGACAGATATTTCGACGCCTTATTGGTGGCATTTTTCCAAAGACACCAAAATAATCTTTTCAACACACCACCGATAACACAGCATTCTTTTTCGTTACATACAGAAAATATAATGAAATCACTTCGCAAAAAACATGTGCAGCAGAACTCTCAAACTGACCGATATTTCGACGCCTTATTGGTGGCATTTTCCCAAAGACATGAAAATAATATTTTCAAAACACCACCGATAACACAATATCCTTTTTCGTTAAACAAAGAAAATATAATGAAATTACTTCGCAAAATGCCGCACTATTTTTTTGTTCTAAAAACATGTGACAGCAGAACTTTCAAACTGTGCCTCATTTCATGTAATGAAATTCTTTAACATAAAGATTCCATATAAAAATACCATTTAAATTTCCGACTTTTCTCGTGGATTTTCATATAAAAATACCATCCAAATTTCCGACTTTTCCCGTGGATTTTCCCCAAAAATTTTTCTTTCATACAAACCTTGTCCTGACAATTACGAACCAAATAAAAAATTAATCAGTCAAATCGGTCCTACCGTTCTCAAGTGATGCTCCGTCATACATGTGGCAATTGATTTTTATTTATGTATATTTGCAGATAACGTCTTAAGCGACCTTTTCACTGGTACGTCCGCACGAGCTAGGTGACGTCACGCGCTCGTGGGGTCCCCGAGACGACGTCCACCTCCTCGCGACTAGACATTTTCCACTGCAGGTCAGACTAGGCACGACCCGCTTGCTCGCCATGGCCCACTCATGCACGTCGTGGAGGAGCATTTATACCTGAGAGACACACGGAGGGCGCTTCCACTGTGCGTGTCTCCCAGTCCCAGCCGAGCATACACTGCAGTGCAGGCATGTATCCTTATCTGTCGACGTCATGGATCGAGGTGAAATGAGGTTATAATGTAGCAGCGCCGGAATGCAAGGGCAGGGGAAACGGGAGATCTGCGAGGAAACCCGCAGACCAGCGGCATCGTCCGGCACGATTCCCACTTGCGAAGGTCCGGCTGGGGGTTGAACCCGGTTCGCCTTGGTGGGAGGCGAGCAGTCTAACTGCTCAGCAACTGCGGTCTGTTCTTTAGTGTAAATGTAACTAAAAATAACATTAATTATTGAGTTGNAGTCTGTCGACGTCATGGATCGAGGTGAAATGAGGTTATAATGTAGCAGCGCTGGAATGCAAGGGCAGGGGAAACGGGAGATCTGCGAGGAAACCCGCAGACCAGCGGCATCGTCCGGCACGATTCCCACTTGCGAAGGTCCGGCTGGGGGTTGAACCCGGTTCGCCTTGGTGGGAGGCAAGCAGTCTAACTGCTCAGCAACTGCGGTCTGTTCTTTAGTGTAAATGTAACTAAAAATAACATTAATTATTGAGTTNAGCAGTCTAACTGCTCAGCAACTGCGGTCTGTTCTTTAGTGTAAATGTAACTAAAAATAACATTAATTATTGAGTTGTTTGAAATAAAGATAGCAACCAGTTACAGGCCTATATATTACGTAGAGTTTTTTTCTGAAATAGGTGTGTTTCTGATATAGGTGCGTAAGTTTTCTCTGCTCATTTGCTCACTAATTACTTTTACTTGATGATTTACATGCCAGTATCTTTTAAAGATTCTACTTCGTCAGGTTTTTGTGTCAAACTTTGGGAACCGTTCTACTAATTTTACGTAAAGGTTTTTTTCATAATAACTTATCCTTTTTGCAAACCGGACCCGTGGTATTATAGATCCATTCGCCATCGTGTAGAGTATTCGCAAACTTTGGTGATGGGACAGTTGATTTGTCAACAACCCAGCATTTCAATCCACACATTCAAAACATAAAATACTTATGTCTAATTAAATTCAAATAACGAACTTATTATTACTTTCATTTTCAGTATTTTTATGTTGTTCATTTGAATATTTTTACACTTATTTGAATTTTTTCATTGGACTTGTTCAGTCGCTTGGATGCTACCATCCACTTCCTGAACATATTTTGATCAGTTAGAAATATGCGAAAAGGTAATCCACTGTCTCTATCGTCAGGAAAGTTTCCGTAGGTAGCTGCCGTATAATAGGGCATTATTAGATGTCCACGTTTACTGACATGGCTCGCTATAAAATAAACTAATTTTGTGCATAACTGAATTTCACAGCATCAACAAGCAAGCTACTTTCCAATTGTTAGAAATGCAAATGGTCGTTACATAAGCATTAAATTTGAAAACGCTAACTGCTAAATAAATAATATAACAATAGTGAAACTTCTATTTCACAGCGACTACAGATCGTGGGAAACTGAGGTCCAAGAGTATTAAGCTGATTACAGTGAGCACTTTTGAAACCCCTTTCGTTTCCCCCTCTCAGTAAATACGCACACCTTCGTAGCATGTAAGAATAAAGAATAAGCATTGGCATATGACTGTATTTTCAAAGAAAATGTTTACACTCCATTATACTCTATACTGTATTTGCTCAATAAGCGCAATTAACAACTACTGTCATCAACAGCATAAAAATGCCTGAAAAATTAATGAGTTTCAGCATAACAGTTGATATTTATTATTTTTATATTAAACTAATAAACACAGTTCCTCTAATTCCAACCTCCTNAGTTTCAGCATAACAGTTGATATTTATTATTTTTATATTAAACTAATAAACACAGTTCCTCTAATTCCAACCTCCTTCAGACACATAAAACATTTTAGTTATGAGCAGGCGGCGGAGTTGCAAGGAAAAGCCAGTGCCTTGAGCATGGTAACNTCAGACACATAAAACATTTTAGTTATGAGCAGGCGGCGGAGTTGCAAGGAAAAGCCAGTGCCTTGAGCATGGTAACTTAACAGTTTTCTTCGTTCGAGAACATCACACCACTGTGAAAATGGATTGAAATATTCTTCTTTGGTCTTAAAGTACAGAAACATTGTAAATGTGTTGGCGATTCTTCTAGCCCGTCATACAACAATATCGTATCTGAAGTGAAGTGATGGGAAACATATTTTATTAACATTTGCAGGTAAAATCTAAGAAAATGTTTTACATTTCATTTTTAGTGTTTTTAGTTATGCCAATTGTTATATCATTTCACCTAATATTACAAACATTAACTTTTCTACGGTATTATTAAAAATAGTGAAAATATTATAGTAATTATCAAAATGTATATGTACTGATATACTTGATGTAATTAACTAAAAATTGTCGACAAATTAAAACACCTAAAACATGTTGCATTATGTGTTTAACCGTCGCATAGTTACAACTCAGAAGTTCTATCAAATATGTAGCTCCAACTTTGATAATTAAGTTAGTTTCTAACACTCACTATACGTTTTGCGAAAATGCAGCCACACAAATAATCCATATAAGATATAACATTACAATTTCCGCCTAAGGTTTTTTTAGGAGAAAAAACTTTTCTCTTATAAAATTCCAAAGTTTGTATCAACACGCCTGTAACTTCAAAATATTTACAATGTATTACCTAGCTGATGACAACGTATATCGTCAAATGTGTTTAAGTCAAATTATATTTCTTCTCTCTAGGTTATTTAACCGGAAGCCTACGAATCTATATTTTTTCACAGCTGTTTGTGTAAACTAAAAGTTTTAAAAAAATCTTTAAAATGCGTGTTAACACTCTAAAGCCCATTTAACACCATANCTGTTTGTGTAAACTAAAAGTTTTAAAAAAATCTTTAAAATGCGTGTTAACACTCTAAAGCCCATTTAACACCATCAAGTGTTTTATTCAATTCAATCCGTTGAATTCAAGTTATTGAATACGCATACACTTCAATTTACTGAATGCAATAGAAACTGAATTATTACTTCAAAGTTTTTAAAAAACTTCTCACACATACAGTTGTATTCAATAAATATTAATGCAAGAACTTACAATTATTTTCAAAAATATTTTATTTAANCTTCTCACACATACAGTTGTATTCAATAAATATTAATGCAAGAACTTACAATTATTTTCAAAAATATTTTATTTAAATAATATATGTAATTTATGTTCAGCAACTATTTTTCAAACCACTACAAACCACGCACTACACGAAAATAATTTGTCAAAATCGACACGAAATTTTTTTTCTAACATGGTATATTTACTTTGCATGGAATAAATATATGCAAATACTTTTACTGCTTAAATGCTCATTAACTACTGTATTAAGGCACTACGCTTTTTATTTATACTGTTTTAATGATTCGGAGTGCTAGTTGAAAAATTGGATTCAAGAAAACATAGAACATGTTATATAAGGAAAACATAGGAGGAATTCGAGTTATTCAATGGCTGAAAAGACAAAATGGCCGTGATTATGGAGTCCAAGTAATTTCATAGAGGATTCACGAAATAGAATTCAATAATTTTGAAGAAGAATTGAAGTGAACTTTGATTATGTGAAAGGGCCTGAAGAATGTTCAAGTTAACTATCAGGCAGTTTATGATGTTATTGTTGAAAACGAATGACTTACGGAGTTAGTTGCTTGTAGTATGCAATGTTCTGGAAAACCATTCCCGAATTCGTTTGTTTGGGAAACAACAGAAATAGGAGAAAATAAGATGCCACATTTTATACAGAATATTGGGGGCCAGAAAGTGACGTGAGTAGTCTACAGCAATGGCAAGCAGATGTAGCGTATCATTGTCCTAGGTATATTCTGTACCATATAAGAAGGCCACTTTTTGACAGCTCGGTGAAAGTAGCGCCACTGTTTACATCTGACTACGTATCCTTCCGCCATCAGCTGGTCCGTCACGTCGGGGCTGTATTTTTTATCAACACGCTGTCAGTTAATCCACTTCTCATTGTACTGTAATGCTAAACAAATTTTAAGATATTTTAAGACTGACATCTGTCTAAAAATATAAGTAGGTTATAAAAGTAAAAATATAAAATGTTAGATATTTGATAACTCTTTTTTAATTTGTCCGAGATAGTGAATTTGGGTTTAAATTTGCGAGACGATCTGTTGCATCATTTTTACACTTTGGACGTTATAGCTAATATATACTAGTTGGAAATATTTGACGTGGAATAACGTTAGAATTGCTTGAAAACTATTCACGCGTGTCTACGGAATCAAGGAGGTGGGTTTCGAGAGAAAATGGCGTATAATTTACGTAGACGAACGATTACCGGCCGAATATAAATGACTTCTACTCCAAATCGTTGTACATGAAATATATGTTTATTAAAAATTATGCGGAGTTCGTGGAAAAAATATAACTATTGGCATTTGTTTGTAAATCCGTTATTTATCGCGCAGGAAAGAGGTTCATTTCTGGCTGGTAATACCTCGCATAATATCCGAGAGATCGCGCGCACAGCGCGTCACGGCGAACTTCGCCGCTGTTTTTGGTCAACAGATAGCGTATTTTTTTTAAGTTGATTGTTCTTAGATTACGGGCTGGAAATATATTTCAAATTCGTGTCGTTTCGTCAAATTATTAGAAAAAATAATTCAACAATATTATGCAATATTTCTATATGCTTTTCGAATTAATATCAAGGACGTGTTGAAAGCGAGGTTGGAGAGGGATGATACGACGTGAAAAAACTGTCTAAAGTTACCACAACTTCAGAAAATTTTTCCGTGTCGTATCGTTCTATTGTACATTTCATTTTGAACACCTATACTTGAAGTTTAGTTTTTAACACTAACAACCATTGTTTTGTGTCCTTGTAAAATAAAATGCATTAATAAATGTAAGAACTCTTTCTTATTCGCGTATTTCCTGCTTTTGTGATGTGCATCGGCAGTGCACTCAGAATAGCCAACGTAATTTTAACTTTTGTTCGTTCATGCATCAGCTGATACAGGATTTTGTAAATGGCACTTTGTTTGTTTCGTAAATGTTAAGTTGCCACTCACTGGCTGTCAGAAAGTGGCCTTCTTATACCGTATGGACCATACCTGGAGGATCGCCTCTAGAGCGATCGCTTGACGCACAGCAAGCAAGGCTTCTCCAAAGCCCGCTGTGCGGCACGCATCCCACCCGTGACGTCAGGAGTGACGTAGTGTTCGCCGAACAGCAGGCAGTGGTAAGGCCCCTTTAGAGTGAACTTGATAATATCAAACTTATTAGTAAGACAGCTGCACGCAGAGCGCGGAGTGAAGGAAGCGAGCTTACGAAGGCGACGTGTCCGAGCGTGTAGGTGAGGCCGATGGATATGGCGCTGAGGGACTGCACGTTCTTGCGGTCCTTGTCCGTCACCGCGAACACCACCAGCACCAGCACGAAGCCCAGGAAGAACTCGAGGCCGAACCCTTGCACGTCGTTCATGTAGTAGTTGAGCGAGTTGGTGCCCAGCCGGCCTCCGAGTTGCTCCGGCTCCAGGCCCTGGCGCCACACCACAACTTGCACTCACACAAAGGGGTTCTTCAATTAAAATATTTCTATGGCTATACGCACATTTAAAATTTTCGTTTATCATTTTTAAAAAGTGTGAAAGCAATACGGAGTTTCGATCGCAGAATTTTGGTGCCCGTACGCGTCGCCTCAGCAACCTCAGCAATAAAAAAAACATTTTGAGCTCGTAACATATACCACTTTAACGTGTGTATGTCGCGTTTATATTATACGGTGACTTTTGACCATAGACATAACCAATTCAATACATGGGACTTCAACCTGGGATTCCCTTCACCGTAAGCCGGTTTATAGCCAACCACGCTACAGAGGTTGGTATCTGAAGTGACTACTAGCGTAGTAATGTTTCTAAATAAGTAATTTTCTAATACAGGACATGGGCGTTTATACACGGAAATATGTTGAAAATAAAATTATCTACGTAACATCCAACAGTGGTGTTACCGGGATGTCACTTTTCATGACAAACCTGTCATCACTTGCAATGGATATGGCGTTGATACAATTGCAAATGGGTGATATATTATGGTTGTAGAAAATGTTATGTCCAGCATAATTTTTTATTTTACAGACTGAATCTTAAGACATATGCCTGTTTATAGACGTATTTGCGTGAATCAAAATAATTGTCAACCCTAGCAGGCAAATGGGCTGCACATTCAGGTATAACGATCAACTGTAAGTACATCCAGGAACTACGCTTTTACTCAGAATCGGCAGATGTGATCCTCTTTATGACTTTTGCTCGCTCGCAATTAACAAATAAAAAAAATTGGCTGTTGAATGTTTTTTGCCTGCATTTTCCTCAATCGTTTAATGTTCTTTACTTACTTACGGTATTTCTTATGTAACATACAAGGATTTGCATGAGACAGTCGTACATACAAAGAAAACGAAAATCTAGGACCAGAAGGAACTGTCTTTCAGAAAACATTTAACATAAACTCTGCACCCACCTGAACATTCTGAAAGGCTGAACCCTTAATGAAAACTCGAAAGCCAGACAAACTCACACTCAGTGTAAAAACAAAATTGACTGACTGAATAAACGGTATTATCGCGGTAAATGCAAAGACTTGCTGGTCTGTCTCTCACAGCCAGGCAGTGGGTTTCCGGTGTATATTGGGAGTAGGTTCAAAGTAAATATAATTTTTGAATTCATCATTTGAAAATAAAATACAGCCTGTAACTGCAATTATTTTAACGTAAATACTTAGTGGATTTTTAAAAGTAAGGTTGGCAATGTCTTATTACCTTATCACAGCTAGTTCGCGGTTGATTGAGCACTTTAAAAACGAACTTTTGAAAACATTCCCTCCTCGTAACTGCAGATATTTTAACGGACTCACTTTTTGATATTGTTCCAGTAATGTTGACAGCGATCTATGAAATATAGTTCCCTGAATTAATGCCATATTGAAAGTATATTATTACAATTTGTGTTCAATATATTTATTGCACATTCGGTTAATGTCAGTGTTAATTTNGCCATATTGAAAGTATATTATTACAATTTGTGTTCAATATATTTATTGCACATTCGGTTAATGTCAGTGTTAATTTGTACATGCGGTGCAAGGATAAACGATGTGGGTTGAAAAAATAAACAAATAATGTTTTTTAAAAGTGTTTAATTAACCGAAAATTCGTTATAAATCATGTACAATGCTATAACGTAGCTGAGATGTGAAGGATGGATACACAATGGAACGATGATCAGCAGGTGTTCCGTGAGCAGAGAAGCAGACCTACTGAAGGGACAGTATAGTCCATTCACGGTTACTTCCAACTTTTCTGAAACCCTTCTAAAGTTCTACTTCCAGTCTATTCCTCCGCCTTATGTAAACAAAGCCTAACTAAGTCTAGAAAATTATACCAAAGGGACAACAAATCGCATTGGTGCGCACTCAGTGTAATCATATTTTGCATAAGAGTTATTCCTTATTAGGCGTTACTAACACACCTATCGTCGCACTGTTTTAATTCATATTAATTATAAATGAATTATTATGATTTACACATAAAAATTAATAAAATTTAAATTTTACCAAAATTGAGGTACTGTAACGTTAACACACACTAAAGCTGAATCAGTGAGAATTGAGCTACTGATAATCAGTGCCTGATAACTAATTAATATGGTGACAGAATTTCATTGATTAATTAGTGATTGCGACTGAATGTCGAGAAATCCACTGTCATTGAGTCACTTGTTCCCAGTTCATTTCCTTGATTTATAAGTCGNGATTGCGACTGAATGTCGAGAAATCCACTGTCATTGAGTCACTTGTTCCCAGTTCATTTCCTTGATTTATAAGTCGGCAGTGGCTATCACTGACTTTCAGTGAATGTCAATTCACTGATTGATATCAGTTATTCTAGCTTAGAGTGCAGAAATATAAAACGTTTGCGATACATGACATGTATCGGAAACAACCAAACACGACATNATTGCGACTGAATGTCGAGAAATCCACTGTCATTGAGTCACTTGTTCCCAGTTCATTTCCTTGATTTATAAGTCGTCAGTGGCTATCACTGACTTTCAGTGAATGTCAATTCACTGATTGATATCACTTATTCTAGCTTAGAGTGCAGAAATATAAAACGTTTGCGATACATGACATGTATCGGAAACAACCAAACACGACATNTTATTCTAGCTTAGAGTGCAGAAATATAAAACGTTTGCGATACATGACATGTATCGGAAACAACCAAACACGACATACGTGGTGTGATTTTTTAAAGGCTTGATTCAGGAAGAGTGAATAAAGCGCGAACAGACTAGAGTGGCAGTGGTGGTATTAGTTACCAGGAGAATGGCGGTGCCGGCGACGCCGCCCAGTAACTGCGCCACGATGTAGAGGAAGCCCTTGGCGAGAGAGATGTTCCGCGCCACCATCACGCCGCACGTCACCGCCGGGTTGATGTGAGCTCCGCTCACGTGCCCGGCCCCCTGCCAACACGCCGCAACCACTTCTCACTACACACACTACCTATAGTCTTTTAATGCTTACTTGCCATTTTTCGGAAGTCCTGCCAAACTTCTATTTTCACGCTATCCCTCCGCCTCATGCAAACATAGTTTGACTAAGTCTACCAAATTACACAAAAAGGACCACGCACCGTATTCGTGCACACTCAGTTTGGTAATATTTTACATGAGAGTTATTTCTTACTTGGCATTACCAACGCCCTGTTTCAATTAATATTAATTATAAATGAAATTTTATAATTTACAGATAAAATACATATAAACAAAATTCAAATAAATATAAGAGTGAGTGAGTGAAGAGATTAGGACGGCTCTTAACATGGAGGTCTCCAGAGGCGATGAAGGTGAAGCGAGGTGAGCATGGAGCAGCACCGAAATGAAAGGACGGGGGAAACGGGAGATCCACGAGAAAACCCGCCGGCCAGCGGCATCGTCCCGTACAATTCCCACATGCGAAAATCCGGAAGAGGCCCCGCCGGGAATCGAATCCAGTTCGCCTAGGTGTGAGGCGAGTAGTCTAACCACTACACCACCGTGGCCCCTCTTAATAATGGGAGTGGTGTAGAACACAGATACAAATTTCACTAAAAGCGTAAAAACGTCGTTTCATGTAATGTGGCTTCGTTTTAAGGAATTTATATAAAAGGTTAACTGTAAGACGTGACCATTTCTCAGGTATAAGTTAAGGCACTACAGTGATAAAATATTTTATATAAATATTACAACAGCTCNAAGACGTGACCATTTCTCAGGTATAAGTTAAGGCACTACAGTGATAAAATATTTTATATAAATATTACAACAGCTCTATCATATATACTGCATTTTATCACAAAGAAGAGTTGTATCCAACTTTTAATTAGTTTTCTTTTTTTATGGTTTAGGTCCCTCTGCGTTTGACAACATTTTCAGCTACGGTTTTTCTACACCTGCGCTAATGAACATGAAAAAAATTTGGTAAAGTGATAGTTCTGCCAAACACCGTAGGCGTTTTCCATGTATAGAAAAACATGTACTATACAAGTACCAGTTTCACTCTTGTTAGCCAATACGTCTAGCTTCGCAATAAGGGTCGANAAGACGTGACCATTTCTCAGGTATAAGTCAAGGCACTACAGTGATAAAATATTTTATATAAATATTACAACAGCTTTATCATATATACTGCATTTTATCACAAAGAAGAGTTGTATCCAACTTTTAATTAGTTTTATTTTTTTATGGTTTAGGTCCCTCTGCGTTTGACAACATTTTCAGCTACGGTTTTTCTACACCTGCGCTAATGAACATGAAAAAAATTTGGTAAAGTGATAGTTCTGCCAAACACCGTAGGCGTTTTCCATGCATAGAAAAACATGTACTATACAAGTACCAGTTTCACTCTTGTTAGCCAATACGTCTAGCTTCGCAATAAGGGTCGAATCTTCTGGAGAGCAATTCTCCCTCAAAACGATATGTGCAATTTTTCCTAAATGAATAGTTGTGTTTAAAGTTTTAGATGCGAATTTTAGTTCAAAGTTTGTTCAAACGTTAAATATTTGTAAAGTGCATCCTACTAAAAGCCAACTGCTTACTCTGTTTATGCAAAAGTGAGATACGTGATGAAATATTTTTTGCATACTTACAAAAAATTTCTTTGGAAACCTTGTTAGCCAACATTTTATTGGGGGACAACCGAAGGTGTTCTTGTAAGTGTNTGGGGGACAACCGAAGGTGTTCTTGTAAGTGTAAAAAAAGTTTTGAACTACATTTTAAAAAATTTGCGGCACCGGCACCCGAACCAGCAATCCTCGGGTTACAACCACCGGCATTTTTCCATAAAACTACTCTTTCTTNAAGACGTGACCATTTCTCAGGTATAAGTCAAGGCACTACAGTGATAAAATATTTTATATAAATATTACAACAGCTTTATCATATATACTGCATTTTATCACAAAGAAGAGTTGTATCCAACTTTTAATTAGTTTTATTTTTTTATGGTTTAGGTCCCTCTGCGTTTGACAACATTTTCAGCTACGGTTTTTCTACACCTGCGCTAATGAACATGAAAAAAATTTGGTAAAGTGATAGTTCTGCCAAACACCGTAGGCGTTTTCCATGCANCTAATGAACATGAAAAAAATTTGGTAAAGTGATAGTTCTGCCAAACACCGTAGGCGTTTTCCATGTATAGAAAAACATGTACTATACAAGTACCAGTTTCACTCTTGTTAGCCAATACGTCTAGCTTCGCAATAAGGGTCGAATCTTCTGGAGAGCAATTCTCCCTCAAAACGATATGTGCAATTTTTCCTAAATGAATAGTTGTGTTTAAAGTTTTAGATGCGAATTTTAGTTCAAAGTTTGTTCAAACGTTAAATATTTGTAAAGTGCATCCTACTAAAAGCCAACTGCTTACTCTGTTTATGCAAAAGTGAGATACGTGATGAAATATTTTTTGCATACTTACAAAAAATTTCTTTGGAAACCTTGTTAGCCAACATTTTATGGGGGGACAACCGAAGGTGTTCTTGTAAGTGTAAAAAAAGTTTTGAACTACATTTTAAAAAATTTGCGGCACCGGCACCCGAACCAGCAATCCTCGGGTTACAACCACCGGCATTTTTCCATAAAACTACTCTTTCTTATAGAAATCTGGGCTACTTTTGTTGTAAGGTAATGTTATGTTGTAACTTGAGCAATAATATAATAATGTCACCTCTTGGAAAAAAGTTGTTGTGTTTTCAGATAGTTACTTCACTGACATTAAAAGCCTGCATACGCATTGCACATTTATAAACATTTACAATTTTATAAGTGCAGGATAAATTGTGTTATAAATGTTTGCAATGGGACTTCGTTTATTGGCATTTCGTACATACAAATATTATTACAGTATTTTCGGTTGATAACAAAAATGATTGGGCAGCAGAAACACTAATAGACGCTTAACCGCATTAACTGTTTTACTGAGAATTCAAGGTAAACGGCAATGCATTTTTCCACTCCAAAGAACGTTATTAGTCACATGATTCCCCAATTCTTGTGACTAATATTCATCCTCACGTCATTCGCAAACACATTTAAATATTTTAATTCTAAAGCTTACCACAGAATATAAAATGTTTTAAATTTTACTCCGCGGCATGAAGTCTGTGAAGAGTTTAATGTTTTATTCTGCTTCCTCTGGCAACTCATCTACCTGTATTTATTGTACAACAGTCACATTAAATTCTGGGAGTTAAAATTGCACAACTCACAATCAATTTAAATACAATTTTATACTGCCGCAACTCTCATGATGCGACACGTTTATGTGTAAGTTTTAAATCACTAACGACTGTAATATTGCGTCATCAGTAAAAATTAAGTTGCGATTTAGAATCATACCCGTGGCTCTCATTTTATAAATTAAGTGCTCCTCAGTTTAAAAAAAAAATTACGTTTAATTTTTTTATTTTTCTTCTTGTGATTTATAAAATATTAACTTCGTTACTTTTTTTTTTTCTTTGTAATTTACAAAATTGTGCGTTCTTTTTCCTGAAAATTATGTAGAGCTAAGAACAAATTCCTAACTAAGAAATTTTTCCCCTGAAAGTGGACTTTTCCAAACCAGTGAGTGTATAGGCCTATACTACAAAAAAGCCTACTCTTAGTTTTTCTTTCGAAAGTAACAAAAGTCATAATATTTCAATCTTATGCGTCACAATTGATAGAATATAGATGATATCTAAACGAACTTTCTCCAAGTGCTCTCGGTTGGACTATCTCAGAGTAAAATATCAGCAGATAACCAGAGATTTATATATATTTTTTAAATTTTACTTACAAAAAATGTCTTATTATTAGCTATTGTAATAATGTTCTAGTTCTGATAGTAAAGGAAAAATGCACCAACCGACAGTATCACACCTGCATTTCCGTTGGCNTTGTAATAATGTTCTAGTTCTGATAGTAAAGGAAAAATGCACCAACCGACAGTATCACACCTGCATTTCCGTTGGCTATTAACGATAAAGCTGGTCGAGTATTGTTTTCAACTCCCAAATTCTGCGAACAATTATTTATTTTCATTTCTGGGGAAAACTTCGTGTTTATCCACGATTTTTTTTATTGGCTGTTTTGGGTGCCCTTCGAACACCATCAAGAAACGGGGAAAGAAACGGCTCAGATCTAATTAAGGAACCGTCCCAGCATTCGCTTCGACTGATTTTGGAAAACCCTGGAATATCGAAATCAGGATGACTTGACCGGGAATCTAACTCTGGTCTTCTCGAATGCGAGTACAGTGTTTTAACACTGCGCTTCCCCGTTCATAATTTAGAGAAATAAAAAGAAAACCTTATCATTTTTAGTAAATACCGAAAACGATATTGATCTGATGACTCACTCTAATTACTCGTATTTTCAAATGACTATGTGTCACTATGTGTAATTTTCGTGTTTCTGTCTTGTAACGGTAGTTTTGGTAACACTACTTCAAACTCTCCAAACGCATGCTATAGGTAAATTTGCAAAGTCACGTAAGTGGCATCAGAAAACCCGTCAGATGTAATCATTTATAAAAAAAGAACGCGACATATAACCAGAGAATACTTCTCTAGTGGTCAGACTACTCGCCATACACCAAGGCGAACCGGGTTCGATTCCTGGCAGGGTTACGCGGATTTTGTCATGTCATGGGGGACGTTGCCGTTTGCATGCGGATTTACTTGGGGCGCAGCCGAATCCCCCGCACATGCATATTCACTTCACCCTCACCAGCGCTCAAGACCTCGCTGTCAACCGCCGAATAATATATACTTCTCAACTCAAAGGACTCATCTCTCTTTGCAGGTCCCGTCATCTCAATGACTCAGTGAATGCTCAGTCCCGGGCACAGCTTCGCACGTCTCGAGCAGACGAAGGAAATTGCCTCTCTAGAAAAATCAATTTGCTTCTGCCGTCTTAGCAAGCTGAGTTTTGTAAAATTGTTTTTATTTGCTGAGTCGAAAAGTTGAAGGTCTGGGTTTTGTGTAGCACGGTAACCAAAAGAGAATCGACCCGGTTTCAAAAATTGTTTGGTGGAAGCTGAGCGCTACCAAAAATTGGCCAGGCCTTCTCGCCACATGAACATATAGCCCTGGCGTGGATGATCACTGGTGAGTATTGTGTAAGGGAAGAGCTACACATAAATGTGTCTGAAAGTTGTTGATCANCCTGGCGTGGATGATCACTGGTGAGTATTGTGTAAGGGAAGAGCTACACATAAATGTGTCTGAAAGTTGTTGATCGCCCGCTGATTTGAAGTTAAAGTTGCTTGTACTTACAATTTCATAGCTGCGATCTCCTTTGTGTAACAAGTGCTTTGTACTCCAAGTTACAATTCGTCTACGCGGTAAACTTAAGACGTACCTGTGTTCAAGAGTGGAGTGAAGTGGANCTTTGTACTCCAAGTTACAATTCGTCTACGCGGTAAACTTAAGACGTACCTGTGTTCAAGAGTGGAGTGAAGTGGAGAGATATTGAGAGCCGATGAGAGTAAAGAGAGGTGGGTATAATGAAAGGGGCTTTGGAAACAATGGGTTTGGGTTGTGGATTGTTGTAACGTCATAGTGTGCTGCCGCCATTTTTGCTTATATGAATGACCGCCATGGCAATTTTGAAATTCCATGACCTTGCACATGACCCACGATGACCTTGAAATAAATTTGAATTCGAAAAATCGAAAAAAAATTAGCAAAAATGCAAGGTAAAATAGCAAAAAAATCAGGAAAGCTTAAATTACTGATTACAGCAACTATCTTGGATTCACATGACCTCAATCTTGAATAACTACAAGTAATTTTGAACACGAAAAATTNCTGATTACAGCAACTATCTTGGATTCACATGACCTCAATCTTGAATAACTACAAGTAATTTTGAACACGAAAAATTTATAAAATCGCAAAAAGTAGAAAAAATAGTTTTAAAACAGGGTAAAAATAAACAAAAATACAAATGTAATAAACATNTATAAAATCGCAAAAAGTAGAAAAAATAGTTTTAAAACAGGGTAAAAATAAACAAAAATACAAATGTAATAAACATATTTAATATAAAAAATTTAATTACAAAATATGTGAGAACATTTTTAAAAATTTTGGAAAAATTGAATTATTCTTTAAAGACTTACATGTAGTAATTCCATGGTTGGATTCTCATAAAGATGAGGGAGCATACAAACTCCCAGTACAGTGACCAACAGGCGACTCGCCCCTACCACTATATTCATTAGTAGACCCCCTACCCAGCTACCCCTCCAACGAGTTATTGGTTTTACATTGCACACAATCCCCACCCCTTCTACCACCATTTATCTGATAGAGGATGACCCCGCCACTGCCATTAGACTACAATAGTAATTTAATGATGACAACATTGCTCGCTCATGGTTGGCTGTTAACCTAGGGGCATCTCGATATCTGCATATAATTAATGTGGTCGAAGTNTCTCTCTCTATCTCTCTCTCTCTCTCTCTCGATGATTTTGACATTTAATATGATGAGTAATTTTTTTATGTTCCACACTCCTATCACAGATTGTGTGATATTATCGGGTGTGCTCGTAACTACACATAAATTTCCCCGCCAAAGTGAAGTATCTGCTCAAATTCAAAGTACCTCGCCGGACCAGTGAGCTATTGGAGTGTAACGCTCAGGATATAATATTTTTTTATTATCCCACTTGCGACCAGCATCCCGCGACTTTGTCTTTGGTGGTACCGTCGTTGACTCCAGCTGGGCTAACTACATTGTCGGCTATGTCAGTCGAAAACCATTAGGGTTAAGTCCTTGAAACTTGGAATGTACGAGTCAGCTCGGGTATTATCTTCCGTGCTATTCTTCATGACCGTCAATCCACCGTTCTATCAATCTTTAAATTATTCAATCAGTCTTTCAGTCTTTCAATCAATATTTCAATCTTTCGATCAATCTTTCAAAAATTTCGAACAAACTTTTAATATATCATTCGATCTTCCAATATTTATATTAATGTTTCAATATTTCAATCTATTTTTCAGTTAATCATTAAACCATTCTTTCAATATTTCAATCCATCTTTAATCCACAGTCAATCCATCGGTTTTTAATATGTCCATCATCTATATGTACAGAAAAACGATTCACTCACCAACTCTCTCCATATTTGTACTTGGTGACTGTAATAATGTTTTGAATGCAGTCCACTGCCTGTGCATTTATACTTAAAGTTTTAAATTAATATTCTTTATTCAGAATACTGACTATTTTACAAGGTCGACCAGGCCAACTGATAAACACGGCTGATGGACCAGACATACCAGTCATACCGATACACCAAACGACTGTACCGAGTAACCAGCCATACTAACNGAGCTCTCTAGCCGCCTACCGAGGTCTCCTTTGTTAAAGAGATATTTTTCTATTTTTCTCTGGCCTGGAAATTAAATGGCACATGTTCAATTTCTCAGTTTCAGATATAAAAACTTGACGCAGTGTGCTCGAATGGAGTCAGACGGTTAACTCCTAATAAAGTCAGACACAATCGAAACAACAAGGGTTGCTTAAATTAGGTAGAGTATTAGGGTTTACAGCACGTTACTAAACCTCGACAGGAGTTTGCAAGGTCACACGTGATAGGCTGGCGGTGAACTCCTGTGGACAGAACGTGCTGTCTTCACAAAGGTTAGCTGGGAAGTTGGAGTTGGCGCGCGGTCATTTACTCGTCGACACACGAGCCACTAGAACGCAGTTCTGCAGAGCAAGTGGTCTCATTAACGTAAGAGGTGCTTCGCAGCTTGCTCGAGAATGGTTGCGGCGAGTTCAACCTTCTCCTTTCCAACGAGTAGGTACGCATGCAGCAGTTCNCTTCGCAGCTTGCTCGAGAATGGTTGCGGCGAGTTCAACCTTCTCCTTTCCAACGAGTAGGTACGCATGCAGCAGTTCCGGCCTAAGATATTTCCATACCCCACGTGCAACCACTTACCTGCTGCACATGCCAGTCTTTTTTGTCAAAATATGGAAATCTGTAAGTCTGAAAACGCCCAGGCATTAGGACCAAGGCATTTTTAGCGTATTCATGGTTATACACTTTTGAAATCAACATTTACAAGCAGATCAGCCCTGCAAATGCATGCATTGGACTGCAGCACTTAAAACGTTTGCAAGAAATAGGGACTTTAATTTAATCTGCTAACAATGTATTACATTTTTAAGTGGCAACCTAAATTGCCTTATCACAGACTTAGAAAAATTGTTGTATCGATTATTCACGAAATAATGGATTTTTGATGACTACTAGTTTTTCAGTGTTGGCTCATCGAACGCAGACACCTTTCATTAGTTCTTTGAAGGTTTTAAATTTTACTCGTGGAGGAAGGATACACGATGAGCTTGAAAGAATAATCGAAGTAGAACTCTCATGTAAAATCAACCTGAACGAAATATATCATACAAAACATTGAAATCACGGTTCTGGATACCACTAAAATTGAACACAGTCTCTGAAATATGACACTATATGGTACGTCTAATGTAAGCGATGTTTAATGGCCTACTGCACTGTAGCCCTTATACAAATGAGCAGTTGAGCTANATATGGTACGTCTAATGTAAGCGATGTTTAATGGCCTACTGCACTGTAGCCCTTATACAAATGAGCAGTTGAGCTGCGAACACGATTGTTTTCATTTAACCTCAGTGTGGTAGCAAAGCGGGTTTAGCAAAGACATTTATCTAAAAAAAATTGTTTGTTGTTCCTAACCATTTGCAGCATATAGGGCGTGTTTAGGAAACATGTGTACAAACAAGGGCATGTAATTCGTGACCAAAAATGAGGAAGAATGATATAGGATACCCATGGTCCATCTCAAATATTAACGGCTGTAGAAGCGCGTAAATGCGGAGGGCGACAAGCATATTACGTGATATATTATGAAAAGTACTTACGTTAAAGGAACACAAATTGGTATACGGATTAATGAAATCAAGATCTTGGATAAAAGGAAGGTTTGGTACGTCGCACACACTCCCATCATGTAAATAATAGGAGTTGACATCCTTTAATTGCATGCAGAATTTACACCGTGAGATTAAATTGAATGCCATTACTATGGGATGAAGCAAGACGTCGTGATTAGCAAATAAGGAATTCTAGCTGCAACGCTCTAAGACCCACCGTTTCCGGTTAAATTGCAAACGACGTGTTCAGTGGTAGCAATACCATAGCCTGGTGAGTAGGCAACCCTTCCTGCACCCGGAGGAATATAGCGGGAATTCCCTGCCGAATTAGTATGGCAAGGAACCAACGCGCAGTAAACCGATTAGCATTAGGAAATATGCATCACCAAAGTGTAACTCTGTAGGTTGCAGATTGTGTATCACAGAGTAGAAACTAAGAAAACGGTATGTTGGTTGCACTGGATAACTGCAACCGTATCAGTGTTAAACACACGNGTAGAAACTAAGAAAACGGTATGTTGGTTGCACTGGATAACTGCAACCGTATCAGTGTTAAACACACGTTTGGAGCGTCCAGTGATGATATATGATGTACAATGCAGTCTGTGTTGCGATACGTTGCTAGTAGTGATAACGACTTAATTTTCNGTCCAGTGATGATATATGATGTACAATGCAGTCTGTGTTGCGATACGTTGCTAGTAGTGATAACGACTTAATTTTCCCAGTAAACCTCTGTACCAATGTGTATAAACACATGTAAATTCAGTGACGTAGCAATACGTCATCGGTACTGAAGGCACTACCTGACAGCACAACAGAACAGACACTGCAATCATTCGAGATTATGCAACAAATGTTCAAAGTGTGCCCCTCTGATTTCAATTCAATAGTTAATATGGCGTATTTGAGACTGGCGGACGCGTTGAAAAACACCTGATGTGTCTCGCACTTGATCGCAGGGAGCCATGACCTTCGCAAACAGGTCCTCTCCAGATGCCACGGATGTCTCGTACACACACGCCTTAAGAAATCCCCGCAGCCAGAAGTATAATAACGTATGGTCCGGGGAGCGTCGTGGCCAAGCACGAGGCCCACCTCGTCCTATCCAGCGAGTGGGATACGCTGTGTTGTGGTGGTCACGCACAATCCTGGTGAAATGAGGTGGTGTATCTTCATGTTTCAGCCACATCCGTTCTCTGATGCGAGTTTTTAACATTTTCCAGTAACTGNGTTCTCTGATGCGAGTTTTTAACATTTTCCAGTAACTGTGGTAATTGGAACTGCAGGAAATCGTAATATTGATATCCTGACACACGGTTCGGCAACAAGAATGGGCCAATAACATTGTACCCCACTATGCCGGCCCAAATGTTGATGGCAAAGTGGTGCTGGTAGCCTCTCGTTACAGTTACATGTGGGTTAGAGTCGTCCCACATGTGGTCATTTCTACTGTTGCAAAATCCTTCCTGTTTGAACGTGGCTTCGTCTGTAAACATTACAATCGCCGGGAAATCAGGATCAATTTCATACTGCTGCGTAAACCACCTAGCAAAATTCTAGACGAGGGGCATAATCTGCTTGCCCCAGTGCANGGATCAATTTCATACTGCTGCGTAAACCACCTAGCAAAATTCTAGACGAGGGGCATAATCTGCTTGCCCCAGTGCATGTACCATAAGCACATGGTATGGTCGCAGCAGCTGTTCATTGAGGACACACCAACCATACTGTGCCATTCGATGCATCCATTCTCCGCGCGATCGCGCGGTTGCTCGTCGAAGCGTTTTCCGCTACAATCTCTAAGACCGCCTCTTCAAACTGCAAAGTGTGGACGGTTCTCGGTCGACCAGGTCCACATCGACGCTGAAACGTGCATGTTTCCTGCAGTCGCTGTGTAAGGTGTACGAATGTCTGGTGGTTCGGCTGACGTCGTGCAGGGTATCTTTGGCTGTACACATGCGTAGCTGCCCTGCCGTTGCTTCTCACTTCACAATACACCAAGACCATGTACGCCATTTCGGATTTTGTGTGCTCGTCCATGTTATCGTCTGCAGTGCCTAGTGAAACGAAGCAGTGGCTAGCTGCGTATAACAGGCCGCTCGGGCAGACGCGGCGGGCAACTGCACTGCTCAGGAGGAGGGAAAGGTGAACTGGCTGTGACATCGTACATCATACCACCAATATGTGTTTACCACTGGGTTCAGGACGTGTTGCTGCCATTGTATCCTTCGTTTGCGTTTTACACGGAAACGGTGGGTTCTATAGAGTTCCAACTAGGGGACCTTATTTGCTAATTACGACGCCTTGCTTCATCCAATTTTATCCACAATCAATTTAACCTCACGGTGTAAATGTTGCATGCAATCAATGGGTGCCAACTCCTATTATTTACATTATAGGACTATGTACGACGTACCGTACCTTCCCTATTTTCCAATATCTTGGTTTAATTAATTTGTATACTTATTTGTGTTTCTCTAACGCAAGTACTTTGCATAATATCCCGCGTAATATGCTTGTCGTCCTCCGCCTTTAAGAGCTTCTACAGTCATTTTTATTGAGATGGACCATGGGTGTCCTAAATCATTCTTCCTCTTTTCCGGTCACCTATCACATGCCCTAGTTTGTACACATGTTTTCTTAACACGTTGTATTTATATGGTGACCTTTGAGGACAAAGTTGCTAAGGCGCCTTCGAAAGAGTCCCGGCGTTGGATTCCGGATAATCCAAGGATGTGCACGCCGATTTTAAACAAAGTTTTGGTAATATGAGTACTTCGTCCCTCAATCCCCAATTGAGCTCTTAGCGTAAAATTGAAAATTTTAAAATTATGTTTAACGTTGAAGTCATGACGCTAAGGGTAGGGGGTGGGGTGGTAAGGCGTGGAGAGATTTGGGCGGCTATTAACGTCGAGGTCTTGAGAGCCAATGAGGGTGAAGCGAGGTGAGAATTGAGTAGCACCGGAATGTAGAGGTGGGAGAAACGGGAGATCCTCGATAAAACCCGCCGACCAGCAGCATCATTCGGCACAATTCTTACGTGCGAAAATCCGGGAGTGATCTCGCCAGGATTCAAACTTGGTGGGAGGACCACTACATCACTGCGACCCCATGGTAGGGGAGAATGGGATACAACGCATCGACAGTGACATGGTACGGGCACAGAGTACATAATTGCACACAGGCAAAATTGCGTGATTGCCCTTTTATGTCAGAATGGCTGCACGAGGTTCTGGGAATGGGCTTAGTGTTTGATTGGCCACTGTGTGCTGCGAAACATTCCCTGTGGGCTGGGCTGCTGACTGGCAAGTGGGTTAGCAGGCGCTGGTTTGCGAAAGGCGTTCTGACATGTCGCTGGCCAGTGACGCCATTCTGCTGGCGTGTACGGCTCATAAACTACGAATGAGGTAGACCAATTTTTCGTCATATGCGAATGTACCCAACACTGACCTACTCCAAACAACACAACTGTCAAAGTCAAATGGTCAACAGTGATTAAGGTGTTTGTTTACATCCCAATTTTAAAAAGACAAGCACTTTTAATATAAATAAAATTCTTTCACCAATTATTTTATTAAAAACTTGTTAGAAGGGGTACACAAACACCTAAAAGCACTTTTTTACGTTAAGAGTGTTCTCAGGCCCACCGGGAGTGGTTTCTGATGGAGAAGGGAGGAAGGGGGGAGAATAAAATCCCTGGGGCTCGGGTTGCCGGGGGGCCTTGCTTGACTTCAAGATTTTATTTAAAGTTCTTTCTTTTATACCAAGTTATTGAAAAATTACTCCCCACAATTGAATGGTAAATTAAGTTTTTTATGAAAAACTAATGGACTTCTTTTCTTAGGATTTTCGTTAAAACTTTTATACATATACGCTATTCACAATAAAATGAGCACTTTCGAAATCAGCATTTTAAATAAAATCACTGGTCATAACTACATTGCACTTTGGCATGCGGGCTCTCTTGGCAGAGAAGAAATAAAAGAACCATTAAGGCTCGGTGTTAAATTGCGAACGTTTTGTTTAAATTAATGTTTCATGAGGTTAGTGTTTCTTGTTTTATTCACTTTGTAGTGAAAATTTTCATACAAGTAGTACATTTACAGGTCAAATTGTTTCACGGTTTCACTTGGTTGGTGCATGAATAATTTGATCAGGTCCATGACAATGTTAAATTTACGTACGATAGAAGGATACAATGAAACGAGAGAAATCGGTTCCAAGGAAGGGTTTCAAAATTGTTCAGTTTATCGTGAACAATCTACAATAGATTTGCTACTGACAAAAATATGCAGAAATAATTTAAAGTTTCTGTCTTTAAGTGCAAATAGTAGGAAAAGATGTGCATTAAAGGGCCCGCCTACCTGGCACTGCGTTCCACAATGTTTGAAATTCGTGCTTATACACCAAACTTTTAAGCGTGCATTTAATGAGCTGACCTGCTGAAATAACACACACTTCATGCGAGGCCTGATGAGTACTTTGAAAACCTCACACAGGTTAGAAACACCATTCCAGAGCACTCTAATACAGCTTAAAATGGTGTTTTTTAGGCACTGCATCGCAATATGTACACGTCAGATGCATTCAAAAATATTCAAGTGCCCTGCATCGAACCTTGCCACAGACTTTCCAATAATAAAATTAAAAGGGTCACCACTTCGTCCCTTTGCTAACACGCAGTACGGCGATGACACTGCACGCCAGTTCAGAGCCTCGCGCCTTGTGGTGATGGCGCACTTGATGCGCGTGGCAGTATCGCCCTTATCACTCCCGCACTTCTCTGTCTCAAACGTGGAGAGTGGAGAGATTCTGGCGGCTCTTAACATCGAGGTCTTGAGAGCCGATGGTGGTGAAATGAGGCGAGTATACGAAGCAGAGCCGGAATGCAAGGCAGGGGGAAATTGGAGATCCCCGAGAAAACTCGCTGACCAGCGGTATCGGCCGGTACGATTCTCGCATGCGAAAACGCTGGAGCGACCCTGCCGGGAATGGAACCCGGTTTGCCTACGTGGAAGTCGAGAGGTCTGACCACTACACCACCGTGGCTTCCTCATCCTGCGGAAAATAGCTCCAGGTAGGTGGGCTTCTTAAAGTAAGGAAAAAAGGGGCCGACGAGACGATTCGTCCCCGGGCCGTGGTGTGATATCGATGGGGCTGGCGATGTTACTCACGGCGACGACGCCCATGGCAACGAGTCCGAAGGCGAGGCCGACGACGAGGGAGCCCTGGCCGGCAACGTAGCTGGCGCAGCCGAACAGGTTGAACAGCAACGTGCCCAGGAACTCTGCGACGAGGGCCTTCCACAGGTCTGGCTGCAAGTCGTGCCCGCCCACCCAGTCGCCCACTGTCTCCTGCCGGACACACGCACCGTCAACACTGCGCTCTGACCAACACTCCATACTCACCTCAATCACCCTCATCGGCTCTTAAGACCTCGCTGTTAAGAGTCGTCCAAATCTCTTCACTCACTAGTTAAGGTTACTTCTACTCAGGTTGGGAAGATCAACGTTAAAAGTCTGGCAACTAAACTTTTCGACGCCTGGTAGCACTATAGTCACATGTGTAAGAGTTTGTTCCGTGTTGTTTGTAATCAAATGGTATAATTGCAGTTTTCATTAAATAAATATAAGTGTAAAATATTCCTAATTGTACTGTGTTAAAACTTATTTCCAAAATAAACTTTGCTCTTTGCACTAAAAATAAGTAAATATATGCACATGTTGTTTAATGCTTGGTCGTAAAACTGGATTTAGCAAGACTAATTACTCAATTAGATAGTTTATTTAAATGTTAAAGCTGAATCTAAAAACTCCTTTTAATGACAGCTATATTTATTTCGTTCTTAAATTCGTAACATTCTTTAGTAAAATAAGCGTATTTACGAAAGCTGAATGCCGAACACAATCATGCCTATTTATTACTGTTTACTCTTGTAAACAGCATTATAGAGCGTGAATAATGATTACACAATAAATAAAATACTTAATATTTTTTAGAGGGCAGCAGTGGTGTAGTGGTCAGACAGCTCGCCTCCCGCCTAGGCGAATCGGATTAGATTCTTAGCGGGGTCACTCTTGGAATCTCGCACCTGGGAATCGTGCCAGATGATGTTGTTGGTCAGCGGGCTTTCTCGGGGGTCTCCTGTTTCCCCCGTCCTTGCATTTTTGCGCTGCTCCACAATCACCTCGATTCACCTTCATCGGCTCTCGAGACCTCGATGTTAAGATCGGCTCTCGATACCTCGATGTTAAGATCGGCTCTCGAGACCTCAATGTTAAGAGCCACCCAAATATCTCCACTCCACTTAATGTTTTGCCACGGGAAAGTACATATCACGATTTGAGACAAAACCAAACTTTTGTACCCAAAAATATAGAATTTCTCTACACCAGTGCATCTTGCCAGACCGTCTCATTAGGAATCCCATTTTGTTTCCAACCTGAGTAGAATAAACCGTACTTCCGGCATGAAACATTCTCGGCATTCGGAGAGTGGTACTTCAATTTTGCGTTGATCATCACGCCTTTGTTATCGACCCAACCCAAGCAATACTCGGCCGATTTAAATGTGTTCTACAAATGCCCCTAGATATCTTATGACCTCCCTAAAGAGGATAGGTTTAAAATACTACAGAAACAAACGCAATTCTTCCATATTTTTAATAGAACGTTCTGCTGTGTTCATCTGTGGCAATTGATTGAACTGTACAGTTTTTCAGAGAGTTTGCGCAAATCATCTGTTGAACATATTAGTTATTAGCTTTTTGCTGTTGCTGCAAATTACGGTAATAGACGTAGGCAAAAATATACTTTTTTTTGTTAAGTTGTTGCTTTAAAATATAAATTTATATCACACTTTGCAGGCAATTAGGGAAAACTCGTGTAAACACGGCTTGGTTTTTTGGAGTCACGGGCAATCAGGAGTGTGCTGTTTCAGAATGTAACTATATCCTAAAATAGTTTTTTTTTTCATTAGTGAAACATAAAAAAGTGACATTGTTTGTATAATTGGATTACTCTTTGTTATATATATACA
>NQII01002732.1:56059-145222 GCA_002778355.1 Clitarchus hookeri
ATATATATACATATATATATATATATATATATATATATATATATATATATATATATATATATATATACAAGCCCGTAAACGGAGAGTAATCAAGAACCTAAACACAAAATGTAGTTTAATGTAAATTATTTAAACATGTTTATACTATAGCAGATCGCATTTCTACATTCGCGAAAATTTACATTACTTATTTCTCGGGGAGTGAAGTGGAGATATCAAGGTCTTGAGAGCCAATGATGTTGAAGCGAGGTAAGTATTGAGCAGCGCCAGAATGCAAGGGCGGCGGAAACGGAAAATCGCCGAGAAAACTCGCTTACCAGCGGTATTGTCCGGCACGATTCCCAAATGCAAAAATTCGGGGGTGACCCTGCCGGGAGTCGAATCCTGTTCGCCTATGTGGGAGGCGAGTAGTCTAACCACTACAACGCCGTGGCCCCCGATTATTTCGTATTGGAAGAGCAAACTAGCTATTTGTAACTTGTAGTGTATCAAGAATCCAAAACGCACCTGAATATGCTATAACATGTTAAATCAGTTGGAAAGTTATAGTTAATAAGTCTGACTAGCAGAATAGCGATGCCTGCTAAACATTACTTTATCTTACGCTGTAAAAAAGTGTTTTAAACATCGTAATTCACGCTATGGGAAATGTAACAATCAGTAATGCAGGATAGTATACGATCTTGGCATGAATGGCAATTCTTATCACTTATTAATGTAATTGAAACTTTTAAATATTCCATATTATTTAATACGTAGTATGTTTGCATCATATAAGTCACTAATACTTCATTATTATTAAGGTAGTTATGTTTGATACTGTACTTACTCTTTCCATTATTATAATGATTTCTCTAAATTCCTTCTTGTTAGACTCTTCCAAACTCTTTGGTTAAGATTTTAGATGCATATTTCCATAGAAAAGTAAATAGTGCTGAGCTCCACGGAAAAAAAATTACAGCCACAGAGTAATAAAGTAACAGCATATTTCTGTTCGGGACATAGACTATGGTCTATGGTTCGAAATATATTCGCAAGGCTGTGAATAAGCTCGTAATACTACAAACTTATAAGGTTTATATCTTCTTTGGTAAATATTTAAGGATATATTGTCTACCAAATATATTTTTAAAATAATATCTCACCGTAAAAAAATTGCTGTTTATTATTATGTACATCTGTCCGACAGTTATTATGCAATCCAATAGTTCTAGATAAGTAAGAGCGTATCAATTGTAATAGTCTCTCGTAAACNTTAAGGATATATTGTCTACCAAATATATTTTTAAAATAATATCTCACCGTAAAAAAATTGCTGTTTATTATTATGTTATTATTTATTTACTTTTACTACCAGGAAAAGTTTATAAAACAAAAACACAATTGAATCCTCTTGAGCAAAGCTCATATAGGGTTCTTTTATAAGAGGATACAGAGTTTAACAGATATGGCTTACCGAACTACTGGCAATAACTAAAGGCACACAAAGAACATCGTTATGTTCCACAAAGCTTGTTATCAATACCTCAATAAAATATGTTATATATAACTTTATAACCAGGAGAGGTTTTGCATTGAGAAACAAAGTTCTTGCAGATAAAGTATCTTAACAGTGATAGGAAATGATTTCTTAAATTTTATGAAAGTTAAGCAGTGCCTACTGTCAACCTGTTTCATACTACAATATGACTTGAATTGCTAAAGTAACTATATACCAAATTATACAGATAGTAACATATTACATAACGATACTACAATCATCAGGAATCTGATGACAATAATTATAGAGTATTAGTAAAAGTAGGCAGTGCACAAGGATGCACACAAACTATATAGGAGTTGATGTCAAATGTCTTATAACATATAAGTGATAATATACTCAACATTCAAGGATACAATAGGAACATATATCAACATGTACTAATAATAAACAATGTACAAGCATACAATATAGAATATATAATACATTTCTAAAGTTATTAACAGTAAAACTTTAAACATAGTAAGCCAATTAATTTATGGCATTACTCGTTTCCTAGGTCAACAATTTGTTCAAAGACGTTTCTGCATGGTTCACAGAAAGCAACAAACCGAATTACACTGGCTTGTACTCATCTACACAAGAGATAATGTACAATAAATGACTGCTTTTCGACAATGCAGACCAAGACATAATGGCACTTTTTATGTCATAGGAAAAGCTACACATAAAAAGAATAGTTAAGGTCTTGTTACTTAAGACTGAGACATGACATGAAGTCCTCAAGACTTGAAATTGCGTATATACAAAGTATAGGAGTGAAATTACAATACAGCCGCCCTCTACTGAAATCTGTAGGGTAGCACTCTCTCCCACGACATACGTTTTTTAAACATTTCTTCCTTTAAGCATTTTTTGAACAACTTAGGATTGGAAATTGTTTTAAGGGTATAAGGTTATTTACTAAACAGTTGGAAACCATGGAACATAGTGGCTTACTTGCCAAACTCTGGCCTAACAGTATCCATAAATGTATCGTTAATTTGTCTAGTGTCATAGTTGTGTACGTTATAAATTGTAGATTCTTCGTCAGGGTGGGCTTGTATGTGTGCTACTGCACTGGATTTGTATATGCATCTGATAGGCCGCGTCCTAGTTTTCAGGTAGATCTCCTTAGTGTAGGTGGCATAAGGAAAGTTAAATGCTGACTTGATAGCTTTATTTTGAATTACCTGCAGTGGGTATAAATGACATTTTGTAGCAGCTCCCCACACTGAGGCCAGATACTGTAGATGATCGTGTCATAACCTTATTTCATGATAAAATTTTGTTCGTTTCAGTGAGCTTCTGAAAGATCATAAAAGCAAAAGTAGTCAGTTCTGAGCAAAGACCTTGCTTAAGTTTCTGAGAAAAATCGTTTTATTTTTATAAATAGCCGACATTGCAGCACAGAAACTTTCCGAACTTGCAAACTAAATATCAGCATGAGCAGTAACGAAATATAACCCCGCCTGTCATTTTATGCAATGGCATAGTGTAGTTAGCACGAGGGGTAATGTATCTTACGACACTCAAGAGTCGATCGTCATAAAATAATGAGCGTGTACTTTCGTGAATACGGTTCTACACACGACCTTAAAGTGCACGGAATATGTGCTCAAAATGTGAGATCACGGCGCTAATTTTTTGATCACTCCACTGCTCTGGACCACAAATCAACCAATCTGAGCTCTCATGTGACCACGCCCATAGATCCCTGTTAAGAGAGTTGTGAAAAGGTAACTGCGTTGGAATTGCTCCAATTTTATTCCCCTCTCCTCCTATAGCTCCCGGGCACCATTTTAATATTATAATAGTTAAAATACCACACATTTAATAGCCAAGCATAATCTTGAAACCAAAAATAAATCCGTATAGAGGCTATATATAAAAGTTAATTTATTATTGACGCCAAAATTTGCACACTGGAAGTTTTCAAATCTGTAAGCTGAATGTCCACATTATGAATAATAACAGCAGACTACCAAATATGGTTTCCTTCTACCATATTTGGCACAACCACGCCTACTTTTTCAGCAGTTACAGAATCCGCGTGCGAAAATTGGGCGACAATAATGAGCGTGTGTAAAATTATAAATGATAACGTTTTATTTCCTAACAATACACGATATAAGTTAATTCTGCTCCATAACAAAAGGTTCGTAAGTACTATTTACTTAAGACGTCTATGGTATTTGGTATTATAGTCCTCACAATAATATTTACTCATTCCACCATAGATTACTGCATAAACCTGTAAATTATATCTTCCTGTCCTGTCCTTCATAACTAATAATCCAACCTCTCGATCGGTTTTCTCTTATACATAATTTTTCGTCTCTGTATTCTCACCGCATCGATGTTTTCTGGTCATACGTTTCAAGGAAGCAGTGCATCTTAACGCTTTGAATTTTGACACAAACAAATTAAATGTCTTGCATGTAGACCGCCTCCTCCGCGATGTAGTGATATGTCGACCTCAGTAGCGCAGTTGGCTATGCACCCACCGGCTTATGGTGCGAGGTGTTCTGATTTCGAGTCCCGGGTTAGGCATGGGTGTCTATTTGTGTTCGTCTTGGAGAGCCATGTATGAGTTGCATTTTTCTAAGGAGCTGTAACTTGCCACTGAAATATGTAAAATTTTCAGAAAATACGGCAATATAGTATATACAGATAAAGAAAAAATAAAAATTTAAAGTTGGCAGCGTTCCTGCCTGCTTCTTAACAAAGGGCTCCGGGTTAAATTCCCTGCACCGGTCATTAGGATTTACCCAGTGCTTTGAGGATTGACTCATTATACTGCGGAAGGCAGTGGTAAACCACCGATAATTCTGAAGTTCAATATGGCGAGACCATTAATAGTGGTTCTTATTTGTCTCAAAGCGAAGTAGAGAATCAGTACGACTTAATAGTGTTTTGCTAATGAAATGTGGTGTAACTAAGGATGCTATATTATGTATAATGTAACAACTGTATGAGCGTCGCCAGGGCCCTGAGAGAAATGAGGTTTTAATTAAAGAAAGCAGCTAATAATAGTTCCTTAATTTACCCACAAGACCGCAAAAATATAAATAGTACATCTGTCCGACAGTTATTATGCAATCCAATAGTTCTAGCGTATCAATTGTAATAGTCTCTCGTAAACTCCTCCCACCTCCTCTCTATCGTCTACAAATATCAGACTCACAGCCACAGAATAACTAAGAATAAAGTAACACTGCGAACTCGAGTCCCATCACAGCAAAATGGCCACACTGGCCCACAAGATGTTGGAACGTCGTTCGCCAATGAGCGCCCATGGCAGCGTATATTCCAGTAGGCAGACAACCAACACACAACAGCCAATCAGACACGAGGCCCGTCCCAACGTCTTGCGTGGTCGGTCAGTGAACAGGTAAGCACACATCAAAGGAGCCGCCACTCCATTTCACTTATGTGCATTACTTATTCTGTGCCGCAACACTCGTCCAGGAGCACCCGTATAACTTCTCCCTGTCGCTTCTGGCACACAAGTTGCTGTCTCTGAGTTATCATTAATTTTTTAATCATCAGGAGCAACGCCCATTGTACAAAACAATCCACAACACTCTCCATAAATTCTCTTCTGTGTGGCAATGATCTTTATTTATACATACGCTAATACTTCCTAGCTAGATTACAGTACCATACTAAATTGTATGTTAGGCGGTGGAGGGGTGGTACCCGATCACTAGCATAGTAATTGAAAGTAAACTATGAACTTCAAATAATGGAAATCTACACTTCTGGTCATTAAAATTGCAATATCAAGTAGGACGCGCCTGAAGGACCTCGTATTGGGGGTGGGGGGATGCTTAGAGCCGGGTAAGACAAAGACGTGATTACTTGTGCAGCCGTTGACGAAATAAGTGCGCCAATAGCGACACTGATAAGCGGTATATAAGTGGGGGTTGGGGAACTGCTGAGAGGCAGCCCTCTTAGCCCTGCATGTAACACACTGCAAGGCCAATTATGTTAGCATCAGCTTCTTAAGATGGTTTAATTAATTTAGTATCTGTATGTTTTGTTGACATACAGCCTTAGATTAACACGAGGAGTCCTAAAGGGATACCTCGGAGGTTATTTAGTTTCTAATAAGGTACGAAAAAAAACTGCCTCATGAACTTAATTTAAGTAATAGGTTATTTAGGTTAACATTAACTCTCTTTTTCCTTTCAGGCAATTACCATCTTATCATGGATTAGTAAAAGTAGGTTTGTGGTGGCTATGCTGGTACTCAATGACAACTAATTCAATATTTCTTTAAGTTTTCAGGATCTACTGGGTATTTGGAGGGGGAGGGGGAGAGGTCCAATTGCGCCACTCCCCCCACCAGAGTGATGTGCTTACATTACTCTGGTTAAGCCAGCGCCAAACTAAAGACAGCTGTCCTACCTCCTCTACTAATATTTTCTCNAAGTAGGTTTGTGGTGGCTATGCTGGTACTCAATGACAACTAATTCAATATTTCTTTAAGTTTTCAGGATCTACTGCGTATTTGGAGGGGGAGGGGGAGAGGTCCAATTGCGCCACTCCCCCCACCAGAGTGATGTGCTTACATTACTCTGGTTAAGCCAGCGCCAAACTAAAGACAGCTGTCCTACCTCCTCTACTAATATTTTCCCCCCCTCAAATAAGAGCATGGTTTCCACCTATGTCTCCTGTAGCATTTTCTGTTAATGCATGCAACACTTTTTAATTACTTCCTGTCGGAAGGGCTTTTATGGTGCCTATACCGGTTTTTCTCTTTCTCTTCTTAGTATAGTAATTTAGCTATAAGTACACTTAGGGAGGTTGTCATGGCCGAAACCTGGCCATGGCAGCCCAATCCCTCTCTGTCACGATGCATGTCTCCTTGAATGATTTCCTTTCCTTATAGGCTTATGGGGCTTAGCCCTTAGACGCAATTAACTCCCGTCCCTACCGCAGGCTCACACACAACTCTTAATTTTAGAGTAGGTTAGAAAAAAGAAACCTGCTGAGAGGTAGTGGGTTTGTGTTTCCCGCATTTTGTGTACACAAATGAAGTGAGCACGCCACGCTGAAAAACACAACAAGCATAAGAACAGCTTTCCGCCTTTGACCACGGGAGAATCGTGGCCTCTCGGGATTATGGGCTATCATACCGCGAAAGTAGTTCTTGCATTGGTCAGCATTGGTCATAGATCCGCTTCACTGTGGTGAAGCGGATCTAGGATCAGTGGATGAAGGAGGGACGGGCTATCAACTTGCAGGAAGCCAAAAGCAAGGGTGGATAACTTAACCATATGTTCGGTAGTAACGCCTTTTTTTCCGTTACGATATCCACCTAATATCGGTTATCAAAACTGATTTAATTACGTTACTTGTCATAGTAACACATCGACAAATACACGTTAATACGCACTAAATTTTATCACGTTACTGCGAAAACGGAAATATTTCTGTTATTTCAATAACTTTACATATTAAATGACATTTATAGGCAGAACCAATGAAAGGTTATTTTCAATATTTCGTTACAATGTATAGCGTTTCCGCAAAAACCTAGAATATTTTGTTATTTTCAGTGTGTTATTGATCCAGTAGCTTTTTTCGCTGTACCCGATGTAAGGGTATTTTGAACGTTCCGTGACAATATTTGCCGTTTCCACAAAAACATAAGGTATGGTGATATTCCAGTGCTGTTATTTATCGAACAACTTCATTCGCCGTACCCAATATAAAGTTATTTGAATGTTTCGTTACAATGTATACCGTTGCCACAAAAACAGTAATTGTTCTGTTACTTCAATAATGTTATTTATCAAATAACGTAATTCACCGGATCTTATATGAAGATACTAGGAGTATTTTGTTACAACCTGTACCGTTTCCGCGAAAATAGAAATATGTCATAATTTCAGTGATGTTGCTGATTATAAAACATTATTCATCGAACCCTCTATAGTGGGTTATTGTGAAGCAACAGTGTGTGTTGGAATTGGCTGAAAACATTGTTCAATAATATCAGAAGATATAAATTAGGCCCACATATATTTTCTGACGTAAATAAAAATTGTACATGTTAATTTAAAATGGGTTATACTATACAAAATGTTACGATAAGTCAATAAGGGAATGTTTTGCTGAACCTTAAAAATAATGTAATGCAATGGACGAACGAAATTATTTTATTTACTGTCGAAAAAGTTATTTTTTCGGGTTAGTAAAATGTGATATTTGTATGATATCGTTATTGTCACTAGTGGCAGAACACACCAAGTAAGAACCAAACAGGAAATTTTTTTTTTTCAGCTTGCCATACTGTATTCACAGAACGTCATGCTGCAGTTATGATTATTTCAGATCACTTACAGGGAATTACGTAACTCCCAAAATGTTGCTATAATTTCGTGTGTAGGCACGGTATTTCATGAATAAAGACGATGGTCAGAATTACTCCGGCCCTTTTTGACTGAATATCCTTTTTAGGGTGATGACTATGGCATTTTGTGTACAATCCACTGTACGTACGCCATGTTCATCACTGCTTTATCTCCACTTTTGGCAACTGAGTCATGGTAATTTAACTGGTGCCGCGGTAGTGCAGTGGCTAGAGAACTCACCTCCCACTAAGACGAACGGGGTTCGATTCTTGGCGGGGTCATTCCCGGATTTTCGAAAGTGGGAATCATGTCGGACTATGTCTCTGGTCAGTGGGTTTTTTCGGGGTTCTCCCGTTTTCTCCGCCCTTGTATTCCGGCGCAGCTCCATACTCACTTCGCTTCACCCTCATCGGCTCTTAAGACATTGGTGTTAAAAGCTGCTCAAACCTCTCCACTGAAATTGAATAAAAAATGTTATTCTCATGTTGCTGAAGTGAAAACAAAGGGGGTGGGGGAGAGAACACATTCGCGTAAAAGTGAATTCCGAAATCTATAGACTTCAGTTTTATGAAAACATACTTGTTTCTCATGGTTAAATTTAATGTTCTGTGCCTCTCGTTTACCAAAAATAAAATATATTCTGGGTCATTTGTTTTATTTATTATAAACATTTACATAGTTTGTACGAAAATGTAACACAAACACAAAATAAAATTAAGGAAACTTAATTTTACTATGTCACATTGCTGAAGTCAGGGTGTGTGGCCGGATCAACCGCGCTATACTCACCCTCCAAGCAGCTTGACAGTAAAATAAAATATATTTTGTAACCAAATACAATAATAATCAATGAAAGAGTGATGGTATGCAAACTAATAAAAACAAAAAGTGACATATATGTGGCCTGAGAGAGCCAAAGGAAGGAAAGTTATAAGATAGAAAACACAATGATAAGCAAAGGGAATTTCACCAAACGTTTAATTAATATTGAGGTTTAAATTATTAGCACTAAACTAGCAATCTGTTCTCTGTTGCATATCGTAAGATTGACTCTTAGCAACTGACGTGAGAGATATGTAAACGACACTTCACAACTAAGGTCTTCACTGCTAATCGTGGTGAAGAGGAGCAGCAACGGAATGCAATGGTGGGAGTATCGGGAGAACCCCCACAATACCCAACGGCCAATGGCAACGTCCGCCATGTTTCTTAAAATCGAAAACTCAGGTTTGACCTCGCTGGAAATTGAATACGGTTGGACGTGGTACGAGGCGAGTAGTCTGACAGTAACATCACCTCATTCCCTACCACCTATTAAAAATGTAAAAAAAGATGTGCTTTTCTTGTTTGGCTGGCATTCCTGAAAGGGAAGCCTTTCCTTTTCGTAAAGCTCCGTTATGACGTTATTTGTCTTGTATTTAAGTGCCTTGTTCAGTCATCAAGGAAGGCCAAAGATCCTGCCTTGCTATTTAGAAGCATACGTCTCACACGTCGAAGTTTGTAATGCCATTTTGTGTTAAACTGTTTTAACGCTGACAGTGCAAAGTGACTTGTAGGCCTTTTGAGCTTACATGCGTGCTAATAAACGTTTTCACCTCATTTATAGAGCATAAAAGCGAGCTAATGACCGAGAGATAAACCCCTACAACCATGTCAATAAACAAATTTACCGATTTCGTCTGCACATAATTGCTGTGTTAAGCGAGCGAGGATGTTTCGGTTCAGGTCGCAAACACATGCAGAAGTGAATTGAGTGCTTCAGCTTCCACCACTATTTTCGGGCAACATGAAGAAATTATACACAATTTGGACGGATAAGGGACGTAACTCATAAAGTTTTTAAATCTGGAACATGAAATTGTTAATGTTGTAAGAAAATATTACGAAATTTCTTGAGAGACTTAGTTTTACATCGTACTTCATTGTGACATGGCTGCTGATCAAAATATTTTATCTAGAGTTTAAGAAACAGCTACCATACAAAAACTTACATAGAAAATTGCGAAGGACATAAATGAAGAAAATAAAATTTTCTACAAAAACGTTTTGATTCACTCTATAGATATTTAAATAGTTAAGAAGTTATTCACAAACTCTGATAGTTTGCGCTTGTACATACCCACTTAAACATCGATGAAAAGAAAGCCTGAGTGGCTTTAATCAATCCTGTTTTATTTTGATATTAAGAGAGTATGGGGCATAATTAACGCCAAACAAGTTATTTGAAGTCAATCTTGGCAGATATACATCACTCTCGTGAAATATTTGTAAATATAAGTTAGAAAATTGCTCTTTCGTGTTTTTTCTGTATCATTTTAATGTGTGGAAAACGATTGACGTTTATAGCGCTGATTTACAGTATGTCATAAACAGTCTTTAGTAACATTAATGTATCAATTTGGGTAACAAAACTAATTCTGCTTTATGTTCTTGAATGCGTAAAATGTTTGCCGCTTTGGTAAAATCTTGTTATAATCGAAGGATTTTTACAATGTGCTGCACTACAAGTTTGACCACTATTTGTTTTAAAATATCATTTAAGTACACACTTCGATGACACACAGCAATAGGGGAGATTATGTGCAACTTTTAGGCTGAAAATATTTAACAGATTTTTCAGAAAACATTCACGAGTACATGTGCGAAATTTCCAAATTTTATGATTTTTACTAAGAAAATCAATTTAATTTTCTGGTATAGACTGTTCACAGTAAACTGAGCACTTTTAAAATCAACCTGCAAAAAAAGAAGTTACTGCTTATATTAGCATGTTTTTTAACTGACACGCTGACTGATTATTCCCATCTAAGTTGGCAGCATAAAATGAAAAGTAGTCCCATGCCTTAACGTCGTATTCAAAGCGTAACATTTACATTTGTGGCCACGCAAATTTATTTAGAATTTTTTCTCTCTGTTTTATGTAGATAAGAGTAAAATAGGCTTATTGTTCACACATTTAATTTTTAACGATTTCACAGATTTCACAGTAACACTTTATTGGCGCATGAATAAAGTAAAAGGTTCAATGGCAATGCTAATTTTACATATGATGGAAGGATACAAACTGGGCAGAGAAGTATATATCAGGCAGGGATTTAAAACGTGCTCAACTAACCGTGAACAGCCTATAAGATGTTAAGTAGGAAATTAACATTACAATTTGTGTTGTTGTATGTATGTTACGTGTTAATTTAGCCACATTACATTTGTCGCATTTCCTTATATAACAATTCCTACATTACCTAACAAAAACAACAGTATAGAAAAATAATAGAATATTAGTTTTTAAAAGCAGTTTTGCTTTTATTTTCTTTCGTGATACTGAACATACATTTCATTGCAACATTTATAACACCTGATACTATATTAAATATTTGAAGACTACACGTAGTGTAATAAACAGATACGTTATTTGGTAGAAACTCTTGGCACTGATCATACTTATAATCCATTTGCAGACACAACAGTAGACATACGTACGTACAGGGCGAATAATATTTACATACGTACATGCGTATATGTACGTAATGTAGGAATAGTCAATAAAATGACAGATTTATGGAGCTAACCAATATATTGTATTTTAGGAAACAGAAAAATGTAAAGAAATTTGCATACGGTAACAAGAAAAAACGCCATTGGAAAATGACATGTTAAACGAGAAAATGTGAACAAGAACGTTTACTTGCATATTTGGAAGTGTGTGTGTGATACAGTATACGTACATACATTTTTATGTGTGATGTTATGAACTAAGAAATAAGTTGGTATGGTTATAAATACAATTATAAACCTAATCCACCTTTAAAAAGTTCTCTAAAGTATCACATATGCTAAAACTTGTAATGTTACCAGTACTAATGGTAATTTATATGTGCGGGAAATATTTTGTGTTTGCTATACTTTTGGGGTTATATATAATGTATTCAGTGTTTCAAAGCTTGGTGATATAAATTTGTATTTATTTTATATATTTTTAATTTTTAAAAAGCTATAATTTTATTTCAAGTCATCCAGCAGTATCATTAATCATCATTAGGTGATGAAACATATTTTTCCCTTACTAGGAAGTTAAGGACAAGTCGTTGGCTGCTGCAATATGGTCCGGTCCCAGTGCAAGCACAAAGGTTATATGGCTCATGACAAGTTGGCAATATAGTGGTAGTGTACCTGTCCATGTGGAACACTTGCAGGTCCAAATGTCACACTGCCGTTTTGATGGCGTGGAGTACAGTGACGTTTTGTTATTCGCTACGGTCTCTCAGACTCAGACACAGTGTTTAATAGCTAGGTAATATTTCGCCTCCGAAAAAAAACTATTTTCCGTTTCGTGTCGAATATGTACTGTTTATTAAGTATATACAGCAGTTCGCTACGTGATATCAAATCGACCATTTTACTCACAGCTCTCACTTTAAAAAACTAGCAATTCAGTTCATATGCAGCGAAAGAATTCGTATTGACACATACAGTGACTCACAATGAAAGTGGTACTTAGTATAAACCGACATAAGATTGGAAATGAATATTCCTTCTAAATGAAAATTACTGGTTACCAAGATAATTTGCTCCATTACATATCCAACTTTTGGGGTCTATAACGATACGTATCATTTTTTATGGTTACATCTGCATAAAATGGAAAACACTAAAACAACTGCAGATTAAACGTCACAGTGAAAGAGGTACATTGCCCAATACACAATACATACCCCCCTCCCCCCTAATTGGACTACCGTACGTGCCAGGTCGGGCTCACGCATTTTGAACCACGCATACCTTCTTTCAGTGCATGAAGGCAAGCATTACATTCAAGTAAGCATTCGCAGATCAACATGGAACGTGAAAGAGATCAGACGTCTGTGGCGGTGAGAAAAATGGTAATTTTGCATTATCAAAGGGGTAAATCTCTGCGTGAGATCGGCAAAATTGTGAATCGCAATCATTTTACTGTGCAAAATATCGTTCGTAACTTTCGTCAGTGCAGTAGAATAGCAAACAAAGAGAAGCGTAGTTCCAGAAAAGTATTCACTGCATCAGACAAGCGATATCTAACCGGAATGTTTTCTCTCAATTGCCCTTCTAATGGAATGGAATAAGATTGAGCCCTCTAATTGTGAAAGGTTGGTTCGATCTATGCTAGATAGGCTTAAGGAGATGAAAATGATGTGATCGTCACACTAGGTACTAACTGTCTACACTTGCCCTTCAACGACAGGACATATATAAACTGCAGAATTTTCATTACGGTGTAGGCTACTTCTTAACCTCAGAATGAGTAATTTTTTGTTATAAATTTGTATATTAGCTAGTGACGATATTTGCTTTTTGTATCTGTTCTATGACAATTGCGAATTTATTTATTCACCAATACACTCGATTTTCATATCCAAAAGACTTGTATAACAACAATGAAATATCATAAGATAGGTGTACCACTGTCACTGTGTGTCACTGTAAGAACAGTTTTTTTTTAATTTCGTCTTCACATTGCAGAGGGTACCATCATTATTAACGTGGAAGACTATCAGAATATTACAAAAAAAAATTTCGTAATTAATAATTTAAGTTAAATTATTAATATGCACGTGTTTATTCTCCAGGTACACTTTCACCAGGGTTCCGGAATGTTTCTGTTTTTCGTTTACTGCAAGATAGACAACGCATTTCGTGGTATAAATTGAACCGTAATGGTAAAGAGAAATTTTTTTTCATTTCTATTTTATAGACTTTTTAAAATCAATGAGGAACCAAATGTATGTTTACTTAATGTTTTATAGAATTTTCATGGCCATAATTATTACTAATCCAACGCCACAAAAACCGGTAAGCCTGCCACTGAATCATAATTACAGAGTAGGAATATTCATTAGCCACCACAAGGACCACAATTGTGTGTTATGTATTTAGGTAGCCAAAATAGGAATAAAATTAAATGGTTAAAAATATATATTTTTGCTAGACACCTATTTTTATTACATCTGCCATACGTTGCGTAACTGAATAAAAAAAATTGACAGGACTTGGACTGAATGGACACGCATGTAAGACAGATATAGTTGGACGGGAAGCAAACAGAAGGAAGCTAATTTTTGTTCAATAAATAGTTTCACGGCATTACTTTTTACTCTGAAAAAGAAAGTAAATGGAAATGGATAATTGAATTTTCCTTTTGGAGAAATTTCAATATTAGATGGAACAATTTTGTACCTTGGAGGGTACGAAAAAGACAAAAAAATGAACTGTCAAGTCGTAAATTAAGATTTTAATATAAACCCAATAGTTTTCAAGCTGTATACGTGGAAAAGAAGTAAATATGTAAAAATCTCATGAATGACAGGACGTTAAAAGTAGTACACAAATGTATGTTCTGGTGCAGGATTCAGATTGTTCAACGTGAAGCCAATAAGTTGGCCAGTATTGATGCTCGCTCAATCCATCTGGACGACGACCATGTTGAACAGTTATAATTTTGGAAGGTAGCTGTGGTCATGAGCTACAGACATTTTAAAAGCCGACGGTCATCTTTGTTTTATATGCATGAGCTTTGCAAAATCGAAAATATGTATTTACCACATTATTAAAATATATTTTCCATCTGACAGCGTACTCAATTATAACCTGTGGCCATAGTTCAAATTTATTGAACGAGCACGAATATTGGCCAACTAGTTCCACGTTCAACCTCCTGAATTATGCGCTAGACCTATAAATACAGTTCCGGATACAGTTATTTTTATTTCCTCTTTATTGAACTGGAAATAAATTTCTGTGAAAAGCAAGTAGTGAATATATATTGTAAATTCATACCTTGGATCAAAAATATCGAACTGGAAGAAAATAAGGAGCTACGAAATTCAGTTCGAAATATAGTTATTTTGCAGTCACCTCAAAAGGTATTGACACGCCCACATTTTAGGAGCTGGTTATAAAGAAAGCAATAATGTTTGTTATTTAAAATAAACTATGCGTAATACCGATTACCGATTGCAAGTAGATATAAAGGATACTCGTAATTTGGCCAACAAGTCGTATAAACGTAAAATTTTTGGCATTGAAGAAAATCTTTAAAGCAAGAACATAAAGCTCAGCTCCAAAATCATTTGCACGAGAAACAATGAAAGTTTTTTTAATGCCGTATATAACTATTACGGAAGTGTTTTCAGCAATTTTCTAAGACGGTAACACAATTCTGAATTGTTCCAGAATAGGACTGTTAAACGACAAAGATACAAACAGAATATAAACTTACTGTGAAGCTTTGTCATATCTCTAGGCGTATCAGCAGTCTGAGTAAAATTACTTTTTGATTACTATTTCAAAACGTAAACCATCCAAAATAATAATATTTACAGTTAAAATAACATTATACTTTATATTGTATTGAAATCCATAATATTATTCGCAGCAACACAAATCATATATAGAATTGTATGCTGCAACATTATAGTGTGCCGCAACGTTATTTTTACCAGGAGTTGTAGCATGACTGTATGTGTATAAAATATATTCACAGGAACACTAATATAATTAAAACGTTTACTGAGTTATCTACCTTGAATTTATCATGCACAGTAACTTTACTTTGTAACCACCAGATAAAGAGTTACGTGAATAACCTTATTCGCAGCAACGCAAATATACTCTTTTTTTTACTTTGTTATGTCAATGACATGATAGTGTATCTTAACGTTATTAGGTTACCACGAGCGGAACCTTTTTGTAAATAACGTTATTAGCAGCAATGCAAATATAGTTATAACTTTTACTTACCACGACGTTATAGCGTACCTTAACCTTATTAGGTTACCACGAGTTAAAGCGTTACGTAAATAATGTTCCTCAAAGGAACGCAATAATAGTCATAACTTTTACTTTGTTATGACCATGAAGTTATAGTGCACCTTAATGTTATCACGTTACCACGAGCTAAAGCGTTATTTAAATAACGTTGTACACAGAAACGCAAATAAAGTCATAGCATTTACTAAGTTATGTACCGTGGCTTCATGTGCAACGTAGCGTTATTTGCTTACCATTAGCTATAGCGTTATGCGAATAACGTTATACATGGCAACAAAAATACATTAATAACCTTTACTGGGTTACGTACTTGATGTTATAGTGCACTTAACGTTATAGAATTACCACACGCTGTAAATTTTCCTTACTGTATTTACCAAAGTCACATAACAATTAAATTTGTTACTCCGTAAAATAACGTTACTTAATGTTACTGTTAAGTTATCCACCCTTTGCCAAAAGTCCCGTCGCACCGACGAGTGCGAATACAGATATGGTACACACGGCGATTACGAACCGTACAGCGACAACAACCTCCTAGATTAGGAGTTCAATCATGTTGCGCATCAATCTGTGTTCGCATGCACAGTTCGTCTGGGCATCTTATCAGGACATCTTATCCAGGCGCCCATTATTCAGGCTGTCACTGACTGCTGCCCACAGGCGCCTGCGACTGCAACGGTGCGTTGAACATCGGGCTTAGAGGGAAGAATGGCATGACTAAGTCTTCTCCACAGAATCCCGCCTCTGCTTGCGGTAATACGATGGCCGCATCCATGTCTGGCAGCATTGTCAACGCACGCCTGGCACATTCCTACATTATAAACGTCCAGTAGTGTGTATATAGGGATGGGGATGCAATGTATTTAAATGGGAGCTGTGTGACTGTGGCAGTAACTGGGAGTCTTCTGATCGCTTCTTCGGCGGACATGGGACTGCCTACTTCGGCTCGTCTCAGGACTGCTGGATGTAACCGAAGGATCTCAGTTGGGCACACTAACCCTTCAAGTTGATATGTGTGTTTATACAAGTCAGTGGCCACATTACTTTTATAGTCGTAGGGAGTCGATGGGAGTGGAGAGGTTTTGGCGGCTCTTAACTGCGAGGTGGCATGCTGTTGATCAAATTCTGTGTCGCTGTTGGGGTAATTTTAGATAATTTATCCAGTAGTACTCTCGCAAATTGCTTTATTTCTGATCAAACGACGTATTCTGAATTTTGCTTCCAGATGCGCCCACAGATACTCAATTGGGTTCAAATCAGGACTTACTGATGGGTTAGGAACCGGTCGTGGAGCGCTGTATAGTAACCATTCTAGTGTTTGCACGATGATGTGCTTCGGGTCATTGTCGTGCTGGAAATTGAAGACCTTTTCAAGTCCGCATTACTCCCCCCTCTCTTGTAAATTACCACGCAACACTTCGATTTATTTTATATGGTCCATTGTACCATGAAATACAACTAGATTTTTAATTCCAGAAAATGGCAACACCTCCTGCCAGTTTAACTGTAGAATTGGAAGAATGTGTTTGGATTAGAGTTCTGTATTAGGTTGTGCCACACTTTCTTCATTCCCTCGGATCTGAAAAAAAGTGAACTTCGACTTATCTGAAAGTATGGCAGTGAAACTAAACTCTTTGGCTTAGTGATGTATTCATCAGCAAGTTGCAAGCGTTTTTTACAGTTATTTTCTAAAAAAATATGACCCCATTCAAAACATTTCGTACATCCTGAGCACACGCCATCTTGTCGGACGTTTACTGGGTGTCTGAAGCAATTGATTCCACCTTTTTATATGGTTCCTTCTGCGGAATATTCCCAATTCGTCTACGCTCTCAAGTTGTAAGTACAATCGGTCGCTAGGTACGACGCTAGTTTTATGTTGCACCAGCCTCCTTGTGTTTGTTAATTATTGTCCTTACTGTAGAGTAGCTGAAAGAAATTTCTTCAATCTTGGCGATAGCTTTTCCTTTGTGAATAGAACAATACTGCTCTATCACGCAAGCCACTGAATGTTCCTTCTGCTTCGTATTCGCGGTGACTACTACCGTATAACACTGCATGAGACTAGTTAATGATTTGTAAACAATCTCCAGAGGGTACTGCGTTAATTGGGGTTGCAAAGAAACCATGCTTTGGGCCAATATTTATTTTGTAACCAAGGTTTTTTTCTGTGAAATACTATAGTGTACATTCTCGTGAATAATTATGCAACTGTGAAAAATTGTATTTTTTAAATGTTTTTTGTAAATATTCTTGGATACATGAAGTCTAATGCCCTTCTTAAATGTTAACAAAAAATTACATTTTAAAAGGGAGGAAAATAAATTAAATGCTTAAACGAAAAATAAATTAAAAACTCAATGACTGTGGAGAAAAAAATTGAAAATAAAATTAACGTTTGTTATTTGGTTACGTTAAAAAAAAGCATGCTTCTGAAAACTAGTGCTGGCTGTGATTTCCAAGTGCAACTACCCTGGTAACTTCAAAATCCCGACAAATTATCAATAGCCAAACGATTGCTCCCACCATTGACAACGAAAATAGCTACATACGCATATAGATATATATCCTAAGCATGCTTATAAGCATAGTTAGCTATAATTTCGATACCTTGCATTTATGATTTATATGTCTCTTCGCATTGTAGGCACATGAAAATGATATGTGACAGTCGTGACATGACTGTCCAGCCATTGCTTTCATAGTAGTATGCGTTGCCTATAATGCTTAATCATTGTGTATGTTTGGGAAGACTCAGAGATAACCCTTCTGGCTTGGCATGTAAGAGCATGATCATCTCGTAAGAATGACTTAAATGATAATCTAATTTGGAAAGACTTAACCCTTTCGAGATGACAGGAGTGATGTTATGAAGTTGCTGAATGTATGTTGCAAGATATAGAACTTATGCGCACATAAGCTTATAGGGCTTAAATTAATCTGTAATAATGTTTTATGCATATAAGAAATAAATAACTATACAATGATTTTTGTTCTCAGGAGCGATAAATACATATAATGAATTTGTCGCTTTATGTTAAACAGTTCGGAAATTATGAGCACATATGCACTTATATAGCACTTAAATGATACTGTGATAATAATTTTTCTTTCCTTGTTGAGGATGTACTGTGTATCGGAACCTGCTATGCTTATAAGATGTGTGAAGTTACCTGATAAGAGGACAATGAATACGAATATTCTTCAACCTTGATGAATGGTGCTAGCTTGTAGGTGTTGATATCCCTTAGCCAATCAGAGCTTCGCGTAGCATGTTAGGTAAAATCCCTCCTTGCCCAAAAAAAAATGTCACTACGCTATATTGTGAGATTATCAATAAAAAAATTCCAATGCAAGAGTGTGCGTGAATAAGTTTAGCATATGCAAATCGCATCTGCTGCTACATGATGTCCCATGATGAAATAATGTTGCATTGTGGACCTTTTCTCACATGCTACATCGAAACTAAACACCTGGGTTTGGTAAAGCATCACTTGACAGCATAACTGCTTCATTGTCACTGAAGGGATGCAATATCGAAGTCCGGCCACTGCTTGTGGTATTTGCGTTAGGCGTAAGTAGATTGGTTGTTGCAGTGATTTCGAAAAAGGGTAACGAAACCTATATTAATACGTTTATAAAACAATCACTTCCAACGGTAGAAACCATATCTAGTAATGAATATGTATTTTTTCCCCTTTGGTGTTACTTACTTGGTCAATCTTTGTTTGCATGTGTTGATGAAATATTTAAAGTTACGAAAGCCAATCAGACACGTAGTCCTTTCGTTTTCGTGAGAGGGAGCAAGACCAACAACAGACGGGTCTGGTGTACGTGTATATGTAAGTGTGTACGTGAATTTTGCTTACTAACGCCGTGAGTATATAGCATATGTAAACGTATTTCTCTGGAGGAGTCGCGCAGAGCCTGGCTTTTGGGAAAACTATTAATCATACTAGTTTACATATTTTTCCGAAACTCATGTCGGGATGGAGTGAGTCGTCAGGCATCGCGCACAGCCTGGCTGTAGCGAAATATATTAATACTTTATATATATATAATTTTTTTTTTCCAAAACCCTTGCTAAAAGGTCTGTGTGTTTGTGTGTAATACTAATTTGCGTACTGACTTGTCGAGCGTACACCATATTTAAAGATATTATTTTTTTATTGTGGCATATCTGTGATACTTGTGTCTTGGAAGTGCTTGTATATCTCAGTGTGCTTAGGTGTGTCTGACGCTTTTGGCATGTCTGACTGTAACACCTTAATCATTATTTTATAAAGTATCTTACGCTACACGCTCACTCGCACATGAGGTCTGGGGGACAGAGCTATGACGAACTCGGAATAATTTTTTGGAATGCTGCTCGTTGTCTTGGAGAGGTGGATGCACATGTTGTGTCTTGAAATAATTATTTTTTAAAGACGCGCCATTAACTTAATGCCTGCCATATCTGGAGATAATAATCTCACGTCGGGCTCGGTGTAGCAAAAGGAAAACATAATATTTCCCTAAATATACATCATTTCCCTGGCTCATGTAATGCTGTAAATAAAAACCTATTTCTCTCGGCGAGTCGGAGGCTCGCAGTAGGGTCCTGGGGCTGTAATGGAAACATTTATGATATAAACAAATGTTCGAATTATTTTTCCGCATTGTATGAAGGATTTAAATGATAATTTAATTTGGGCAGACTCTGAGATAAACCTCCCGGCTTAGCATGTGAGAGCGTGAAGTATATCATCTCGTAGGAAGGACTTAAATTATATTAAAATTTGGGAACACTCTGAGATAACCATCCCAGCTTGGAATGTTAGCACATGATCGTCTTGTAGCAAGGACTTCAATGATAATCGAATTTGGGAAGACTCTGAGATAACCCTCCTGACTTAGTATGCAAGAGTGTTATCATCTAGTAGGAAGGATTTAAATTATAATAAATTTGGGAAGACTCTGAGATGATGCTCTTAGCTTGGAATGCAAGCATGTGGTGTATATCATCTAGTATGAAGGACTTAAATTATAATCTAATTTAAGAAGAAACTGAGGTAGCACACCTGGCTTGGCATGCACGAGCATGAAGTACATAATTTCATAGGAAGGACTCAAATGATAGTCGAATTTGGGCAGACACTGATATAACCCTCCGGGCTTGTCGTGCAAGAGCATTATGTATATAATCTCATAGGAAGGACTTAATTTTGATTTTGATTTTGGGAAGACACTGAGGTGGCCCTTTCGGCTTTGCATGCAAGAGCGTGAATTATATCATCCCGTAGGAAGGACTTATATGTTAATTGATTTTGGGAAGACACTGAAATAACACTACCTGCTTGGCATGCACGAGCATGAAGCATATCATCTCGTAGGAAGGACGTAAATGATAATCGAATTTGTGCCGACACTGAGATAACCCTCCGGGCTTGTCATGCAAGAGCGTAATGTATATCATCTCGTAGGAAACTCTTATATTTCAATTTTATTTTGGAAAGACACTGAGATGGCACCCTCGGCTTTGCATGCAAGAGCATGAATTATATCATCTCGTAGGAAGAACTTATAGGTAAATTTATTTTGGTAAGACTCTGAGATGCCCTCCGGGCTTGTCATGCAAGAGCGTAATGTATATCATCTCATAGGAAAGACTTAAATTTCAATTTGATAATGGGAAGACACTGAGATAACCCATTCGGCTTGGCATGCAAAAGCGCGAATTATATAATGTTGTTGGAGGGACTTAAATGTTAATTCATTTTGGGAAGGCACTGAGATAACCCTCCCAGCTTGGCATGAAAACAGGTAATGTAAATCATCCCGTAGGAAGGTATTTAATGATAATCTATTTTGGGAAGACACTGAGATAACCCTCCCAGCTTCTCATGAAAGATCATAATGTATATCATCTCTTGGGAAGGACTTATAAATTAATTGATTTTGGGAAGACCCTGCGATAACCCTCCTGGCTTAGCATGCAAGAGCGTGAAGTTTAACATGTCATCTATCCGTTGTACCACTAAGGCACCCCATCGAAAATGGAAAGCGAGAGCATGAAGTTTAACATGTCATATATCCATTGCGTCACCGTGGCACCCCGTCGAAATGGAATGCGAGAGCGTGAGGTTGAACATCTCATCTATCCGTTGCGTCACCGTGGCACTCCGTCGAAATGGAATGCGAGAGCGTGAAGTTATGAAGGACTTAAATGAAAATCTAATTTGGGAAGACTCTGAGATATCCCTCCTGGCTTAGCATAGACTAGGAGAAAACCCCTCATGAATCCTCAATCCTCATTGCCCAAAAAGGAGTCATTCCTCCACATTGCGAGGTAATAAAAAAAATTTCGAAAAAATTAAATGTTGAAAAAAATTTTGGTAAATTTGGGACATTTTTAAGGGAAAATATAAATGTTGACGGTTTTTGTGGAAAAAAGGGAAGTTTTGAGGGAAAAACGGGAAAAAACACGTTATATAAGTGGAATGCAAGAGCATGCTGTTGACGTTTTCATAACAAGGTTCGGTGGCTCAGTGGCTCTGTGTCGCGAATCTGGATTCTAACATACATTTTCTAACTACAAACAGTGATTGGTTAAATTTTGTGAACCGAACATTTTGAGTCTTGCGGCATTCCAGGTGATTAGCTAATTGTACATAGAGATGAAGACACGTTGGTAGAAACCGCGTCCTGTTGCTCGATTTTGCAAATTCCGCTACCAAGTTAAGAAACCGTTTTATTTTTTCTCCTCTCCTTGGTAGGAACACACATTAAAACGCCAGATACAGTAGCGGTGAAACAGGCGATGATTTATGATGCGGTAAGAACGTAGTTTATAATCCAAATATTCACGACCTTGTTGTTTTCCTAATTAGCTTGTTGCCTCATGTAATGGCAAGCAGCATGGTAAATAGAATATTGTATTTTACAGCATCACTGCACGAAAAATTGAAATTTCAAACTTATATTTAGCATTTATATCCAACAGTTCTTCGTGGTTTTACTTGGATGTACCCTTTCGGTAATAGACGCCTGTTTAAGACTTAATTTAAGTTAAATCACTTTCCCATTATGAGGGCATTTTGATGCCTTCAGTCATGGCATTTTATACTTCTTTACTTAAAAACAGTATTCTATATAACCTTGTCAGTAAAGAGATGTTCCCGAAATGTTATATAATTCTTTTATGTAATATATCTAACTTATTCCTTTATTCCTGATAATTAAAGTAGGCATGCTGGTTATGATGTTACGCTGTGTTCTGCTGTGTGTTGATGGCATTTAAAACAGTTTAATTTATTATTCCTTAAATATTTTATTTTATCTTCCTCCTGATACATGATAAGTTTGAATTTTTTTTCCTGCCCTTTACCCAGTTCATGAGTCATGTTCACTTACTTCATATTCATCATCAGCAAAATTGTTGTCATTTTTACCATGTAATGTTATTGATACGTAGCTGCCAAACTCTCATTCTCGTCCAAACCACTAGCCATGTTATGAAAATTATTAATAATACTTTATTTCAGGAAATTAATTAACCACCCACACACAAGGGTCATACGAAAGCGACCATACTTCTCTAGAGTAAAAAAAAAGTGCACAGACAATAACAAGCAACATGCCATTTATTCACAAGGTCGATTGAGGGATAGGAAACTTCCTGAATGGCCAGTTAGTGAAAGTAACAATAAAAATTCCCTCAGATACTAAGGATTTATGTATTCCTTTAATATATTAACGTCAAGGCAGTTTTTTTGAGGAATTTGTGAGAAAAATTGTCTCAGGTGTGTTTTTGGTGAGAATTAAACCATCGTTAATAAATTGTATAATATAAATAGTTTTTCACCAAAATTAAAAAAAAATGTCGACTTCAAATATAAATTAAAGCACGATTCTGTCGGATTTTGAAAGGATCGTTATTTAGTACATGAGAAGGGAATTTTCGTTAAAAATATCCAGGCGCATTTACTAGTATATTAAGTTTCCCTAGCGTTGAATATGAAATCCTCGTCCAGCATTGTTCTCCCTCCAGTTACGGAGGAAAGCAAAAACTCTCTTTTCACTTTCATTTAGAAACCAATGCGGGAGAGAGTTCCCTCTGCGTTGTCTAAACAAATGGTTAATTAAACACGTAGAGGAATGTCCAATATTTCATCCTCTTCTTGCCTTCTGAGTGAAATGGATCGTGCAAAATATAACTTGTGGCATTGTTTGTATTCCATTACGCAATTTACACATTCCACGCGAGCTGTAACGAACCTCTCTCTCTCTCTTCTTTTTTCGTATGATAACACTGTACGGAGACGTTGATTAGTTTTGCATTAATTTGTTCCTCACAAAAGTCTCAGTAATGAACAGTTTAAACGAACTATATTATTTTGGGTCTACCCAGAATAAAAACATGATTTAAAATTATTAAATATTTAAGGAAATGTTTTTTTATGGTCAATGTTGCTTAAGCGTTACATTTGAACAACGAGATTCTTGGTTCGAGTTCTAAACACTGCGGAAAATTGTCCAACATTCAGTGATAGATATATGTTGTTTTAGTTCTTAAAAAACCTCTTTCGTTTTTCCTACCTCCTCTCCCTCCCCCAAACACACTTTAATGATATTTGTGTTGTAAAATAGGGGTCAATAATATGTTCAGTTTTGAAAAAGTATAACTTTTGATAAAAAATTTGTAAGTTTATTTTTGCTATGAGTATATACTTTGTGTGGTTTAACTCCTTAAAAAATATAAAATATATTCTTTTTTTATTTTGCTACATTTTGTGACGAGCAATATTCTTTATGAATGGAAGTGTAGTTAAATAAGTCTAAATATAAAATCACATAATAATAAATTGTGTTTTTATTTTCTAAATAAAATTTACTCATACTCCTACCTACATTAATTTTTTTTAAATGGTTGTAGTGAACACTTATGAGCTTGAGATCAAGTGTTGTAAAATAGTTGTTATTACCCTTTCTTTGAATTTCCAAAATTCCTCTGTTTCGCCGGTTTCTTGAATATTTCTCTTGTTCTGAATTCTTGAGTACATTTTACCAATCTGTTAGAGGCAGGACGGTGTGACTAAAACACATTCCTTAGTTTTCATGAATTATTTTTTAGAATTAGGAAGCCTTATGGATCTGCCTTGATGTTGAACCGATTGAAAATTGTCCATGACTCACAGAAAAAATGTTGAATTGCATAAATGAATACATTTGCTTTTACTGTCGTGGACTTAACTTCGCAAGCGCAAAATATGGTACAAAAATACAGTGGTTTTTAATTTTACGCAATATTTTACTAGGGGTGACATTTTGGCAATTCGCTTCAAACTACATTTACATAACAAGATATTTCTGATCAACAATTTTCTCTGTGTCTTTTAAAACATGAAGTCAACGATAGCCTCTCTCCTCCACACATATACGCCAATGATTTTGGTGAGATACTAAATGCTTAGATATGAAGTACTTGTGTGTTTAAAAAATGACCCTGCAAAAGGAAATTCCATAAAATTGAATAGTAATCGGTCAAGTACTGCATGATGCCGTAAATGGTTATAATTTTATATATTTATTTTATGTAACTCCCCTTTCCTCTTGTTGGCCATGAAGTCCCAGTACGCTATCAAATTAAAACTGGGATTAAATGTAGTACCAAGTTTGATTTAACTTTGTTGTATCTGATTCAGTTCTATGGAAAGATCATACAGGAGTATATACACGGAAAAAATTATGAAATTCAAATAACATTCTTGAAAAACTACAAATTATTACTTTGTACTTTGGAGAACAAATATTAAAAGTAAACTTACCGGTGTGACACTAATGTTCTTATGTTTAAAGAATTTTAAGTAATGCCTAGAAGAATATAAATACGGGAAAGAAAGAAAAAAACATTCTGAAATGCTAATAAGCAAAATATCAAACTCATTAGAACAGAACGAACAAATGTAATTTGAATGACGCTTTTAGATGCACTATTATTGTAACAGTTGAAAACTGTATACGGTAGTTATAAAAATATTAATTTTTACTATGCATAAATTGTGACATCAGAAATAATATTTAGGATAGTAGCATACTCTATTAATGTCTGCCTAATTAAAAGTATTAACTCAGAAACGCAGTCTAGGTTTCTGCGTTGATATGTCATGTAAGGATACCGAACTGAATTAAATGTGGTCGATAGGGGGGGATTTTTTGTGAGTGCATCAATTCCCTCTTTCCCGGTACTCGTGTTTCTAACATCATTACAGTCTAAAAAAAAACTAATTATAATTTAATAAATAATCAAAAAAATTGCTCACATCTATGATGTATAGGAATTTTATCGTTCTCCTAGTAAATTAGAATATTTAAATTCTGTGGTTATGTTTGATAGCCCGAAATTATAAATCCACTGACTGCTTGCTGAAATTATATGCAACAATCAAACTTTAAGTTGGAAGCAAATAACCGATAAATATATAGTTAAGACATAAAATAACAATAGAATCGCCAATTATTGCACATCTTAAAGTTGTATAGGGAGTAGCAAATGACGTATTTTATTATATTGTTTAGAACAGTTCATTATAAGGGGCGTGCGAATGAGCAATTTTTAGTTGGTGGCAGTCCTATCGGAGACGGCACGGTAGAAACTGAGTTGGAGAGAATGACTAGCAGGTATATTTCAGAGAACGGCAAAATGACGTTACTGGGAGAAACGTGTAATATAATTTACGAAGTGTTCCAGAAAATACAGTTTTCGACTAATTTTCGAAAGTCCGCTAATTAAGATGAAAGTAAGCACATATTTGACGTTAATGAAATGTTAGGGCGCTAAATGCATTGCAAGTCCTTGAGAGAAATGAGTATTCACGAGCCACTTTATTATATCGAAATTCAGGCAATTAAAGTATTTTTACACGGTTTTGTGCCCTATCAAAAAATTTGGTTGTATATGACACGTATTAAAACTTGTTTATTTCTCTTTAATTGTCAGAACAAATATTTCATTATTTAAAATGGAAATCATGTAGTTAAGATGCCAGTTCTGTATATATATATTAATTTAATAGTTTATTGATTTAAAAAGGAACATAGTTACAGGCAACTGTGAATGCAAAGCACATCAGTCAAAGTGCGCAGATATATTGCTGTACTGGTTTTCTTTATTAGTTGAGAAAGTTACACTTCCGAGGCAATCATAGTACAACAATGGGGAATACCAAAACGTGCTCACAAAAATTTGTATTCTTAGGGAGTGAGTGTTGAGAAAATGTTCAAATTTAAGTTTGCTATTTCCGAAAATAATTTGACGTATTTGGACAAAATTAAATTGCATGAACCAATAAAGCACGTTGATTTAACTTTTACTAGTATATTGAAAGCGGAATGCGAGAGAGAAGATTTTGTAATTACAGATACGATTGTATACAAAGTGATAGATTATGCTGTTGGGAAAAAAACGAAACTGTAATAATTTTATAAGACTTATGTTAAAATAAGAGACCAGAAATATATAATTTCTGTTAAGGCAAGAAATCAGAATCGGTATTTTGCACTGTTTGAGCCACAAAAATACGCAAATGGGTGTCAATGTTTTTCCTTCTATCGTATCACGCTTTACTGCTGCAATCCAGGCTTTCTTCTGAAACTTTGGTGCTTATAGGTAGGAAACCTTAACAATTAAATAACTAAAGGACTGCTTTTGAACGGGGCCCTGCATCCCACAACACAACAGTATTGACTCCATAGAGGTGGGTCACAGAGTATCAACATTTTACTTTGTATCTGATACTCACTTGTATCAAGTTATGTAAACTAGTACACTGTTTAACACTCGCTAATATACTGCGTCAACTGTTCCATGTAATTCTGATACGATAAAACTTTAATTTTATTTCAAATGTGCGGTTGAGATTAAACGCAATTTCTTGATTTAGATTTGGGGACTTCATACACAAGTCATTAGTTTAAAAAAAAAAAAAAAAAAAGAGGATTATGTATGACCAAGTTTTCGTTTACGCGATATAGAAAGTGCATTATCCTCTCTAAAAAAAATTTCGCAAAAATTAAGTATTTTACTATTCTCTTGTACATACCCACACTTTATTTCACTGTAACATATAACACACCAACTCAAAACACGTACTTACTTGATAACGCACGTACTTGATAACGCGCGTTTCTGATACACGCCTACGCGCCTACCTGATAGTGTGTACCTTACAACACGCCTGCTACTCGATAGACTCACGAAGCAACGTGGCACTTGGGAAGCTCGGGAATGTTTGTATATGATACAGAAAATAACAGGTACTTCGTATCAGATACAGGTCTGTATCTGTATCAGTTTGGAACAGTTGCAGCAAATAGCTGTAACAAACCATCTCTACTCCTCTATTGATTGTGATTCGTTAATCTAGTTTTAATAAACACTTAAAATACCGTAATACCAACCTTCCTGCATGTGCCCTAACAAAATCTTACGAAACCTATCCCAAGAGCGCAGCATGCGTCATTCGCACGCTCGTTATTACATTTAAGAGCCAAAAAAAACTGGTACATCTGCCTACTATCGTGTAGCCCGCCAGCCATAGACACAGCCACAGATCTCATTTAAAATACACTCTGCCAAAAGTAACATAATCATACTACTCCTGAAAACGGGTTAGAACCTGGGACACAAAATTAATTGTTCATGGTGTTTTTCAGTTTCTTCCCAACAATTTTAAGTGTTCTAGGATACGTGGAGTATTTGCGGGCACAGGATGACGGATATTATTGTGGGATAAGGTACTGATTTTCAATGTGTGAATAAATCTTTCTCGTAATAACTCGGATAAAAATCATTGTTTCTATAGTGCAATTATAAACCGAATATCATGACGTAGGTTTGGCTCTTAATACCTACGTAATTTAATATCGCATCTAACCTGACAAGACTAAGGTGAAAACAAAAAAAGAGAAATTAGGAAACCGCAATAATGTAAACGCTACTTCTCTAAAAACAGCTGCTTGTAAAATATAAAAATTCAGAAAACTTTACACATAATGATGTTAATGTTAATTTTTTAAAGAGCGACCATATTTGTTATCTACAATATTGTATTATGAGAGGTATGCCTAGACTCCTAGACNCACAACAAACAAACGTTTCCCTCTCTTTTTTGCTGGTTGTTGTTCGTGCACGCTACGTGCGCGAGCGCCCACAGCACAGACCTGTGGCATATTTTGTTCTACATGATTTGCTTTTTTTAATAGTCTTTGATAATGTATACACCTATATAATTCCTTTCCGGTTTTTTTTTCAAGAACTTTTTATTAATATAAATTTTTTTTCTTAAGGTACCGATTTTATTTGTAATTTTTTTTTGTTTTATTGCGTAATATGTTTAGCAGTCAAGCATGGTTTACTATCATAATGTGAACTATAGTCATGGATATGTTTAAATCCACATATCTAAGAAATTAAGAAGTTAAACTTGTGCTCGCTCCATGACAAACATTGCCTAATCAAGTAGACTCAGACGATCAAAAAGCTAAAGACATATTACTCTGTCTTGGAAAAATTTGCACACACTATAAAAATATAGATAATATTAAGTGAATTGACTGTATAGACGTTGTGAAAAATGATAATTTATTCAATTACGGCAGACCACGTGCGCAGGAACGCAAAAGAAGAGGGACAATGTGTTTTTCGGCATTTTCGTATTGGGGAAATGGTGTAGGTTACATATAGTTTTTAATACGCAGTAATACCTGAGGTGAAGCAGTGTCAGATAACCTTGCAATTAATACCTGATTATACTTCTTGAACTTAACCTACACATCTCTCAGATAAAGATTTATTTGTGGCTCTGCCTTATTAACTTAGGTACGCCAGGGCCAATTAAAAATTATTTTTATGTGGTATTTTAAGAGTGAACTTAAATTTGAGATGGAACAATTTAATTATTGCACTTTTTAACGACACTTAACTGTCAACTGCCAAATTGTTATGACTTTATTATTTATAGTTTTGCTATACACAATTTGAAATTAATTTGCTGCATTACTTGAATTTTCTCAACTATTGAATCCTGATAATAGATTTTGAGACAGCTGCCTAAGAGCTTCATCTGAAATTAAAATTCCATGCTTCACTATTGAGTTGTTTATTGCATAGTTTTGCTGGTAGCATTGTTTTTTTCCCTTTTATTTGCAAGTGTTTCGTTTATGTTTATTAATGGAAGTGGTACTATCTTCCAGTGTACTGAAAGCCTATGTCACTAATATAAATTACTACATGGGATCTCCGTCTCACGCAATATAGGTTTCAGTGCCAGATAAAACCGAACTAATCATCATTCACTCTTTTTTTATTATTATTGCTAACACCGCCAGTCTCATAATTATAATTATATTATATATTATTTCAAACAGCATTCAGGAGTAAAAATCATTAGTCTAAATGGAATGCGATAGTGTTCTTCAAAAACTATTTACTTCGAAAGTTCTCTATATTATCTTTTATATGACATTATTATTTAAAAGCACCTGTGTCAAAGAAAAATCCAAATAAATTACTGTTACGCCACGCTAAAAGCAATTCACAAATTGTAATTTCATTGAAGGCACGATGTCAGTTCCAACTTATTATTTAGTAACGTTTGTCTGAAAAAAACATAGTCTAATAGTTTAATTTAAATAATTTCCCTATATATACCGTAATAAAGTAAGTTGTATCTCTTAAGTCATGAAACAGATATATGCTGTCATTTAATTCATCATAATCGTCCTGTATAGAGAGACTGCAGTGTCATATCTGGACAACATCGATATTCGTGACACAATCTGCTGGGAGGACTTTGCAGTCCAGCCTGACAAGACAGGTTGCAATGTTGTATACATGGCTGTCAACCTACGGTGCACTTTCAAACCTTGTACGTTCTCTCGTGAACCGTTCACTTGAGAGGGTTACACTAAGGCGACGTTCTGTTTTTATTTAATGCACGCAATTATTCCGTCATAACAACCGATAATAACCAACATGTGTGTACATTAATGTACATAAAACGTTACATTTGTGTATCTCTCTCAGGCGAACGGTTTTCGAGAAAACAAAGTTTTTAAGGGAGCAGTTGGTTGCCTGCCAGGTACCCTTACACGCTTTGTCTCGTTCATCGACAACCTTTCACTGATTTACACCAAAGCAACTTTTTTTTACAGTATTGGACATATGTTTATGACGTCATTAAACGCGATAAACACCCATGGTTACACACATATCTTGAATAATAACAAGGCCACCTACATTTTTCAATGAAAGGGGATAATATTACCTAACAATCGTTCGCAGATTTCAGATATCCATTCAATACAACAGAATTCACGGAGCAGTTCTTTAATATCAATTAAGTTTTATTACTTTGAATCAGAACCATTTGAAATATTTTTTTCAAGGGCACTTACCTTCCTTACGAATTATTCTAAGACTATTGTTTTTTTTTTATCTGATTTCGCATAGGGAATCATTTCACAGCTTTCAAACCTGAAGTTCAGGATCATTCTGTATTTGCATTCACAGACAAAAGCACATACACACACTGCTGCACAACAAAATGGAAACACCTCGAAAGATACTTTGGAACCTTGCGGAATCAATTACACACTACTAAATGCATACGCAGTAATACGCATTGTGGCAAATTACGTTAGGAAAAGGGGCCAGAGTAATAGCGCAGTGGTATACAACACCAGATTTAGTAGTGAGTGTACCCACCTTTGGAGGCAGTAAGGCGACTGTTCAATGAGACATGGAATCATACAGAACCCGAATACTGCGAATACTGTTCTGCGGTATTCTTAATCCAATATTATTTCGAACGCAGACAGAGTTCTTCAAATGTTTGGCCAAGTCGCGAGTGCTGGGGGAGACGGTTCCCAGCTGGTCCCATACATGATCAACTGGCGATAGGTCCGGTGATCTCGTAGGCCGAAATATGGTACCCATGCTTCGTATAGCGCGTTACATGATGACTGAGGTATGTGGACAGGCATTATCGTGCTGCATACTGCAGTCAAAAGTACGTCGGCGTACAAATGGTAGAGAATGGGGGACTAAAATATTGGCAACATCAATCGTCAGACAGTGCGCTCTGACAAAACACAGCACTTGTTTATGAGTCTTAAATAATGGTGGCCCGACTAATATCTCTAGGCATACGAACTGATGCTGAAGCTGAATTCTGCGGTACCAAGTCCGGATACAAAAAGCGTCAGAACTCAGAGTGAAGCGTGAACGCAGTGTAAAACCCAATGCAACATGCGACATCATTCCAGTACGCACTCTAGACGTCGATCTACTACTGCAAAAATGCCACACCATAGTGTGAAGTCAAGAGCATTGGATGTGGAGGACGCCGGAACTGTAGTCACCGCACGTTCTTTCGGTGGCGGATAGTCCTCTGGGATAATGCACATCGCATTGTATGCCTGCAAGATACCAGGATCTGTGATAATGCTGTGGTCAGGTAGGCTTCTAAGTTATCCGGAAACCCTCTGTTAATGTAAACTCGCGCCTACATGTCACTACCACCGCTGCCGTTATAAAAGGAGTGATACTGGTCAGTGATACGCGATATCAGCAGATTGGGCGAAGCAAGGGAGCACAGTGGAATCGAATGTAGTGTAATTTTGGGTTGCTACATCAGTAAGCCATCCGTCAGTGCCATTTCCACCCTTTTTCTATTTTCCCATTTGACCTGCTGCTGGTTGTCTGCGGTAGAAGATCAGTTCGAGTATGACAACTGCGTATTTCTGCATGACAATGCTCCCTGCCATAATGCGCGGTCTGTTCGCGAGTGGTTTGTGAACAATAGAGTTCAGGAAATGGACTGGTCAGCCCAGAGCCCCGACCTCAACACCATCGAACACATCTGAGATGAACTGTAACGGTGAATGCGCTCCAGATCCCGAACACCACGTCACTTATTGCACTTACTACAGCACTGCAGGAAGAATGATCGGCCGTTCCACCGGAGATGTTGCAACACCTTGTTGACAGTCTGTCCTGCAGGGTTAGAGTTGTCATAAAGGCCAATGGTGTGCCAACCCCGTATTAATCTCCTCTACTGAACAGTATATTCGAAGGACACCTATAGTCCAATTTCGTGTGGATGTCCTGATACTTTTGATCAGGTAACGTATTACAATGTAAGGAACCTTTAAATTTTTTTTATTAAAAATACTACTTCGTGTACTTATATACATGACAAATATTCATATTACGATCCAAAGTTAATTCTCTTCTCAGAATTAAGTTCAGATATTTGGCGTACAATTTTATAGCATATGCAGTAATATATTTAAAAATTTTCCGCCTAACATTTTCCGTATTATTTGGACAAAATAACGTTTAAGGCATTTGGTTATTATCCGGTTAGATAAAATAATTAGTCTCAGCAAAATAATACGAATTTTCTCTTGATAGAACATGACATGAAGAAAACTGACCAATCTCAGACGCTTTGTATGTTATGTATGGTTTTTGTTGCATAGCATTACAAAGGTATCGTATTAGATTAGGTATATTTGATATGACTCGTTCGAAATAGTACTTCAAGGCAGCATTTTAAATAAGAGCTAAAGAAAACTAGAAAAAGTCACAGATTATAAAACACTACCACTTCTAATTTTGGTAAACCGTAAATTTTCCTTATATTGAAGAGAGTAAGCAACAACAAGGAAGCAAGTTTTGAAGTGAGGCTGAAAAATAGGCTGACGTCAAGTAGATAAAATATTGCAGTGGCGTATCGAAAATGTATTCGCATATACGAAATATGTCACAAGGGCCCAGGAGGGTTTTCGTAGCTTTGCCACTGGGTTCGTGAACAGATATTTGGGTCAGAGATGCTAACCTTCGAGTGGCCCGTGAATTTCCGAAGTTCAACCTAGCGGAACGTCGAAAAGTGATTCGATATCGATTCCCGCGGTGTCGAATTACGTTATTTTCAAATATGCATGGGCCTCGCCCTCCCCACCTGTTATGCTATTTCCTTCGCCTTCCGCTTTTCCACGAAGCTGTAACGCGCTCTGCAGCCCTAACTTATAGGACTGGTAAGGGGATAGAGCGCCAGTAAGAAAACCGAGTTATAGAGTCGTTTAAACTTCTCCCTCTGGATTATGTTTAGGAGGCAAAAAAAAAAAGGGTTTATTATGTTTATTCAAATTTTTTACATACATCAAAGATAATTCTGTAAAACAAAAACAAGTAACCGAACAATAAATTTTCGAAAATATAAGCAAAATTTTGTACAGCTATTTCGACGAGATGAATTTATTTTAGCATTACGTTTGATTTCACACAAAGCTTATACATATATTACTATACTCTTTCATACATTCTAATAATTAAAGAGTAAAAAAATATTTCGTATTTTTTTCTTTGAAATGCATTCGTTAGGAAAAATCTCCTACGCCTTTAATAGCCTCAATCTAAAAGTTTTGTTGAATTTATTAGTTTACTGTCAATCTAAACTGTAATTTATTTACGAGGACGCGCCACTACAGACATAATTCAACAATTAGTGAATATAAAATTTTAACCTTTATAGCTGAATAGCAACTTACCGTAATTAATGTTAAAGACAGGCGACACAAATTCCGTTGGTATTCATACTTTTTACTCTTAATTTTCCTTTTAAATGTGTACGGGACACAGAATTGCGATAATATTCGATCCATAAATATATAAAACGTGGAGTGTTCCTAGCACTATCGGTTAGTGATCCATTTTTTTCAATTTTTCACTTGATATTTTGTTGTTTGCAGGTCATTTTTGTTTTAACGGTGCTATTTCTTGGATTAATTGTTCGCAACGTACACATTAAGCCCACTACATTGTAACGAAAATATGGCCATCACAGCTTCTATGTATCTTGTATGTACGTGTACTCCCTCCCCTCTTTATCAACGCAGGTAAGGTAAAGAAACTTAAGCTAAACATAACATACAGCATACTTAACAACAGAGGTTTGGATTTCCTTGAAACCTAATTACCAAATAATACGCATTAAACAAGGCTCCAGACTGCACAATTTGCAGTAAATCACCAGATAGCTGCCGTTTCCGATTAAAACATGCATATAATGAACGAACCAACCTCGTTACATTACTCTCTGCCAATTTATTCGTGAAAGTGAAAGTTCTAATTATACGTTTATTATTTTCAACTTAAAACACATTGTCATCATAATTTGACAAGGAGGCGTACTAGAAGAGAGTGAACTTATTAGTTGATTTCAGTACATTCTGTAATTTCCTGTACTATAAGAATATGTTCTGCATTAGCAGCCTGTGGCACGTTTGAGAAGGGGAACGAGCCTCGTTAAATTACTTCTTAACAATTTATTTGCGAAAATGATTTCATCCTAGCGAAAATTCCAATTAAATGTTTCTTCTTTTTCTTAGCTAGAAACACTTTGTCGCAATTCGGGAAGGTAATAAATAGAATAGCATGTTATTGGAAACCTTAATTTAGCGAGAAGACTTACTAGAGGAGAGTGAGCTTATTAGTTCTTTAAGTAACTTCGTGTCTTGTTTTCGGTTACTGTAAACTGTAGGAAGAGACTGATTGTGCATCAGCAGCCTGCGGCACGTTTTAAATGGCATTAGAAGGGAGGCAACACACACCACGCAGTTTCCGAGGTCAGAAGGACCTGTGTGGGCGGATAGGGTAGGCAGTGTTGCCAACTAAGTGACTTTATCGCTAGAAATAACGACTTTTAAACATATTTTAGCGACATAATATTATAAATGTTCTAATTAAATAGGGAGTTAGCGACTTTTTATGTTCACTTTACTGAAATAAAGAAATGTTTCTTTATTGATTATATACGACACTGGCGAATTTCGCAGTGTCCGTAGTAATTTTCAGTAAATAACAGTTGGCCACACTGCGGGGAGAACAGGCAAGCGAAAGCGACAGGCTAGAATCTGCTCTCTGGCGACAGCCTCCGCTAACGAATGGGAAGGGGGCGGTAGGAGATTTTCCATTAAGAGGGGGTCGTGGCCGTAGTAACATGGAGCTGCGTTCCTGCTCCCACGCGATAAGACGCGACGTCCTAGACGGTGCCTCCTCCGACGTCTTGGGGGAGGGGACGTTTGGCGGGGTGGAGGGCTGTTACGTAATTTCCCCCCATCCAAGTCGTTAATTTAACTGTTCGCTACACGCTGAAAAGGAGCAAAGAATTTTCTCCTCTCTCTCTCTCTCCCCGCAACAAATTTATCCCCTAACACCAAATTCTTTCAGGCGTCCCGGTAGCAACATTTCGTTGGTCCAACGTTGGCACTGCGTTTGGCTCTACCGTTGGGCCTACATTGGCATATTACGTTGGCCCAACGCACAAATGTCACGCGGACCTACTTTAGCCCAACGTGACTTTCATGTTGGTGACCAACTGAAATACAATATTGTCCGAACATAATATTATGGTTGTGTGCGCACTTTTAAGAGTAGCGTATTTTTCTCTCAGAAAGGCATTCACAAAGTAATTTACCAAACAAAGATTTACTAGCATGTTTCGACGTTGGTAATGCGTTGGCAAGATGCGTTATTACACACATATTGCCAACTAATAAACAGCATTCTGTCAACGTTGGTTACCAGTGTTTTAAATAAATTTTATCAACTAACTGAAAATATAAAGAAAAATGTATTGTGTAAACCAAATTATAATACATAAATTTTCCCTTTATGATCCGAAAATGTCCCTGGTGGATGTTTCATTCATACTGATGCCCTTTAGGTAATGGATAACCCTATGGGTTATACATTACGCTACTGCGACTTCATGCCCTGGTGAAGCAAAAATCACATATCAAAGGGGTATTCCAACATATCATACTTCCCACCATGTGTATCACCGTACCAACAAAAATTTAACTTTAAGAATAAAAATATGTTCCACTATTAATTACTTAAATGTTAGTTACCTGACAACAACGATAGATCAACATTGCATTTATAATTGTATTCTAAAAACATTCACCAAATATATGGATTCCAACACAACGTATTTCCAAACTTTTACTAACCAAATGCTAACAGTTGGAGGCGTTAGCCAAATATACGAATACTTACCAGTTACAACATTATATTTTTTAACTTACAACCAATACACAACCAACAACAAACAGTTTATATTCAATAAATATCTGTGCAAAAAAAATTGATCAATGAGCAAATTAAATGAATTAAATATGTTTTTAAGAAAGATTATTTATATCCTATGTTGGCATAATGTCTGCAACACAACTTTGGTCAACGTAACAAAACGTACAGTACCCATCACTAACTGTCATGTTCACAATATTGTCTCATTACATGAGGAGCAAAACAAAGATTAAAGAAAAATTAAGTTGCATTTGGAAACTCGGCATATGCTGTGAAAATTAGTGTTATTTTTTTGTTAGTGAAATTTTGTTGGTTGTACAATGTCAGCACAAAAAAATGTTTACATACCAAATGCTGACAGTATGTTTCCCAACAAGTACCCCAAAATGTCAACAGAATGTTTTCCAAAAAGTAACCAACACATAGCCGGCAACACATTACCAAAAAATAAATTTTAAATAGTACATGGTTTGTGTACCAAAAAGCATAAATATTAATGAAACATAGAGTATTATTGTTTTATTCAACCAGAAACATGGAAATTAATATTGTTGGCATAATGTTGGCAACACTATCATCATCCAACTTAAAAATTATTACCAGCTACCAAGTGTTGTGTTCCCAACATTGACACAACGTAAAACCAACTAAACATATTTTAAAGACAAAGTAAAAGTCTTCAGATTGCAATGTAATAGATGAACTTGAAAAAAATCACGAGGAAGCAGACACAAAAATAATTATGTACTCTCCGTTTGCCTCACGTCGTGGTACCACCCAACTACGCATTCACTCTCCAGCCACATATGCCTTCGTCCTTTCTTTGTAGTGGTCCAAGCACTTTCCACAAGGCATTATGTAAATGTAAATGAGATGTTTTATTGTTTTATAGTTGAATGGAAACAAAAAAAATTTTAACTCTTGATTTTTTTAACCTGCAGCACTCTATAAATTAAATAATAGCAGAAAAAATGTTTTGTTTAATAGATACCTGTTGTACGTGTTAAACCAATAATGCAATGTTCGTTGGGCTCCAAATACTCAAACGATCAAGATATCATAAAATTGGTTATCAACAATTTTGTTTGTTTTTTAAATAAAGAATAAAAACTCATGCATATGTATAACAGTACTCCCGGAAGCAATATACTAAGTTTCACATTTTTACATCTTTACAAAATCCATTATGCAAAGTTTGAAGGCGTATGACTCCTAAACCGATCAAGATATTAGAAAATTGGTAATCAACAATTGTGTTAATTTATTTATGTAGAATAATAAAAGTCGTATGCATTTTTTCATAAGAGCACTCCCGGAGAAAATATGCTTAGTTTTGCGTATTCATGTCATTCTGGTAGCCATCTTGGATTATCAACGTTGTAAAACCCATACCACACATTTTTAACGAAATACACCTGGTACCACGCCACTGTGTATACAATATAAGCAAGGTATCCTACATAGAAACACCATCCCTTCACAAAAAATCCCACGAAATTCACTAGGCTCCTCTACATAGCCTGATGGCTGGCTCACTTCCGCAGAGACGACTCCCAACCAACTGCGTTGGAGATTTGTTTTCCATCTCCAGTTTAAACAAAAAATGGAGTAGNATTACCTAACCCAAGCCATTACTACGTATTATCATTATGTTTAGCCCTACCTAGTAAAAATTTCAGTCTTATCGCATCTTTCACTCTTTTTCTTAAGACGCTTAATAAATGTAGGCCTGTAAGTTCGCGAAATAATCAGAAAGCAGCAAATGAATAAATTAACGAAGGATTGTCTGTTACCGTGTCGCTAGGTTTTACGTTCATTCGGCAAACATTTTGAGCAGGTGACAGTTCGCACGCAACTTCGTCGTGAACCAGCTACCTTACGAGTTCCAAATCGGGTAATCACCCAAAAGGTTCGGAACCCTCTGTAATCTTGGATGTACCGTCATATTTCGCATGTCTGTGCTTAACAGCGCGAAATTATCGGCCTTTGTGAAATAATTCAACCGCAGGTTAATCACAACAAGAATTTACTGATGTAACTAATGAGCCTACTTTTCTCTATATTAATGCAAATAATTTTTAATTAATTCATTATAAGCTTCGATGGTAGGCTGGCCTTGACGTCTCATTGGCAGCATTATCATTAGAGTTTGAACCAGAAATACACGCAACATTAATGAGACAATCCATTACAAATACTAACGTGTCTTATATGATACTCAAACCCAGAAAACCTCGTACCATAAGCTAGCATGCAATCAACTGCATTAGGGAGGTTGGATTCGTAGTTTCAATTTCGGATGTAATCATTCTAATGTTTAGTTTATTAACCTAAAATATTTACAGGTCCACCATTTTGAAAATAAGTGTCTGAGCCATTTACAACGCGCAGGATTGCCTACCATAGCGCTACTTGTGTGAACAAATAGGTGGAAATCGGTTTGGTTGGTCTCTGAGATATGGCATAAAATCTTCAATTTCTTATTTGTTTGGTGCAATGGAACAAAACTGCTTAAAAAATGTTCAGTATACGATGCTTCTAATAGTCATTGTCAGTATAAATGTTTGGTTGAATTTGGTCAAATTCTTTAATAGATATGACAATTTTATCAAAAAAAATTATACGGCTGTCATTTTGTAAATCAATGTATGATCCCACTTAAATTATGTAAGTTTAGATGGCCTTCTGAAGCACTAATGACGTGCAAAATTTGGTGGAAATATGTTGAATTGTTCAGGAAATATGGCAAGATTTCCAATTTTATCATCTGACACTATTTTACAAAAATACCTGTAAAAGAGAATCTCCCTTCACATTGTCGATGCTTCTTATGAATATTGTTAGCGTACAAAATTTAGTTGAATTTTGTAGAATTGTTTAACAGATATAACATAATAACCTCAATTATATAAATAAAACCCATCCAAAAAAGCTTGCCGTACCTAAAACATGTCAGTTTACATAATCTACTGTAGCACTACTTGTGTGTAAAATTTATTGAGAATCAGTTAGTTGGTTCCCAAGGTATGGCATAAAACATAAAGTTTGTTTATGTAAAGATTTCATAATTAGGGGACAAAAGGGTTGTGTATTATATTATTACATTCGTTGATGGTCATGGATACAGTATACAAAGTTAAGTTAAAATCTGTTTCATAGTTTCGTAGATATAGCAAACTAAGATAAAGTTATATTATTGCCTCAATTTCGAAAAGAAGTGTCTGGCTCACTTAAAACATACAAATTAATATGGACTACCACAGTGCAACTTCCTTGCTGAAGTTGGTGGGAATCGGTTGGTTGTTTCCCGAGATATGACATAAAAACTTCATTTTATCGTGTAGGTCTATCTTACAAAATGGCGGATAAATGAGGTATTGTAAAGACATATTTGATGGTTATAATCGATACTGCCAGCATACAAAGTTAAGTTGAAATTTGTTTCAAATTTTCATAGATATAACATACTAAAATAAAAAGTTTACATGACCGCCATTTTGAAAATAAGTGTCTTTCCCACTCATAATACATCAGTTTACATGGCTTGCCATAGTGCTACTTGTTTGCAATATTTGGTGGGAATCTGTTGGTATTCACCGCAGGTATGACATAAAAATATTAATTTGTCATGTGAAATGGCCGATTAACGAAACTTTCTGTGGACACATTTGATGGGTATAATATATACTGCCAAAATACAAAGTTAAGATGGAAATAATTGCATGGTTTTAATTATATAGCATACTAAACTAAAAATACTATATGGCCGCTTTTTTGAAAATAAGTGTCTGGTCTTTTTAAAACATACCAGTTTACATGAACTGCCGCAATACTACTTGCTTGCCAAATTTGGTAGGAATCGGTAACATTTTCCCCGAGATATGATATAAAAGCTTTATTTTTTCGTTTTGCGCTATCTTACAAAATGGCTGAAAAAGTCGTTGTGTTGGCATATATGGTGATTATATTATACATTTTCAGCATACAAACGTTGGTCGAAATTGGTCGAACGGTAAGGTAGATAGATATACCAAATAATCCTTAAATATTTGTATAGTGGCCATTTTAAAAATATGAGCCTAAATTTAACTCAAACACGTTTACATTGCCTACCATAGTATTACTTACCAAATTTGGTGAGAATTGGTTGAGTAGTTTTTGTGATATAATGTAAAGGCTTCATATCTGGAAATTCCAATGTTTGCATAATACACTGCTAAAATACAAAATTTTGTTTTAGTCGGTTGAATGGTTCACGATATACGACCTATAAGCCTTTTAGAATCCACCATTTTGAATGTTAGTTCCCTGGATGTTTGAAAATTATAAAAGTCAGATGTCCTTACTAATTATAATATGTGTATCTAGTTTAGTGAAATTCTGTTCACGCGTTCAAAAAATTTTAGGGGGTGCGGGGGACACAAGTACAGAGACATACACAGAGACACACAGTCATGACAGTGATCTCATAGGCCTTTCTTTCTTTCAGAAAGTAGGCTAAAATCTACACAAATATATTCCACACGTAAATAGTTTTAACACGCAACTTTTCTTGGCATCATGTAAATTCTTGAATTTTACCTTAGATTTATGAAATATCTTCTCTTTAGCTAATGATTTTCGTGGTTTTTTCATAAAATTTGTTATGCCCGTTATTATGACTTGTTTGTGCAGATTTGTGCACAATATGTTGTATAATATAATACTTTATATATTTTTCTCAGCTGTCAACAAAGATTTATTACACTCGGTGTTCGGTTTTTACACTGATAACTTAAACTGTTGAAACGTTTTCATGTATTTCACTATTTCGTACGTAAACCTAAGTAATGTGCAATAGCCGATAATAGTTAAAAAAATGCAGCACGCAACAAAGTACCGCAATATCCATATTATATATTTGCGTCCTAAGCAAACGAAATTTTACCCTTGTAAAGCAAAAAATGTGGAAGCTAGATAATCAAATAAATTTATATATATACATACATAAAGGCGGGTAAGAGTACACATTTAAACTTTCTGTGGATATAAATATTAATCTACTACGATTTTACATAATGTGCAAATTGTGAAATATTCCCTATGTATTCAAGAAAATTATAACACTAAGCAATGATTCTACGAAAATGTGCACATTTTTATATGTCAGTTTAAATAAAACAATGTAAATGCGTACTCTTAGACACAACGTCAGGTAAGAGTACGCAGAGCATCGGGAAAGAGTGCGCACTAACAGTAATCACACACAAACATATTTGTTCCTTCTAACCTGTGCAATCTTCATGTCACCACTCCGAGCAGACGTTGCACTGAATCCAGACTTCTGAAATAGGTTCTTCATACACCTCATTGCAACCTGGATAATTGATAGGCACTCGAGATAGGAAATTTCTGGAAGCAGGAAGAACTTGAGATGAAGGTTTTTTCATGAAATGGAACCAGAAGATGTTGATAGTCCTGAAATATTAACTTGTTTCTTTAATCCTTTCTTCCTCTCCATTCTATATATTTTCATCTTTTCTCCGTCCACTGTTTTTGCTAACTTTTCCATAAGTGCGATTTTATAAGGGGAACCTGATAAAATTTCCTATTTACTCGAAGTGGATTTTCGTGTTCTTACAATTTTACTTTTAGGCAATATGTGAATATGCTGAACAGTAATTTTTGTTGCAGTCAATAGGGGTAGGCCTATTTGTTTCAGGATGGTCGCATTGAGAAATAGTTGTTGATGAAGTAGGCCTAGTTGGTAGGTTTGAAACTAGCTGCACCGTGGAAACATCATTATTAACCAACTGCTGGTTAATATTTTCTTCATCAGGAACAGCTGTTGGAGTTGTCACTGCTACAGATTCAGTGGAACCATTGTTTGCGATCTCCTGCTGGGTAGTCTGTTCATCTGTTTCTTGTTCACGGGCAGTCAGTTGTGATGGAGCAAAATCTTCAACGGAAAATACCTCGGGGTTGAATGGATGAATTCCAGTTGAGCGGAATGCATTTTCAGCCTTCTCAAGTGTAGCTACTCTTGAGTATGTAGCACGGAATAAACCAGCAACTTGCATTTGTGTAATGGATTTCCCGGGATTGTCTACCGTAAACTTGTCGGCTTCTGTACTGTAAGCAGTTTTCAGAGGGCCAAAGAATCCTTTGTCGAGTGGTTGCAACATGTGACTAGCATGTGGCGGAAGGGAAAGTAGAGTGATATGATGATCTCTGCAGAAAATAACAACCTGAAGTGTGCAATGAGATGCGTGATTATTCAGAACTAACAACACTGGGTCTTCTTGAGTAGGCTTGCAATGTTGCACAAAGTGTTTTAGCTACTCCATGAAGAGATCAGTGTTCATGAAACCTGATTCTGAGACCAATGATAAAGTCCCTGATGGCGCATTGTCAAAGAGTTCTGGTTTCATACGTTTTTGGGGAAAGATAATTGCTGGTGGTATGTAGACATCAGTGGCACTCATGCATCAAACTACTGTAACTGTTTGCCCTCGTTCCCCAGAGACAACGTTACACACATTTTTCCTACCTTTTAGAGACAGAACCTTCGGCAGCTTGTTTGGAACAGTGGATATTCCAGTTTCATCCATATTAAATTTTCTGTGAGGCAGAAACTTTTTTTCATCGCAACATTTTCATAAATTATTAAAAAAGTTTTACATTGTACCTTATTGAATCCAATAATCATACCTAAGCTACGTTTCTCAGGAGCACGAAGAGATAGACCATGTCTTTTGCAAAACTCTGATAGCCAATCCTTACCTGCCATTTTTTTTTTTTTTTTTTTTCGTTACTGTATCTGTCCCCAACACCATTTAAATCGACAAATTCAAAAGCCACCATCATGAATTGTTTCTTTTTTAATCCAAAAAATCGTTGGTCCAAATCTCTGCAATGATCTGCAAGTTATTTCACCATTTTATCAATAAATATCCGATTTAATCTTCTAAAAGACTTGGAAACTGTGCCCTGTAAAAAAAAATAAAAAATTAACACGATACTAAAACAACTACTTGAAAGTTAATATTGAAGTCGCAGTGCGTGAAGTTGGAAGGATAGTTGCACTGTTGCCAACATTTCATGAAGAATGAAACGAAAATGTAACAATAATGAAATGCAAATAGTACACGAGAGTGACCAAGAAAATATTTTAATGGTCATATGCCCTTATCGTCCTCTGCACTCTCTAAAATTACAGTTTAGTTGAGCGACTTGGGTGGCTCTCAACATATATGGTCTTGAGAGGTGATGAGGGAGATTGAGGCAAGTATGGAGCAGCGCCAGAATATAACAGTGGGAGAAACGGGAGACCCCGAGAAAACTTACCGAACAGCATCATCGTCCGGCACGATTCCCATATGCGAAAAACCCGGGATTGACCCCGAACGGGAATCGAAGCCAGATCGACTTGGTGGGCGGTGGCATCTCTAAAATTGGAACAAGAATGTAACGACAAAGGCAAAAGGCAACCAAACGGATGTGGTACGAATTAATGTTGAATTATATTGTTATTTGGCAGCGCTAGAGGCAATACAAACAACGCCATTTTTTTAAATTAAAAATCATATAGTAAATATTTAAAAAAAAAAATGTTATTTACAACATATCAATATTTACTTTTATTAAATCTTCCTTTGATCACGAACCAATGCACTAATATTTTTATAAATGTTAATATAAATTAAGGAAATATTTTATTAGATTTTTAATCTCTAAAACGGAGGAATTGAACTATCTATCTACGTAATAATTTTATTTCTGTGTATTTTCTCCAACTTTAGTAATGGCCACCCATAAGATTTACCTACCTAGGCCCTTAATCAGAGAATTAAATACAGCTAAAGGCATAATTACACTAGCAAGAATTGATTTAAAGCTTGCCGATATTTTGCTGTAAATTTATTGGTTTGAAAATATTATAGTTATTACTTTTGCAATAAAAACAGAATAGTTACAGCTTTAAGTCGTTTCCTCAGTGTACGTCCGTTTGTTCCCAGCGATATGGCAACTTGCCTCTTACTTTCACCATTATCAATTCTATTCTTAGTTTCCTCTAAATTTTCGTAAGTGAACAGCATCTTCCGGTCTGTTTTTCTTTTGTATTTACCCATATTTGCCAGTATCTTTCAAATCCTGTACATTAAAACGAGCGACTTAAGTGTACCACTGAAAGTAATGCTCACAGATAGTGTGCTGCGGATAAGAGTACGCACAAATGTGAGGGTAAGAGTACGCGCGTACTCTTAATGTCCTTGTGCTTATTCAAGTATCTGCCGTTAGATAGAATCATATGCCTGATATTTAGTTCCCGCCAAGTACGTAGTAATGCACATATTTGGAGCTTTCATTTTATGTATAGTAAAATTACAGTCTTCATCGCTAGCTTATGTTAATTCTTAGTTTCTAATGTAAGAAAATTATAATATTTAGGAAAGAAACACACTTTTACCTGCCAAATCCAGAAGAATATGCGAATATCGCGTACACACACTTCAAGATGGTCGACAACTCGTATAGAATATGATTCTTGTTGCCGCTCCACAATCAGTGCTGCCAACTACCCAAAAGTAACACTTCGTACTCTTAGCCGATGCGTACTCTTACCCGCATTTACCATATGTGATAATTACAAATGTACTTAAGAAACCAATGCATTTATTTTGCCATTTAGGTATTCACTTCATATAACCATAAAACACGTCGTTCTGCTAAATAAGTATGAACGGAAGTAGAACTATAGATTTCTTTCTATTTCGATAAGTTGCCATTTTGAAACTCTCAAGCAGCTCCAGCCAATAACCAGATTTATGTGGTATTTATGAGATCGATGGTGTAATTTAATTTGAAAACAAAAGGTAACTTTCATGAGTGTTTGATGAAAAGAGGGAAAAGGTTATTAAGATGGCATGCAAAGTTTTGAACTAACAGTGCACTTGTTGTCTCCAACGCAATATTAACATTGGTTTGAAGTAGTTCATCCGTATTCTCTCTCGGTGGTAAAATTCTGAAAGAAAATTCGCTTAATTGTTGAGTTTTTAGTGTTGCCTCACGCGTGGTAGGGTGATAGCCACTATTATATTTGCCGAGAAAACCATAACAGATTATTTACACATTGTAATTACACATAAATAACCGCTTTTGCTGAACTTTATGCATCGACGAACTCAGTTTTTGCAGTTAACGCGAATCTCTCGAATTTAAATATATATATGTATATATATAGAATATATTCGCGGTATATTAAAACCTTTGAAAAACAACTCATTGATAACATGTTCGGTTATTTCCCAAACGTGTCATGTATCACGATCATTCAATACTCCCGTTAACATAAAAGTATCTTACTTTTGGTTTAATTTAACTTTTACTTATATTTAATCTATATCTTATGGTATTTCATTTATAACTAATATGAATAAAACCGAAGAGAAACTAGGCGTGTTGGTAATGCCTAGTAAAAACTGTTCTTATACAACGTATTATTAAAATGAGTGCGCACGAATGCGGTGCGTTGTCCCTTTGGTATAATTTTCTAGACTTAGTTAAGCTGTGTTTGCATGAAACGGAGGAATAGCCTGAAAGTAGAACTTGAGCAGGGATTCAGAAAAGTTTGAAATAACCTGGAATCAACTTAAGAACCGGAATGCTGCTTGCACACTGTGAACGGTCGCTTCAGGCGCACTTGGACGTCCACTTCGAAAGAGGTATTTAACACTGCTTCTCTATTTAAAATGCTTAAACAACTTGGGTTATAAATAAAAGTCTTCTCATTATGACAGAGAAACTTTCATTGAATGATAATCATAATCTTAAACTCAGCATACCAATTGACACATTGGTCCTTTCCCTGTTACGAACTGTGATCAGGCCTTAACTGGATGGCATGCCTGATCACACCTTCAAACATTAATCCAGGGCACGCGCCGTTATTGCCGATGCCGAAATACCTTGCGAAAGGCAAAGCAGAAACCTTACACAACCCACCCGATAAAGGACAGCGTAACCCTATGAACGGAGTATTTTGTCATCTGAGCATCGGACCAAGAAGATGTCTGGATATGGTCGTGTCTGGCCGTCGCTAACCGCCGCCTGAATCAGCCTACGGAAATATACACAAGGCAGGGACTCTCCAGTTATCTTTTTAAGTGGCGTGATTAGTAGTATAACTACGGGAAGCCTTGGCCAAGAGCTGGTGGCGGTGGAGCGACGGGGCCGGCTACTGATATCTTGAATTTTCCTTTTTTCCCTTTTTTTCTCTCGAAAATTCACTTTTTTCTAAAAATCGATTGATTATCCCTCAACCTTTCCCTTTGTGCCTCAAATTTCCCTTTTTCCATTAAAAAAAAAGCACCAATCCCTCCAGTTCCAAAACGATCCCCCGATAGGCACTTTTCCATCCTTCGGAAGGATTTGGGGAGATCGTTTTCGAGGGCAGAGACTTAGGATATGCAAAATCGATACACACGGTTCAGGGTCTGGAGTCAGAGTTGACCATCCACAATCTTGGTTATGTCTGCCATCTTAGCCGCCATGTTAAATGTCGGTGACCTAGAATTTGAACTTTGACATTAACCCCAATGACCTTTGACCTCTAACCCAAAAAAATTGCAGGGTTCTCCAAAATTGTCAGAAATTATCAAACTTCCAAAAATGAATTTAAATTATTTAGAAAAAATTTGTTTAATAAAAATATAAAATTAAAATGTTTAATGTTTGGTCTCAGAGTGGACTGACCAGAGCCGACCAGCCACTATGTTATGATGTCACCCGACTAACATATTGGATCAAAGTGACCTTGACCATTTTCATTTGACCTTGACCTTAGATAACCTTAAATTCAAAAAATCTCAAAAATGTCTACAAAATTACAAAAATTATAAAATCTTCCAAAAATATACAAATTATATATCAAAAATTTATTTTGAAAATTTATAAAAAATTAAAGTTTCAAATTTTTGGGCTTAGAGGGGACAGGGGTATGGAGCCGACCAGTCACCATGTAATGATGTCACCCAACCACCATATTGGATCCAAGTGACCTTGAACTTTACCTTTGACCTTGACCCCATTACCATAACCTCTAACCAAAAATATTGTCTAAAAAATTAAGAAATTGTAATAACTTCCAAAAATTCATTCAAAAATTATTTTAAAACTTACATTTCTGGAGGTTCCCACAGCACTACGTCCAGCAGACGACTGACCCCCTCCAATCAAACATGTTGTCTTAACATTTCCCTCCCCAACCAATGTTTCTCATCTGTTAATTAGTCGGCAGGCCTCCGCCCCTTCATCGTTGCTCATTCCGTCGTATGCAGCTTCCTAGTTTTGGTTTTTTTTTTTTTTCGTTTGTCATCTGTTTTTATTTTTAACACCTAGATGGTGCTATTGTATTAGTTACCGATTTAATTTTGATTATTTTTCGTTTGTCATTTGTTTACATCGCTGTAGTTACAACGTATGATTTTTAGAAATGGTAAAGGAACTTTATGAATATCGTGTAAATCAACGGATTTTGCAGGTCGCACAAGCCGTACAAATCAAATGATAAAATTAAGTTCCTGGGTTATAATCAAACTTCTTAGACTTACAGAATATGGAGCGAATCTTGGTATAGGCTGTTCACGGTAAAAGGAGTACTTTTGAAAGCCCTGCTTAGTATCTACTGGTATGCACATTGTGTATTCTTCCACTATATGTACAATTAACGTCACCATGGGCTTTATTCGTGCGTCGGTCAAGCGTAACATAAAGCTTTTTTGAAAGAAAAAAAATTCACATTTGGTTTTGTTCTTACGTTTATATGTATTTAAAAAAACTAAAAGTAAAATAAAATATATTCAGTATTAACAAACGTTTACTTAACACTAGAAATTTAACGTTAACACGCGTAACTACTTTCTTTCCGTCGTTGCCAACTTTACTGGGCGCGTGAAAGTCAGTGCGCCCGTTTAACTAAACGCCGGCAGAGCAGTAATATTTTTCAACGGTTGATTTCAAAAGCGCTCAATTCACCACGAACAGCCTTTAAAGTAAATGCAAGCAGCCTAGCTTGTAAGTTCTAAAACATAAAACTGTTTTTTATTGATGGTCACGTAAACTGTTCATTCTCTTCATGTATGATAAAAGTTGTCCCAGAGTTTCGAAGTGCCTTTGTCCTTTTCTTATTCATATATATGGGCATTGTTATGTATGCATATAATATAGTATATATAAATTTCTAAAAGAGGGGCTTTAAAAATTTGTGTGCGCATTCGCGTATGTGCTTATCCGTATTTCGGAAATCAGTGGGAATACACTCCGGTCTTAGCGGGTTCTTTCACTTATAAGGAAACGCGATTTTGTAATAGATATTCACTATTCCATTCGAAAATGTTAATACATTTGATTACAATAAAAGCAAAATGGTTAAGGGCTGCCGCAAACAGAGAACCCTATTTTTCTGCAGAAAATAATATTTAGACAACATTTCCGCACGTTCTTTTGAATTCCTTACAATATATACAGGTTCTGAGGTTTGCAATAGACATGTCATAAATATGGCGATAATGGAAATATTGAAAAAAATTTAGATAAACATCGGTTGATTTCCTGAGGCACCGACACATTGGTCAAAATCTAAAAATAAAAGGAAGACTCGTTCAACCGTTCCATATACAAATACACGGATAAGGGGACATCTAAAACGCACTACGCTCATTTAAAAAAAAATTCTTTAAATAACTTTTATTTATGAGAAAGCCACATGTATTATAGAAAGATGAGTATAAAAGAATACCTCAAATTTGAAGGTCTATAATATCAAAACCAATCAACCTACAACCTTGATTAATCAATCAAATGAACCGTGTAACCGTGACGTTTGTTTACCATACATTCATAAATGTTCAATATGGCCACCATGAGCTGCCCGAACGACATTTACGCGATAATCAAACTCGTTCCACGCTCTTCTCAGCATGTCCGGTGTAACGGTTTGGATGGCGTTCGTAACTCGCGGGTTTAGCTCGCATTCGACACGTCAATGTGAAGGGGACGGTTTGATGTTTCCTTTATGTCCCCAGAACGAGGTAGACGATGCCGTCATGTCTAAGCTGGTTTTAAGCGATAAAGCGACTTTCCATACAAATGGTAAGGTGAACTGGCACAACGTGCGGATATGGGGTCAGGAGCCTCTACATGAAACCACCGAAACGATCGCGCTTCCCCCCAAAGTGAACGTGTTTTGCGCTGTATAGAAAGGCACTGTTTTTGGCCCTTTCTTATTTCACGAGTCCAATGTTACTGGAATCCCTCATTTGGACATGTTTACAGAGTGGTTGTTTCCTCAGTGAGGAGAGGCGGCGAGGGACTTCATTTTCCAGCGGGATGGTGCGCCACCCCATTGTCACTTAGCTGTTCGCTGATATCAGAACGAGAAGTTGGCGCAACGCTGGATTGGTCGAGGAGCAGCTGGTGACCAGGCTCTTCATCACAGGCTTCTAAGAACCCCGGATCTTACCCCGTGCAATTTTTTTCTATGAGGGTATATAAATTATTAAATGTTTCGTCCACCATTGCCGGCTAACATTGACGACTTCAAAACGAGAATTACGGGCGTCATCCAAACCGTAACACCGGACACGCTGACAAGAGTGTGGAATGAGTTTGATTATCGCGTAGATGTCGTTTGGGCCGCTCGTGGTGGTCACATTGAAGATTAATAAATATATGGTAAACAAACTTCACAGATCCACGGTTCACTTGTTCACTTGATTGGTCAACCAAGGTTGTAGGATGTTTGGTTTTGATATTATAGACCTTCAAAGTTGGGGTATTATTTTATCCACATCCTTATATATATATTTATGTATATATATAAATACACACACATACGATGGCCTATTCAGAAGTCATGGCATATATTGTTTTTGTACTGAAAATGTTCGAACACCGGAAATGTACTATGTACAGGTGAAAGTCTACAAGTACGCTTTAAAATTTACACCACATGAGGAATGGATGCAGGAATGTCTGGCAAGGATCAAAGACAAACATGACTGGTGGAAATCACAGTTTAAATTATTCAATCTCTTACATCTTGTATACACTCATTAGAACGGGTACTTATCGTACGTGTATACGTTGTTTAACATCCTTCAAAGTAGTCTGCGAGGTTGTCCACGGTTCTTCAATGTGTGTTACCCAACGTCGAACTTCTGTGCCGTCAGATGGGTTATAGTGCATCCGTCCGACCGTGAGCACGTTCCCTATGTCAGTTGTCGGCTGACAATGGTGCGAAATGGACGTCACCAAAGTCGAACAGCGTGCGTACATCAAGATAACCGTACGCCGCGGCTACAATGCACGCGAATGTCATGTAGAGCTGCGGGAAGCATTGGGTAACCGTGCTATACCCTATCGCACAGTGGCAAGGTGGGTAGAGGCAAATACGCTAGAAGGAATAATACAGGACAGCTGGCTGGTTTACGCGAGAAGACGACGCGACGGTGCTGCACTCGAGCAGCGCGGCGTGATGGCCGCGCCTTGTCCGCACGGCCGCGATCGCGCACACGAAAAGCTTTGAAACTAAACTCATCGTAGCGCAAAAAGTGATCTTCAGAATTACAAAATAATTTTACTGTTAAATCTTCTGCCTGTTCTTGCCACGTAGAGCTAATAAAGGTTTCTGAATTAATAATAATAGTTTTCGCTTAAAAAAATATTTTACCGTAAGCTGTATTGTTTTTATCTGAAACATTGCAAATTATAAAGGGAGGCAAAATTTGTATCAATAATGGTAAATATTTAAAGTAAGAACTAAATTGTGATAATGTCCCACCCAAAATATGACCTAATTTTAATTTCGACTGCGTGTTGATTATGGGGAAATATAGAGTGCAGAGCTGCCGCTTGAATCGGTAAGTCACGAACAATGTCCGAGGTAATATGTGCTGAATGTGGTTGTAAAAATTATTTTATAAGATATTATTATATTCTTACAGCTTGAAGTCTTATATCCGATGTATGTGCTGAATTTGGTAGTAAAAATTGTTTTTTTAGTATACAGTATATGTATGTAGAGAGAGAGGGAGAGAGAGAGAGAGAGAGAGAGGGGGGGGCAGGCACATACAATCAGTCGTTTGACAGCAGTAAGTAAAATCGAAATTAAAATTCCAGGTTGCCAAGTCAGAGGTAAAAGTATGATTCTGGAAAAATGCTTACTCTTCGGGGAGCTTTAATAAACAAAATTAATAACCAGACCACAGGAATCCTAAAAACAGATTCCAAGATACCGTAACTAGAGCACTGAAAATCCTTCGCCCAGTGTTAGTGGTAAGTACTTTTAAATCTGCAAGCAAGTAAGTAGCCTAAATATGTATTGCTGTAATGGCAGTGTTAAAATAATCCAACTATCCTCCACGAACTCATTTGACGATGTTTACTAACCACATCACATTTCTTTTTATACCTCGTATCGCACAAGCACAGTATTCGTTCCATCCTTATCACTTGTAAAAGCAGCTTCTGTACTGTTATGTTCTTGAGATGTATGAACATTCACACATAACATCAATGCGTTTGTGCGTCTTGCAACATATGGCGTGTTACCAGCCGTTATTTTTAATACTCATTTACGAAATTTTCATTTCGTACTCACTGTTTACGACCGCACATGGAAAATTTTATTCCAACTTAATGATTGGCGAATGAAATACATGTAGAGGCAATGCTTTAAAGATGAATTATTCATATTGGGGTGCATTATACTTGAATTTAACTTGTGTCAAAACTCGGGTATCATCCCGAATGTTTTGGGTTGTGATCAGGGATCCAATAACTTAAACGTGTCTTGCAGCAATGTAAAATCAAAACTGATTGGAATGATTGAGAAATTAAGGCCCTGCTAATTTTTTCCTGTCATCCGATTTTTATCTTCCCGCCGGTTTTTAATATAAGCATTGCCATTTGACTAATAAACACAGTGAATACCTTCTACCACTCTCCAAAGCTAACGTCTAAGTCTGTAATAAAATACATTTATTGGTTATTAATACCTGTTGGGAGGGCCTTCTAAATGCTCACTTTAGCGTGAATAGCCCTTATCAACTATTTTAATGTTTGAATCAATTGTTTCGTAAAGGATGTAAACGGTTACTGTGGGAGGATTCAGAGTAAAGAAAAAAACAAAGAAAGCCATGCACATGCAAATTGTAAGCAATAATTTTTATAGGGACGATGGGAAGGAATAATCCGGGGTAAAAGATTTTTGTAACTTAATGAGGTAGAAGGATAATTATTTATTATTACATTGGATATAATTTTGTATATTTTTTCCTTACATATGATATGCCTTTTGCAGATAGCGGTAGTATGGTATCGATGTAAACTTTATCGAACACTTAGTGTCACAGATATTCTTCAAAGCGATTTTCAACTAGGTTCATTATTATAGTGGATAGTCTTGCCAAATCATTATGGTGATACGTGGTAAGCATATAGCATAGTTTGTTTACTGTGATTTCGGTTTAAAGCTGTTTGTCGGCGATATGGCAGTAATTCAATTTCGTTTAGAAAGTTACAGAGAAATACAATGATGGAATTTTAAACTGTGTGTTACATTTTCTTTATTAATCGTACATGTCGATTTATAAGACATGTTTACATGATTACTGAAGGTGTTTGAAATCGGGGATTTATAAATGTATTTGTTAAGTGAATTGTCAAAAATGCGTAATGTATATGCATTATATTAGAGTCAAATGCGTTTTTTTTTAACGTCCTAGTTATAGTTTATTTACAACATAACAACAGTTTCCATTCTCAGTACTTTACCTATTTTTTTAACTTTTACTTCCTATTTCCAAATTTTGAAATACTTTATTATGTATAACGTAACTGTATTCACGTAAAGAGAAGGTAATTAACATTGTATATGGTACCAGTATATGCCACGGTCGTTATTAATATGGCTTTATTTTGCGGTCTTAAAAGGTGAATTATATTTTTTAATTAAAAAAACAATAGAAAATTTTGGTACACAATTTTTTCCCAGGAAATTTTCTTTAATAGGTTTTGGGAGTGCAGTGGTATCGATGTTACTTAATTATAATTACGTATTTATTATAACGTAAACCTGGTTAAACATAATATAAAAATAACACGTGTGAAACTGGGTATAGGCTATTCACGGTAAAGTGAGCACTTTTGAAAGTCCTCTCACTTGGAATAATAGTCAAAAAATATGTTTTATTTTAGCCTTAGACGGTACCGAGTGCGGCGGAATATAAACATTGTGTTTATTACTTACATGGCAATATTTATTTTATAAGGTTGTTATAGGATAAAAAATGGCTGAAAGGAAAAAAGTAACTAAGGCCTCTAAAGTGCTCACTTTACCGGGAACAGCCTATAGTTAACATTTTCGCAACAATACGTACAAACTTAACAAAGCCATGCATTCGATTGCATCGTTATATCTCTTTTATATGTGTTTTACGTATCCATTACTTTCAGGAATCAACAGGCTGTTAAATGAAAGTAAAGAAACGTATCACCTTCTGGCTAAAAAAAATCTTGAGAATTTGATCTTTTCTCGAGATGTTCCACACAATAAACCCAACTTATCTCTTCAGACAAAAATATTAATCGTTTTGCCAAATTCTTACTTCAATTGTTTTTGAAAATTTGCAGCCTACTGCTTAATTAATATTTTAGAAGAGACTATTAACACTTCAGTAAATATATTACTTCGGCATGACCGACAAAGAGTCAAGAAATAGCATAATTGTTTTCAAAAAATTCCGCCAATTAGTTTGTGTGCCATGACGAGTTAGGTTTAGAACTATTTCTGAGCGCGTGCACGGCTGTGGGAACAAGGTGCAGCCATCACACCACGCCGCTAGATACCAGCACTGTCGCTCTTCGCACGTGCAGCTGTTTGTGATTATACAGCTTTCCTGCATTCTCCTTCTAGCGTATTTGGTACAGGCCTTCAAACAGGAAAGAGAGTCAACAGCCGACCTACCGTGCAGTGGACGTACTGTGTCAGCTGACCACGACGTACGAGTGGCTGTGGTCGATCAGTGCCTAATGGACGACACTAGTTGGACTGTTATGGAATTAGTCCAGCATACAGGTATTACTGCGTCGTCAGCGAGCCGAACTCTATGGCGGGAATTGAATATACGGAAGATTTGTGCCAAATGGATGCCACATCACTTAACTGAGGTAGAGAAGTGAACTCGATATGAGACATGTCGTATCAATCTGGAACGCTTTCACCGTGAAGGTAATGAATGGCATGCTGAACAGCATCATTGTAATCGATGAAACATCGGCATGACGATACGAACCTGAATTGAAGCGACAGTCCAACGAATGGCGTCATCGTAGATCACCACGGAGACACAAGGTACGACTAAACCCGTCACCCACAAAGCTGATGATTATTTTGGCATATGACAGTCGAGGTGTTTTAGTGTTTCATCCAGTTCGTGAGTGCTGTACTGTAAATGCACAGTACTACCTGTCATTTCTGCGGTACCATCTTCGTCGTGCAGTTTGAGAGAAACGTCCTGAACTGTTGGATAACGCTGTAGTCTTACATGACAACGCTAGACCTCATACAGCAGGTAGCATTGCACGTTGTTTACGGCGTTGGGGGTGGGAGTTGTTGGCACACCCTCTCTGTTCTCGCAAACTTAGTCCATGTGACTACTATCTTATTCCCAAAGTGAAGAGGCCATTGCGTGGTAAACGCTTTGCCATCAAACAAGACATCGTCCCAGCATTTCGACGAGAGGTAGCGCACATTGACGGATCTCACGCAGCCGATGGTATTTCCCGTCGGCCTAATCGCTGGCAACGAACCGTGAGCAATCTGGGAAACTACTTTGAAGGATGTTAAACTCCTCGTACACGTACGATACGCACTCGTTCAAAGAGTGTATACAGGATGTACGAGAATAAATCAATTAATCTGTTATTTCTAGCAACCCTTTTTGTCTTCGTTTCATTGCGGACATTCCTGCATCCAAACCCCATGTGGCGACACTTTTAAAACGTAATTGTTGTTCACTTTCAACTGTAATTAGTACATTTTCTGCTTTGGATCATTTTCGGGAGATAAACAATAGTTATCATGACTTCTGATTCAGCCCTCGTATACATATCAAACTGCGAGATATGTTGACAAATCGAAACTGAAACTTTGAACAAGCAGAAGTTTTATTTTGGCATCATTATGCTTAAATTGCAGTGTTAGTCATATCGTTTGTAAGGTTGAATTATATGGGCTTATTTTAAGGGTATACTTGTAAATGTTTTTGCCTGATACCTTTCCCGCGTTCGCCCTGCGATACGACAGGTTCACCAAGGACAATTTTAGTTACAATACTTGTTTATGTCTTTGCAAAATAAGATTGTTATGGTCTGCTGTGTGTTTTTATCCCACATTCATTAATTAGTAAGGTTTTAATCATAACAAATACATAATAAATTATTTGATAAATTTTTATATACGAATAGTGCGAAAGCACTAGACAAAACTCGCCTCAGTGCCAAAGGGATGTATTTTGTAATTTTGTACCAAACTGAGTATTAATTCATTAATTTATTTTAAATGTGTGTTTGTCAGTGGTAAACATGCATGCACTGTAATAAAACCTAAAAACCAAAAGGCTGCGATGATCGTGTCACGCCATACACCTGCAAACACGTGCATATCATATGTAGCACTGTGCTAATGCTTTTTCTTTTCTGACAATAGCATGGGTTCACACACCCGCACCTTTCGATTAGCTGATGCTCCCTTCATTTACGTTTTATAAAAACGAAACTTCTTTGAGGAATTTCTGCTTTCACTGACTTTTTCAATCTTTATTAGTTAACGTGCTTGGCTTGCGTCCTGTATTGCGGCTTGCAGTTACGTGTCTGGCGTGTTTGNTCTGACAATAGCATGGGTTCACACACCCGCACCTTTCGATTAGCTGATGCTCCCTTCATTTACGTTTTATAAAAACTAAACTTCTTTGAGGAATTTCTGCTTTCACTGACTTGTCAATCTTTATTAGTTAACGTGCTTGGCTTGCGTCCTGTATTGCGGCTTGCAGTTGCGTGTCTGGCGTTTGATAGCTTACAGCAAACCGATCCGCAGAAGAGCGTTTTCCTCACTTGCCTCCTTATTTAAATCGAATAAACACTTGCAACATATTTTCCTAGTTCAAGTTGTCTCCTAATGGGAAGAGCAATGTAACTTACCATGGGAAAGATAAAACCATATTGTTTAGCTGCATACAAGTTCGTTACAGTGACAGTGCTTTTGTGCCGTAAGCCTGCATATTTTGTATACGCAAGTGTGCAGTTTCGCGGGTTTTATGCTTCAAATTACGTAAAAACAGTCTTTTTTTTGTAAAGGTGTGATACTTTAATATTAAACTTTAAAAGTGAAAGTTTATTTACGTGTGTCACCTTTTCATAATTTTCGTCAACAATTAAAGATTTTTTTCCNCCTAGTTCAAGTTGTCTCCTAATGGGAAGAGCAATGTAACTTACCATGGGAAAGATAAAACCATATTGTTTAGCTGAATACAAGTTCGTTATAGTGACAGTGCTTTTGTGCCGTAAACCTGCATATTTTTTATACGCAAGTGTGCAGTTTCGCGGGTTTTATGCTTCAAATTACGTAAAAACTGTCTTTTTTTTTTTTTGTAAAGGTGTGATACTTTAATATTAAACTTTAAAAGTGAAAGTTTATTTACGTGTGTCACCTTTTCATAATTTTCGTCAACAATTAAAGATTTTTTTCCCCGCGTGCGCTTTTCTTGTGCAGAAAATGAAGCAATAATAAATCAGATGTTTACTCGTTAGAGAGTTATAGAAATTTACTGGAACATGGACTAAACTGGAAGAAAATTTCACATATTCCTCCTGTCGATATTATGGAAATGTTTATAAATATGACTTAGTCATAAAATATGATAATTTAAGTATCCTATAACATATACTACAGAATAAAGTAACTGATATATATATATATATTTCCATTTGATACCTAAAACTTAAGTAGGCCTATAGCACGGTGCACTTGGCGAGGTGTCATCTACTGAATTGAAATTTTGAAACCGACTGAGGATTTTTACTTGTTATCGAATTCATCCAAAATATTTGCAAACTGAAATTTTCATTAAAAAAAATACAATTAACATACGTCCATGGAAATTTATAAGTGGTTCGAGCAGATTACAAAAATATGAGGTATCTCAATAATTAATTTTTTTTAAAAGTTTTCGTTTGTATGTTACTGTTTAGCTCTCGTGTTAGAATCAAAGCTATGGTCTTTATATTTTCATTTAATATAAACTGCGTAATACGCAAACATGTAGGTTATTCACTGTAAACTGAGCATTTTTGAAAGCCCTGTTTAGGNTTAATATAAACTGCGTAATACGCAAACATGTAGGTTATTCACTGTAAACTGAGCATTTTTGAAAGCCCTGTTTAGATTCTACTTGTATGTACACTGTGTATTCTACTGCCATATGTATAGTTAACATTGTCATGAACCTCGTCACTTTATTCATGCCTCAGCCAAGTTAAATTTGAAATTATTAGAAAATATAATAGAAATGTCCTAATTCTTACCCTTACGTGCATTAAATAATAAACATAAATCAAAATAAACCATTTCAGTAATCGCACGTGTTTACTTAATACTTTCAATTCAACGTTAAGACAAAGAACTGCTTTCCATCCGCCCTTACCAACTTGACTGGGCGCGTGCCACTCAGTGTACTCGGAAAAATAGATGCAGGTAGGGGCAGTGACATTTTTCAACGGTTCATTTTTTAAGTGCTGATTTAACCGTGAACAGCCTATAGTTAGTCCAAACTGTTACCGACATGTTTCACTATTAACGTTAATGAAAAATAATCATTGTAATTGTCCCTGGAGGCTTAGTCAGATGGTAAAATCAACTGCAATTAGTAGTTAACTTTACATGTAATCCAAAATATAAAAATAAATTTTACTTATTCTATTTAATAATAAGTTATTATTTAAATAAAACACATGTAATATATTTATTTAAGTACCTTAAATATTCAGTCTTAANAATAAAACACATGTAATATATTTCTTTAAGTACCTTAAATATTAATTTTATATTTTATGTTATTTTCAGGGAAATCGGGAAAACCACCAAAGAAAAAATTTCAATAGCATGGTGGATGAACGTGCCAGGCATTGCTAATTAATTACCATTTCTATTTGTATAACGTACGCGTAAACATTTATTTCGTTTAACGTTAGGTTCGATAAAACTGTGACGTAAGCACCAGTGTAATTAAAATAAAGTAGTTAAATGCCTAAAAAGCAAACGTAGATAACAAAGACGAGTCTCTTGAGGAGTTGGTGAAGTTTCGAATATTTTACGCAAGTCATAATCACGACGGAAAATGAAATCTAGAAGGGTGGCGAGCCGTTTCGCCTCGGCTATATCCACAGTGATTTGAAGGAAGATAGCGAAAACGCAAGAATCTGTTTTTCCCCTGCTCCTATTCCCCTTCACTTTCATCCAGCATCCCTGCCGAGATGAATATGTTTCATCACTTCGTCTCATTTCCCTGCGGGGTTCTTCTCGCTTCATCTGATAAGGAACTAAGGTTTAAGAAGATTACGTCGCTGCTCTCTGAGCACGATGAAATCCCCACTCTGAGCTTCCTCCTCTTTCCCAGCTTGGGATTTCCCGCAGCAACTTCGAAGCGCTGTAGAAATAACTGTGTAAGGAACACAATTGTTTCTGAGAACTGGGTAACTTCCTTAATCAGACATTAAATATCGTTTTTGTACCGCGCGCAGGTGTTAAATGCTTCTGCATGTAAGATATTTCTCACAAAAATCCAGTCGCTTTGGCTAAGCATCGGTATTTTAAAAACTTCCGAAATTTAAAAATGTAATTTTTGGAAGGGACTCTAAATAAAAATTACCTATATGCACGCTTATTGAACTGTTAGTTGATTATTTAATTTATGGGGTAACCAGTTTAATTTTAAACCTATCGCTAACCTACTTTCCAAATGTAAATTCTTATTAAATTTTAGTAATTACATAAAAAAATGTAATTTTGTTTCATAATTAGTTTTATTCACTAAACAACAAAATCCAACTATAATTACGCATGTATGCAGATGCGCAAATGGTGTCACAATATGTTTATATCGTGACGTAATAAGTTACAATATAACCATACTTCTGCCTTCAGTAATAAAATCGGCTTTGCCAGCACAAGTTAGCAGTAAAATGCCGGCTACATCACATTAGTCAGGACAAAAATAAGTGTGTCGCACTTTTTAGTAGGTCGATAGCAGTCTCCAGTATTCACGTGGGAGCACCCAGAGCATACCTTTATGGTCGTGACATACCTGCAGTCAGTTGATTTAACACCGCACATATTCGCACATTTCGCACTTACTGAACACACACTCATATGCACACTCACTGCTGCTTTAAGATCCCCCTGCCCTGAATTTATTATGACTCAGGCTAAAGTTTGGCAAGTATCAGCTGCTACTAGGTTCTTTTATGTATTAGATACAAAATAATGTCTGTATACTTCTTGGTGGGAAAATACGATCGATGTTCTTATTAAAACTTCGCTTTACACAGTATGGCGGCGGCTTGTATCACATCATAATGTGCATCGTGTGTTACATGGTGAAGCGAATTACCTGAAAGCATTAACTGAGTAACCAACTCCCAGTCATCAAGCCAGATGTGAGTTATAGGCGCCATGCCAGGCAGGGTGCACGATGCGGACTGCATTGACCGGCCGTATCGCATGAGCGTGTCACGTTGTCCCATCTTTAGGGACATTTGTCCCAAGCATACTCAATAGTTCCCGACCACTTAAGAAGTATCGTTAGGTCAATATTTATCAGCAAAAAATTTGCCAGAGAGCACCCCGACATAAAACACAAAAGACCTACGTCATTAATCTTCAAACCCTGATAAGGATTTAGAGTACAAGTTGGTTAAACTTTTTATGTGGAAGGTTGTACAGCCACACCAGCTCTCATTCTGATTCCCAACGAGTAGCTCTTCAATCACTGGCTCCTTCATTCATCACGTTTTGATTAGAAGTGCGGTCAAACAAAGTCACAAATAAGCAGATATCTTTAATGGTGGAGCTTTTGCTCAAACAGCATTTTGGAAGATCAAGTTTATGTTCTACAAAACATATAAAAAAGAAAAGCAAAGTACGTTAGATACACTAACTGTTTGGCTACCTGCCTTGAAGCTAGACAATTTTTGCAAAATTTTCCTCATTCCTAGAATTTTTTGAACCACCAGGAATAATATGGTTTCTAAATTATGTACTTGGCATCTAGCTTCGTCTAAGTTGCATGACAGAGAGAGATAAGTTCCTTTCAAGAGCCTCGCGTAATATGTTAAGCCCCTTTATCTTTGTGTGCAGCAGCATCCTTTATGATAGGCCGCCAGCTTCGTCCGAGACTCTTTCGAGAGTCTTGCGTAACATATTAGGCCCCTTTATTGTCGTGTGCGGCAAAGGCGGGAGCCTCGCGTAACATGTTAGGCTCCTAGCTTCGTCAGTTACGAAACTCTTTCGAGTGCCTCGCGTAACATGTAAGTTCCCCTTATCGTCGTGTGACGTAGAGACGGGAGCCTTGCGTAACATGTTAGGTTCCTTTATCATTGTGTGCGGTAGAGACGAGAGCCTCGTGTAACATGTTAGGTCCCTTTATCATCGTGTGTGGTAGACACGGAAGCCTCGCATAACATGTTAGGTCCCTTTATCATCGTGTGCGGTACAGACGGAAGCCTTGCGTAACATGTTAGGTCCCTTTATCGTTGTGTGCGGCAGCTTCCTTTATGATAGGCGACCAGCTTCGTCCGAAAGTCTCGCATAACATGTAAGACACGACCTTAACCTTGCTGTTGACTATTATCTCGAATAATGGCATAATATGACCTTGACCTTTGACCACAATCTCCCTTGTGTAATGTGTTAGACACCTTTATCGTTGTGTATGGCAGCGTCCTTTATGATAAGCCACTCACTTCGTTAAAGTTGTATGATGGGGGCAATGAACACAAACATTCTTCAGCCAAGATTACTGGTGCTGGTATGTCATTGACGGGACCCTTTCGAGAGACTCGTGTAGCCAAGTAGAGACGTGCTCCATTCGACATGTCGGGAGTGATGTCTATGGTATGGGATGGGCCATCTTTCGAGAGCATGCTTCGTGTAACATGTTAGGCCCCTTCATCGACGTGTGTGGTGGTGTTCTTTATGATAGGTCACTAGCTTTGTCGAAGTTACATGTCGGAGAGACAAGATCCTTTCGAGAGCCTCGCATAACATGTTAGGCCTCTTTATCGTCGTGTGCTGCAGAGGTGGTAGCTTCATGTAACATGTTGCGCCCCTAGCTTCGTCAGTGACGAGACTCTTTCGAGAGCCTCGCATAATATGTTAGGCATCTTTATCGTTGAGTGCGGTAGAGACTGGAGCATTGTGTAACATGTTAGGTCCCTTTATCATCTTGTGCAGTAGAGACGGGAGCCTCGCGTAACATGTTAGGCCCCTTTATCGTCATATGCGGTAGAGATGTGAGCCTCGCGTAACATGTTAGATCCCTTTAAAGTTGTGTCCGGCAGCGTCCTTTATGATAGGCGACCAGCTTCGTCCGAAAGTCTCGCATAATATGTAAGACACTACCTTGACCTTGCTGTTGACCATTATCTCGAATAATGGCATATTATGACCTTGACCTTTGACCACAATCTCCCTTGCGTATTGTGTTAGACACCTTTATCGTTGGGTATGGCAGCATCCTTTATGATAAGCCACTCGCTTCGTAAAAGTTGTATGATGGGGGCAATGAACACAAACATTCTTCAGCCAAGATTACTGGTGCTGGCTTGTCATTGACGGGACCCTTTCGAGAGCCTCGTGTAGCCAAGTAGAGACGTGCTCCATTCGACATGTTGGGAGTGATGTCTATGGTATGGGGTGGGCCACCTTTCGAGAGCATGCTTCGTGTAACATGTTAGGCCCCTTCATCGATGTGTGCGGTGGTGTTCTTTATGATAGGTCACTAGCTTTGTCGAAGTTACATGTCGGAGAGACAAGATCCTTTCGAGAGCCTCGCATAACATGTTAGGCCTCTTTATCGTCGTGTGCTGCAGAGGTGGTAGCTTCACGTAACATGTTGCGCCCCTAGCTTCGTCAGTGACGAGACTCTTTCGAGAGCCTCGCATAATATGTTAGGTGCCTTTATCGTTGAGTGCGGTAGAGACTGGAGCATTGTGTAACATGTTAGGTCCCTTTATCATCTTGTGCAGTAGAGACGGGAGCCTCGCGTAACATGTTAGGCCCCTTTATCGTCATATGCGGTAGAGATGTGAGCCTCGCGTAACATGTTAGATCCCTTTAAAGTTGTGTCCGGCAGCGTCCTTTATGATAGGCGACCAGCTTCGTCCGAAAGTCTCGCATAATATGTAAGACACTACCTTGACCTTGCTGTTGACCATTATCTCGAATAATGGCATATTATGACCTTGACCTTTGACCACAATCTCCCTTGCGTATTGTGTTAGACACCTTTATCGTTGGGTATGGCAGCATCCTTTATGATAAGCCACTCGCTTCGTAAAAGTTGTATGATGGGGGCAATGAACACAAACATTCTTCAGCCAAGATTACTGGTGCTGGCTTGTCATTGACGGGACCCTTTCGAGAGCCTCGTGTAGCCAAGTAGAGACGTGCTCCATTCGACATGTTGGGAGTGATGTCTATGGTATGGGGTGGGCCACCTTTCGAGAGCATGCTTCGTGTAACATGTTAGGCCCCTTCATCGATGTGTGCGGTGGTGTTCTTTATGATAGGTCACTAGCTTTGTCGAAGTTACATGTCGGAGAGACAAGATCCTTTCGAGAGCCTCGCATAACATGTTAGGCCTCTTTATCGTCGTGTGCTGCAGAGGTGGTAGCTTCACGTAACATGTTGCGCCCCTAGCTTCGTCAGTGACGAGACTCTTTCGAGAGCCTCGCATAATATGTTAGGTGCCTTTATCGTTGAGTGCGGTAGAGACTGGAGCCTTGTGTAACATGTTAGGTCCCTTTATCATCTTGTGCAGTAGAGACGGGANTCGTTGAGTGCGGTAGAGACTGGAGCCTTGTGTAACATGTTAGGTCCCTTTATCATCTTGTGCAGTAGAGACGGGTGCCTCGCGTAACATGTTAGGCCCCTTTATCGTCATATGCGGTAGAGATGTGAGCCTCGCGTAACATGTTAGATCCCTTTAAAGTTGTGTCCGGCAGCGTCCTTTATGATAGGTGGCCAGCTTCGTCNGAGCCTCGCGTAACATGTTAGATCCCTTTAAAGTTGTGTCCGGCAGCGTCCTTTATGATAGGTGGCCAGCTTCGTCCGAGACTCTTTCGAGAGCCTCTTGTAACATGTTAGGCACTACCTTGACCTTGACTGTTGACCATTATCTCGAAGGATATCATCATATGACCTTGACCTTGACCTATGACCACAATCTCCCTCGCGTAACCTGTTAGGCACCTTTATCGATGTGTGCAGTAGCATCCTTTATGATAAGCTGCTCGCTTTGACGAAATTGTATTATGGGGGCAATTAACATGAACATTCTTCAGCTAAGATGGCTGGTGCAGGCTTGTCAGTGATGGGACCCTTTCGAGAGTCTCGCATAGCCAATCAGAGATGTGCCCCTTTCGAGATGTCGGGAGTGATGTCTATGTTATGAGTAGGTGATGTATATGTTACGATTTTGGTAGCTGTATCTTAAATGGTTCGGAAATTATTTTCAACTATGCTTATAAGTAAGCTTAGGATGTAAATTACCATGTAGTCGTTTTAGTTATCGGGAGTGATACATATGTTATGAGTTTGATAGCTGTATCTTGAACAGGTAGTAAATTACGTCCAACTATGCTTGTAAGTATTCATAGGGCATAAATGACTGATATTATTGTCGTTTTCGGATGTGATGCATATGTTATGAAATTAACTGCTGTAACTTAAACAGTTCAGAAATTATAGTTAACTATGCTTGTAAGTATGCATAGGATGTTAATGACTCTGGGATCATTTTCGTTGTTGGGGGTGATGTATACATTTCGAATTCGGTGACTATCTTAAACAGCTTGGAAATTATGCACAACTATGCTTTTAAGTTCACATAGGACATAAATACATATGCAGTCATTTTGAATGTCGGGAGTAATGTCTATGTTATGAATTTGGCGACTGGTTCTTAAACAGTTCGGGAATTACGACCAACTATGCTTATAAGTATGCATAGGACATAACTGACTGTGATAATTGTCGTTGTCGGGTGTGATGTATATGTTACGAATTTGGCGACTGTATCTTATCCTTCTAGAGCCTCGTATAGCCAATCAGAGACGAGAGGCTCCTTTATCATTGTGTGCATCAGTGACCTTTATGACAGGCCGCTCGCTTCGTTGAGGTGTACGGCGGCGTCATTTATGTTAGGCCACTCGCTTTGTCGAAGTGTACGGCTGCGTCCGTTATGTTAGGCCACTCGCTTCGTCGAAGTGTACTTCGGCGTCCTTCATGTTAGGCTGCTCGCTTCATCGAAGTGTGAAAAAAAAAAAAAATATACCTTGACCTTGCCGTGAGGAAGGAATGCACGAGCAGGTGGTTTGGGTACTGGCTGACAAAATGGCCGTCGTCAGTAAGGAATGCAGGAGCAGGAAAAAAATCCTTGTGACGACTCCATCTGCTCTCTGCGACGACGCCATCGGCTCCCCCCGATGACGCCATGCTAGTCATGCGTCCTGCGCCAGGTGCCAGGTACAATAGAACCTCCCATTCCCTACTACTGATCTGCCTTTCTCCTAGACCGCNGCTCGCTTCATCGAAGTGTGAAAAAAAAACAAAATATATACCTTGACCTTGCCGTGAGGAAGGAATGCAAGAGCAGGTGGTTTGGGTACAGGCTGACAAAATGGCCGTCGTCAGTAAGGAATGCAGGAGCAGGAAAAAAATCCTTGTGACGACTCCATCGGCTCTCTGCGACGACGCCATCGGCTCCCCCCGACGACGCCATGCTAGTAATGCGTCCTGCGCCAGGTGCCAGGTACAATAGAACCTCCCATTCCCTACTACTGATCTGCCTTTCTCCTAGACCGCTGCCAAAGTAAGCTCATTGACATTAACCCAGCTGTGTATTACATACAAACAATAATGTAAAAACAACACTAATAACCCATCTGATTAAAGATGACACTGCCCCGAGTCATGCTTCAATCATACTAGTACACCGTCCCCAAAACCCAACAAGACATAGTAGGTCAACATTCACATAATGAGATTCGTGGCACTTGTCAGGATAGTAATAGTTGAAACACCATTTCATATTTCTTATTTTTCTTTAATTTTCAAAAAGTGTACATTTAAAAAATGTATTTAAGTAGCAGAAAAGAATGTCTTTACCGGCAGTAAAATCGGTACTCACCACGGACTGAAAAAATATGATTTACATAATCACATTTTACTGTCCCATCAGCAGCGAAATCTTTAGCTACCACTGACCGAAAAACAAAAAATTACNTCATATTTCTTATTTTTCTTTAATTTTCAAAAAGTGTACATTTAAAAAATGTATTTAAGTAGCAGAAAAGAATGTATTTACCGGCAGTAAAATCGGTACTCACCACGGACTGAAAAAATATAATTTACATAATCACATTTTACTGTCCCATCAGCAGCGAAATCTTTAGCTACCACTGACCGAAAAACAAAAAATTACTTAATTACTAACCATCAGAAGTAAATATCTTTAAAAACCACTGGCTTAGAAAGTAATTTAAAATATACATAAGTTGTTACGAGTTTACATAATCTCTTATGAATGTATCATCAGCAGCGAAATATTTAGAAACAATGATAGAAAAATAATTATTGTATAATTACTAACGGTTGGCCCATCAGCGAACCCTTTTGCTAACATCTGCTGACAAATAAAAATAAATATATAGAGTAAGGCAGCGCAGTAAAAGTGAGGAAATATAACATATTAAACATCATGAAGCTTATAATTTTTGTCGCCACTAACAGCGTGAATGCTGACCTGGGGGTTTGAAGATTTTCTGGCTCCACAGGACAGTAACAACTTCCTAGCACACGTAAGCCACAAACACCAGATAAATCTTACCAAAGATTTATATGTCAGGAACACTCGCAGCAGCCAGTCTCCATAAGTACAATATAAAAGGGAATTCTAGCGCAATGGCACCCGGCACAGACGCCAGGCACCGGGCGGCTGCCATGTTGTGACGTCACCCAACCGCTATCTTAAATATTCGTGACCTTGACCTTGATCCTGGCCTATGACCCAGGATGATCTTGAACCCAAAAATATTCTAAAATATTCCCAAAAATTATAAAAACTATAAAATATTAAAAGAAGATTTCAAAAATCTATAAAAATAAATTTAAAAATGTATTAAAAAAGATTTAAAAAACATTAAACTTTTATTTTAAAAACGTAAATTTATGGAGGTCCCAGCACGACCCACCCTCGCAAATTTTTTTATTTGTTATATAGTTGGTCAATTACTCATGTTCGCTAATTAGTTGGCAGGCCTCCACCACTTACAGCCCCCTTCGGCACCATTTATTTTTAGTATTGCCCACTAGAGCTCACTGGTAAGTTAAAATATTCCATTACATCAGGTGGCGGGACATCCACGAGAAACGCAATCTGTAGCCACCACTGACAAACAAACATTATTTTAGAAGACGGGGCCTTGCATATGTAAGAAGCATCGAGCGGCAGAATCGATGGCGACAGCAGATATGGGTTGGTACCACATGCAGAATTCAAGAGTTGGCAGGCACGCGTTGTACTTCGCTCTTCCTGTAACACTAGCTGACCAAGGCGCGGTCATTTGGAGCCCGGGAAAGAGCGAGTATCCAGCCTACAGTGGTGACTTCATGCTAGCTAACAAGACTTGGAATATTCCACACTTGAAATATAAATTCTAGCATAAATATTTACTACGTTAATCACGACGATATAGATACATCAAATGTAAAACAGCATGTAGTAAAAAAAAAATTTTTTTATTTTTAACTCTTCATACCAAAGATAATTTTGTAACAATACACGGGGAAAAAACTTACACGCAAGTTGCTAAGGAAAAAAAAATTAACTTTAATTCATAACCAATGTACATTATGGTTAGCCCGGGAAGGACCTTCCCAGACAAGTTGGAAAAACTTGGGACCGACTCACCAGTCGCTTACTTCTCATCGTTGTCCTACCAGTGAATATTTATTTAATTTGAAAATATTTTTTGTCTTCATGTTATTTNTTAACTTTAATTCATAACCAATGTACATTATGGTTAGCCCGGGAAGGACCTTCCCAGACAAGTTGGAAAAACTTGGGACCGACTCACTAGTCGCTTACTTCTCATCGTTGTCCTACCAGTGAATATTTATTTAATTTGAAAATATTTTTTGTCTTCATGTTATTNAGTCGCTTACTTCTCATCGTTGTCCTACCAGTGAATATTTATTTAATTTGAAAATATTTTTTGTCTTCATGTTATTTTACATAAAGGGTTATCTATTTTACTTTAGAATGTGGCAGGCAAGCTTTGAGTACCCGTAGTCGTTTTTCTGCAGTTGCTACTGTAACACGAATCAGTCAAAGAGAGAGACTTATGAGCAATAAAACTATAATTATTTTCTGAAATAATCTCGTTTAAAAGGACTGTGATTTTTCGAGAGGCATGCAATTTGTATAGGCCTCTGCCATTCTATAAGCTGTTTTCATCTGCTTGTTTGTATAATATATTGGATGAGCAGGAGCATGCAGATTGGTGAGTATTGGTGAGGATGATTGCAGAGGATGGATGATTTGTGAGGATTGCAGAGGATAATTGGTGATGATTTAAGGATTAGTGAGAATTTCAGAGTATTATTGGTGAGAATTTGATGATTGATGAGGATTGCAGAGGATTGGTGACTATTGGTGAAAAGGATTGGTGAGGAGGATTTCTGAGGATTGCATATAACTATTGGTGACGATTGCAGAGGAGAATTGGTGAGGATTAGTGAGGATTACTGAGGATTGATGAGGAGGATTACTGAGGATTGCATAGGAGGATTTGTGGGGATTGCAGAGGATAATTAGTGAGCATTGGTGAGGAGGACTACTGAGGATTGCATAGGAGGATTGGTGAGGAGGATTGCTGAGGATTGCATAGGAAGATTGTCGAATAGGATTATTGGTGAGGATTTCTGAGGAGAAGGAGGATTGGTGTGTGAACTTGTGTGTGGATTACTGTGTTGATTGTCATGTGGATTACTGTGTGCATTGATTGTGGTACATGTGGTGCTGATTGTGGTGCATGTTGTGCTGATTGTGGTGCGTATGATGCTGATTGTAGTGCATGCAGTGCTAAGTGTGGTTCTAAGTGCAGTGATAATCACGTTGTTAAGTGTGGTGCTGGGTGCGTGGCATGCAGTGCCAAGTGCGGTGTGTATGGCGCTAAGTGTGGTGCTGATCGTGGTGTGCGTGGATAGCAAGTTAAAATAAATTCACCATATTAAGAAATAAAAATATGTAGTCCAACCTCTAAATCCAAAAGGTGGATAGGTCCCTCGGTATATTTCATCGCTTCCTGGGTAAACTGTACCGAACAGAAACGTTTTGTAATGACTGTATTTACATTTGCACTAAGAGTGCCTAGTACCATGGCGGACCCCCACCATTCTTCACCATTAGTCGTTGAAAAAATGTTGGACTTTGTACTGAACCATGCAGCACCACGAGCGCAGCCCCCACCACAAGCTTGCGCCCACCATACTTTACCATTCGCCGTTCCAGACTTGAACTTCGTACTAAACCACGTTCAGGTCCCTGCCACAGACATTCCCCTACCACGGCGGGCCCCCACCATGCTTCTCAATTAGCTGTAGTGTGACTCGAACTTTATACACACCCATGCATCACCACGGGCGAGCCCCCACCCGCATTGCCGTTCGTCCGAACTGCCTCTCAGACAATGAGAATTGCCTACAACGTTTCCCTATTCGTCGGGTAAAGTTCACATGGGGATGACCAATGGGAATTTCCTGCATCGTTTCCCTATTCGCTGTCACAGAAATTTAACTTTGAATTGTACTGCTTTCCGACCAATGAGTGTTCTCCTCGCAGCTGTCGCCGAGACCCACCACGAAGGGAGGGGAAATTAAGATTTTAGGGTATTTTCGTAAAATGTTTCTTCTTTTCAAAAAAAGATTCGAAATAATCAATCTCAAAATAAATTATTTTTCGTAATTACCTGACTGTTAAAATTTTGGTGGAAAATGACGTAAATACTGCAATTTTTCCTTAAAATCGGCGTAAAAATCGTTCGCGGAGTGATACAAGGAAGATAGTTCCCAAAATCTTATGTAGGCTAGAAAAGCATCCATTTCCTTCTATTATGTCTTGCGAATTTGCTTCATGCGATTCCGAGAGCTTCTCCTCTACGATCATCTTGCTTCCACACAAGCTCCATCAGTCTATTGGTAAGTAAATATTATATCGCTTCTGTTGCTAACTTCGTTTAGAAACCCACCATGCGCTTTTAACGATCATAGGAGAAAACCCCGTGTGTGTTAGGTATAAACGTGCATCTCCAATAAATTTATATTTTTTAAAAATCGTATATCTTTTATTATAAAATGCATTTACCATTTAGTATTCCCGTTAATTACCTAGTTAGAAGCGAGTGGCCTGTCAGCGGGCGAAACTTTACACATAGAAATGTAGGGAGAAAGTGATAAAACATGCCAAGGGAATTCAGAAATGTGTGGTGAAGAATAAAATAAAATTTCAAGACTTTGTGGATGTTTTTAACTATAATACCAGCATGACGGTGAAGGTTCGTGTAATTTGCACGCACCAGCATATCCTGTATTCGGAATGCATCAACAAGATGGCACTACGACGGACATATGACAAGCGACTCGTATGTGAAGATGGCATACGGATGCTTCCCTGCGGCTATTATAATATTTAGGTGTCCTCCGCATTTTGTTTTGTATGTTTTTTTTTTAATTTTTGTATATAGATGTCTTCTGTGACTGTGTGTGATTTCTTGTACAAAGATGTCCTCTGCATTTTGGTGTGTTTTTTTTCTGAATTTTTGTATATGTGTTCAATGCATTTTTGTGCTATTTCTGCATTTCGTCGTTTGTGATTTTTCAATATTTTTCCATTTTTGTATATATGTTCTCCACATTTGTATGTTTTCCCTGCATTTTTGTGCATGTGTTCTTCACAATTGTTTGATTTATATATGTTGAAATGTATGGTTTTCTGAACTGAAANAAAATTCGAAATAATCAATCTCAAAATAAATTATTTTTCGTAATTACCTGACTGTTAAAATTTTGGTGGAAAATGCTGTAAATACTGCAATTTTTCCTTAAAATCGGCGTAAAAATCGTTCGCGGAGTGATATAAGGAAGATAGTTCCCAAAATCTTATATAGGCTAGAAAAGCATCCATTTCCTTCCATTATGTCTTGCGAATTTGCTTCATGCGATTCCGAGAGCTTCTCCTCTACGGTCATCTTGCTTCCACACAAGCTCCATCAGTCTATTGGTAAGTAAATATTATATCGCTTCTGTTGCTAACTTCGTTTAGAAACCCACCATGCGCTTTTAACGATCATAGGAGAAAACCCCGTGTGTGTTAGGTATAAACGTGCATCTCCAATAAATTTATATTTTTTAAAAATCGTATATCTTTTATTATAAAATGCATTTACCATTTAGTATTCCCGTTAATTACCTAGTTAGAAGCGAGTGGCCTGTCAGCGGGCGAAACTTTACACATAGAAATGTAGGGAGAAAGTGATAAAACATGCCAAGGGAATTCAGAAATGTGTGGTGAAGAATAAAATAAAATTTCAAGACTTTGTGGATGTTTTTAACTATAATACCAGCATGAGGGTGAAGGTTCGTGTAATTTGCACGCACCAGCATATCCTGTATTCGGAATGCATCAACAATATGGCACTACGACGGACCTATGACAAGCGACTCGTATGTGAAGATGGCATACGGATGCTTCCCTGCGGCTATTATAATATTTAGGTGTCCTCTGCATTTTGGTGTGTTTTTTTTTCTGAATTTTTGTATATGTGTTCAATGCATTTTTGTGCTATTTCTGCATTTCGTCGTTTGTGATTTTTCAATATTTTTCCATTTTTGTATATATGTTCTCCACATTTGTATGTTTTTCCTGCATTTTTGTGCATGTGTTCTTCACAATTGTTTGATTTATATATGTTGAAATGTATGGTTTTCTGAACTGAAATATTATCTTGTGTTTTTTTAGTAGGTGCAGCAAAATTAATTATTTGGCTAGAATTTGCGTCTTCAAAAATTATAACTAGTCTTCTAAATCACCTGTGTATCACATACTTGTGGCTATGGTGTAAAAGTAAATATTTTTATGTAAGAAAAATTTCAGAAAAAAAATTAATTTTCTTCAGGGTTACAAGTGTTTAATGCGCAGTCCAACCCAAGTCGTCGAGCCGTGTGCATGGTTAAAACACGTAAGCAGTAAGATTGAGGGGAAGCAAAATGTCATGATCAGCATAGGAGACAATCGCCGTTAAAGAAGAGGTAAGAGGGGCTAGTTGTGTGGAAGGGGTGGAGGCCTGCCAACTAATTAGCGAACATGAGTAATTAACCTACTAAATAACAAATAAAAAATTGGCGGTGTCAGTCGTGGTAGGGCCTCTGTAAATGTACGTATTTAAAATAATTTTTTGGTAGTTTTTTTAAATATTTTTAATACATTTTTTATAAATTGTTGGGATTTTTTATAAAATTTATAATTTTTTGCTATATTTCGATTTGTTTGGGTTCAAGGTTATTCAATATCATGGGCACATGGTCGAGGTCAAATTCACGGGTCAAGGTTAAGGTCACCAACAACCAATATGGAGGTGGGTGATATCACAATATGGCAAGCAGTCGGCCGGCGCCTGGCGCCGGTGCCGGGTGCCGTTGCGCCAGACTTCCATTTTATATNTATTTCGATTTGTTTGGGTTCAAGGTTATTCAATATCATGGGCACATGGTCGAGGTCAAATTCACGGGTCAAGGTCAAGGTCACCAACAACCAATATGGAGGTGGGTGACATCACAATATGGCAAGCAGTCGGCCGGCGCCTGGCGCCGGTGCCGGGTGCCGTTGCGCCAGACTTCCATTTTATATNATCACAATATGGCAAGCAGTCGGCCGGCGCCTGGCGCCGGTGCCGGGTGCCGTTGCGCCAGACTTCCATTTTATATTTTACTTCCGTAGACTACAAACAACATACAGGAGACACTAGGAAGAAACACAATTCAAAACTACCACTAGCTACTGACCAATAAGTACACACAGAGACATGAGTGAAAGTAGATTTGATTTAATGTAAAATAAATATTTTGGTCTGAACGTCATGAAATGAATTAATATATGTGCAAATATTAAGTAGCAGCTCGTTTCCAGTTTCCATATTAACTTTGCTGTCTATGGCCGTAACTATGAGTGGAGCCTTCTCGTGCGTATCTCTTATTTTAAATTCCAAATATAATTAAGTAACTTCAATTTTTTTGAATTATTTGCGAAAATATGTAAATTAAATTAAAAATTATATTTCTCACACCAACTCATTTGGGAGAACATAAGACATTAGTTAAGGGCTTCGTAGGCAAATGGGCGAAGCAATTTTAGCATACTGAAGATCCAAGATGGCGTAAACGTAAGCCAAATTAATTCTCAAAGAGCATAATATTATTTGTTGATGCAGTCTCTGCGTCGAATTTCAGAATACTTAACTTCGNCCAAATTAATTCTCAAAGAGCATAATATTATTTGTTGATGCAGTCTCTGCGTCGAATTTCAGAATACTTAACTTCGAAATCTTGATAGTAGGAGCATCTCGTAGAATCTTCTTAGGCTGGTTCTCCTGGTCGCAGGCCTTATTCTTCCCTCACAAGTATCCCTGATCTGAGGTACGTTACTACAGTCTCGCATGACGCGGTAGCTATAACTTAACTTTAAATTCTAGCCCGCGTAGATAGCGCGTGCAGAATAATTAATTATTCTTCAGTGCCGCGCGTCTTGGCTCTGTCGACAGTCTGCATTACAGTACGTGACTCGGCCAGAAAAATAAAAATTTCCTATCAGGCCGATGACCTACTAGGTCACCACCTGCCTGACGGAAACAATGTGGCTAGNCCAGAAAAATAAAAATTTCCTATCAGGCCGATGACCTACTAGGTCACCACCTGCCTGACGGAAACAATGTGGCTAGAAACGTCTAAAACTGCATACTTAAACGACGTCTTTAAACATCGCGCCAGTCACTAGACGGCTACATCATATCATACACATTACGTCGTGCGTTACCATGGCAACCAAACAACAAATTCCTGTATGCAAAACGGCCCACATAAAAATACTTTTGTGATTGAAAACAGAAAAACGTAGAAACATAATTACACTGAAATACCATTTCCAAAGTTAAAACAACTGCAATTATTAATAAATTTAGAGCTGTAGTAAATAAAATATATATGTGACAAATAAATAATAAATAAAATAAATAAATATTACGATAACACATATATTGCAAAAGTAAACTGAGATAGCTGTGACAGGAAATGAGTAGGGGTTATTTGAGGCATAACAAAAGAAATATTTACAAGTAACCCATTGTCAGTGAAATATTTAGCCACCCTTGGCAAAAATAAATAACAATTTCGCGAAAATTTAATACAGTCAAAGTAAAGAAAATACACCTACGAACACTAGAAGAGGCTCAACTACAGTCACACCTTACTTTGAGATGATTTGAAGTTACCATATCATGTACATAATCGTTATATGTATATTTCCCTTCGATAAACATTAAATTTTAAGATGATAAAATTCCCAAATATTCCAAACTGTGGTACATCCACACTCATCTTCCCACTTATATGGCATCTGTTCTATGTGTAAGCGATTATGCACACATGCGTGCACACACGAAAGCAGACGTCAAGTCACCTCCTTATATTCCACATGAAAAAAATTACAAATTTTCNCACACATGCGTGCACACACGAAAGCAGACGTCAAGTCACCTCCTTATATTCCACATGAAAAAAATTACAAATTTTCCCCCTCTACCACTCCCCCTTCCCCAAAAAGACGCAAATCTCCAGGGTTACTTACAGAAATGTCCCATAATANCACACATGCGTGCACACACGAAAGCAGACGTCAAGTCACCTCCTTATATTCCACATGAAAAAAATTACAAATTTTTCCCCCTCTACCACTCCCCCTTCCCCAAAAAGACGCAAATCTCCAGGGTTACTTACAGAAATGTCCCATAATANTACCACTCCCCCTTCCCCAAAAAGACGCAAATCTCCAGGGTTACTTACAGAAATGTCCCATAATATTAACTATGGAACAGAAAGCACCCAACCACACACGGTATTAATAATTTTGTCTAGCCCATATGACTTTTTAANAAATGTCCCATAATATTAACTATGGTACAGAAAGCACCCAACCACACACGGTATTAATAATTTTGTCTAGCCCATATGATTTTTTTATTATATTCACATATGGCAATAAAAATCATAGATGCATGAGTCTTATAGCTACCATGCTTACAACACGACTTGAGAAAATGTGGTCACTACACTGTAAACTGGCTTGGGTTGGCTACAAAACCCCAATATATTCATTTATAAACGATATAAATGGTGACTAGGTATATGAACATTCAGTATGACTCTGGACTTATACACATAATCGTATTTTCTTATATGATTGTCTAATCTTTCCTTATATAATCATAAAATCATATTTGGTAGAGATCTTGAAAATAATTGTGAGCGTGGACATGCCCTGAGCCATAAATGCGTCGGTTAAATGAAACTGGAGATATAAGTAATTTACAATAATACATTATAGTATCTAACAATATTATTAAAACATACACATATTATTATTGGTACGAATAAAAGTGCCTATTTGGATCTAGGAGATCAGTGTACCACATGTAAAGCCCTATAGTCACCTCATGCTTGCTTGTTGTTATGGTCAACATACATGGCATGAAATTCAAGGGTTGCAGGTTTGATTCTATATGCTTCTCGACGAATTTTTTTCTTTTTCAATGTTTTAAGATGTCATGGCAAAGAGTAAATTTATAACGAGAATTTGCATTTAAATGCAGGTCCTATATACAACACTGTATACTTAAACCTATAGAAAATAAAAAAAAGTAGAAAAAATAATTTTAATAAATTTAATAATTTATGTTGCACCGAATTCTGGATGTCAGATGTTCCTTGATTCTTCGATTTTATCATGTGATTCATGTGTGAAATGGAGTCATCGAGGCAATTTTCGGGGACATAAGGATTGGGCAGTGAACAAGGGCTGAAATGTGAGAGGGGTAGTGGGATGTCGATGCAATATTTAGTTGTCACATCAGTGAGGGGACGGGGGCTGATTTCATATGTTTTAGGGGGTTATGTGTGATGAGGCGAAGGAGTTGGGAGTGATTGGGTGGGGGTGGTTATGGGAAGGGAGGTTTTGTTGTCAATGGGAGGGGAGGTAGGAGGGTTTGAGTAACAACGAATGATTGCATGGGCGTCAGCAAAACGTGGAAAAGGGAGAGGGGTGGCACTTTCCCTCCCCTGGAAACTTTATTTTCTGTAAAATGTGAAATAACAGTTTTTATAAAAAAAAAATAATTTCTTAATTGCGACGTTACTTCAAAATGCAAGTCCCCGCTGGGAGGAGTAATTGAGTTCTTCCAGTTTTTTTCATTATTTCATTTGGATATTGGCTTGTTTATTTGTATTTAATACTATATTTTATATTGTTAAAACGATAAACAAATAAATTCATATAAAAAGCGGTGAATATTTGTTGTACGCATTTAGAGTAAAGTCTAGTTGTAATCTCACACTTATCTGGAGGGATTTTTTTCTAATTCCTACGCTTCTCTTTGGAAAATATCTTGGTAACACCCATGAATGATTGACCGATCTTTAGCGAGTACCGCACATGATACCCGCCTACTGTTGTAAAAGGGGTGGGGGCGACAAAACGATAATGGTGACATAATTTGCAATTTTAGTTACTTTTATCAGAGTAAAAACAAAAGAGAAAATGTTGGTTGGACAGGGTGATGAGTTTTGATTGGCAGTGGGCATAGGGTTAGAGAGGTAAGAGTAGTTGTGTCAAAAGGAGAGGGGGAGGGGAAGTTATGGCAATTTGAGGAGACATATGTCGAAGTTCGGTGATTTGATGGTCGCCAGTGTGTGAAGAGGGATGGGGTAAACCTATTTTATGCAATATGTTGTTGCTTTGATTGGTTTACATAATGGTTATGACATCAGAATCATCTTCACATTAAAAGGACGATTAAGGTGATATGTAACCTAGTATACTTAAGTCTTTGAATTGCCAAAACATAAAATAAATTTAATTTTTTAATATACATTAATGTTTTTTTTATGTTCACTAGACTAAGTAGCTGACGTTTTCCCAATTTTCGGCGTCGCTCAGCCACAATGAGCGACCCCTTATCCGCAATGTGGTGCTAGAATTTTCCCCCCACATTTTAGTAAATTTTTTGGGGGGAGGTGGAGGGGAAGCAGGATATTTTGTGGGCAAAACAGGCATCTTTGAAAGCCGCGCTGGGCATTTTGATGGAAACCAAGGAATATTGGCCATTGAGCGCGACCCTGACTGTGGCATTAACCAAGATGGCGGACGGCTCCTGACTCCTATCCCATGCCCTCGGACATACTGAACCATACCACTCAAGCCCGTGCTATAACCCTGTTGTAAGCTCTATGCGTGAATGGAAGGAAATGAGTAATCAGTGAAAACGAAATGAGATGTCTAGTCTCACTTCGCATAGCAAATTACTTACGACAGTAAAATAATAACGCCCCATTTGAAAGCATAACCGTAAATGTTGTCACTCTCTTACCAACATTCTACGACAGAATTCAGACGCCTGAATGATATGCTCAAAGTAGCTCTACTGGTTTTGTCGGTACCATTGCCGGTAGGAAACTGCTATATGATTAGCCAAATGCTACCTTCAGATCAACCACCTCACCAAGTCGAGAGCCAGAAGTGACATCATTCCTCAATGTAATAAGTGGACATGGGGATAGAAATATGTATTGTGCACGTGCAGGCATGTGAGTCAGCTATAGGCACACGCCCTGTTGTTGTCTACATTCCACTCGCTAATTAAGTTCAAAGTGTACTAGACTTAAAAAAAAAAGTAATTTTCGTTCGATTTTTAAAACTTTTTTAAAATTAATAATATTATCGTACTTTTAAGAGAATAATTAAACCCTATGTTATTACATCTAATAATATTTTCACACTCAGGGTTAACATAAATAAACACGCAATTTTTCAAAATACATTTCAGTTAGTATAATTTATCTAATGTTACATTGGGAAACACTTTAACATATAAATAATTTTTTTTGGTAATTTTTTTCATTAGTTAAAACCCTTTTGTAAACCATAGCCATATAATTTCATTATCAAGCAGCCACTGCACAAAAATACCTTGTCACGTTGATCATACTATTACATCAGACGCTGAACAGCGTGACATAATGTCTCATTCGCTCTTATATATTATTTTGTTATTCATTCATCAATCATGCAACATTCAGTCATTATTCATGCACTCTTCTAACTTCATTTAGTATATCATTCCTCAGTCATTACTCAAACATGCCTCGGTCTTATTTAATACCAAATGCACCTCATAAATACATCAAACCTAATCGCAGCCCTGTTAGTGCACTCGTGTTCTGAATGTTAGATCAGTTTCACAGCCGATCACATAACAGGCCCATGCAGCACTACATTTAGACGTCTTTACGAGAAAAGAAGTAGAGCATGGTGAAAGAAATAAATCACGTAATCTCTTAAAATGTGAATTTATTTTCTTCTTATTTGATCAGTCAGAACTTTTCATTCCTCAGCTGCTTGTAGTTAATAGACAATGCATTATCGTGTCATTCATTCTTAGTGCCCATAAACGATAAGAACGTCGACATCTCCCAGGCAATATGAGCATTCATCCTTCATATGGAAAAAGATTCCAAATGAACTACCACAATAGAATCAGTTAAAGTCAGTCACAAATAGCACACATAGCCTCAAAAATGTATATTAAAAACCATGCTTATATGATAAAACCTGCACATAAATACGTGTGCAGGAACAGAAATATGCCAACATATANTATATTAAAAACCATGCTTATATGATAAAACCTGCACATAAATACGTGTGCAGGAACAGAAATATGCCAACATATATTCGTCTTATAAGCTTTTTACGTTTACACACAGGAGAAATGCATGTGTATGTTAGTATTTTTGGGATTTTCAAGTTTCTTGCACTTGCTTATGCAAAGGGGTATGTAAATTATCTGTGTTCCATTTTTTTTTTTTTTTTTTTTTTTTTTTAAGATTTTTTGTATAATTTTTTATTTTGTTTTAAAAATACATGTGAATTTTCCTTCCTTTCTTGACTGGGATGCTACACTGTACTATTTTCTAATTGCATTCGAGATGGTTTATCCAACCCACTACAGCTACATTTAGACTATTCGCGTTTTCTTCACACTTTTTTAATCAAACCTTTTGAAAAAAAAAAGCATGTATGAAGTGTTTGGTTGTCTCCTAGATATGTCGCACATTACAAGCGTTTCATACATGTGTTAACATAAAAGTACCTCATTTTTAGTTCAATTGAACTTTTACTCATATTCTATCTAAAAATGATAGGGAGAAAATAGGTATTTTGGTAACGCATAATAAGAAATAGTTCTTATGGAAAATAATATTTCATTGAGCGCGCACGAATTTAGTGCGCTGTCCCTTTGGTGTAATTGTCTGTGCTTGGGTAAGCTATGTTTGCATGGGCGGAAAAATATCCTGGAAGTAGAACTTAAGCAGGGTTTCAGAAAAATTGGAAGTAACCGTGAAAAAACTATACCAAAGTGTGAGCAAATGCGTGCTTCTGAAAACGAATTGAATTGTGTCATCCATGCGCGTTATTTTATTTTTTAAACTTTTTGGGGTATCGTATTTTGGCTGAACCTATGTTTCACAGAACCCACCGTGTTGGTTCATTCAAAAAACATCTTCTATATGAAGCATTAATGTTTATTGTCTGCGATATTTAGACTCTCCTAGTATGTATAATAACAATGAAAGTTATGCCTGTCCAGCCCAAATGGCTTATGATGCCTGCAGTTAGTGTATGAATAAATAAAAAACTAAGGACTGATTAATTGGGTATCAACATGGTTTGGAATGGAATAGAAGCAAAATATAATTCAGTAAATTGAAAAATATTTTCAATAATTACTGCTTTAAGGAATTAGATATTTTGTCAGGATTTTCGACAACGAACAAGTCTTTGACACGGTGTCTAGCAAAAATGCACCTACTGATTGCTCTTGTAGACTAACACTCCATTCTTCATTACATCTAAATTTAAACGTTGGCAATTCTTCTTTCCCTAGTCGCAGGTGGACGGGTGTCTGGTGAAACCCATCGCTATCGAGGGCAATGCGTATCACCAGCGTCAGACGTTTCTTGGCACACGCTCTTCGAGCGGCGATCCTGATACCATATCATTCCACTCCCCCACGTCGTGCGAGGAACGTGAGTTCCGACGAAGTGTAACCAGAGCGAAGTGAAGAGAACGTACTCAATGGCGCCCAACGTACGAGGGAGCAGGGCTTTCTTTAATTACAGTCGTCGCCGTGGTTGTGTAGAGGAGTTTGTTGGTAAGCAGGAGGAAGGGGGCAGTTTATTGCTCCATGAAACCTAACCTGACCCTGGTTCTCTTGAGTGGACATCGCTGGCTGTCTATTCGGGAAGGCGGTGATGAGCTATCGTGACCCGCCTGTGCGCCAGCTCTACGAGAGGTCGACATGACCGAGCAACGCCGGTGCTTCCTGCTGCTCTCGTTTGTCATCCTCCTGCATGAAGCAGTACGTATATCCCAGTGAGCGGGGCGACAGGACGAACGCGGGTCATAACACGTCTGAAAGTATGTGTACATTACGCTCATTGTTTATAGACGCTTGTCGATCTAAGAGGGGTAATAATGCTTATTAGCTTAGCACCCTCCATGCCATTACGGATCAACCAACAGTCGATATAGTTGCATGTTTACCTGCGGAAACCATGGGGATTACTCCAAACATACTTGTATCTGTCCACGTCAGTTAAAACTGCGACTCTTGTAACAAATTAATGTATTTTCCAGTATTTTAGTGTTGCTTGAAACGACTCTGCTCACGTTAATCTTGTTTGTATTGTGACGTCCACAGTGCTGTCATACGTTCGATGTTTTACCGGAATTATTGTAGTCGAGTATGTGCTTGAAATGGTTGAACATGAAAATCTAAACTTTGCCTACATCACCGAAATGCTATGACCAAATAACGAGTCACTACTATAACACCTTCAAATCATACTATCCACAAGGCACAAGCAGCTTTGTGATCTACCATAGATATTTATTTGTTCCTTTGTACACGTAGCTAAAGAACGCAATATTTAACGCACAAGATGGAGCTGTTACGTACTCACAGTTCACAGACTCTGGTCTATTCCAGGTTTTTCGACACGTTAGTGTAACAGTCAGTCAGTTACAATGTTCTGTTCGCAAAATGTTCTGCAGGCTGAGTTCTGCTCAGCTACTTAAAAATATTTTGACAAGGGAGTGGCAACATTTTGCACTCAGTGTAAAATAAGAACAGCCTCTGTCCATAAAGTCAATAATCACACATTATAAAACGTTCAAGTTACTTGTTACTATTACATACAAACATATTCATAATTACTTTTGTTTATGCAGGGAGGTCATATTGGAAAAAATATGTTAAATTATATTTAGACTTTATTTCCTATGATTTAAATGGTTGTACAATACATTAGATTTACAAATGGGAGCATAATTTGTAGCGTATATTTTGTATAGCTATAAACACAGGATACTTTTTCTCAAAAATCGTGCATGAATCCACAGCTGCTTGGATTTTGTACAGAAAAACTCATTATTTAAGGAATCCTCTCACGAATACAGGTTGCAAAACGGTTCACATGCCACGTTTTCAGAAAACGGTTCATTGTTACGGAAAATAAATATTGTTTTAAATTAGCTTTATATAGCAGAGATGTGAAAATTACTGCTACTTATATTCAGTTCCTAATTAATAAAGATACTTATTATTCAATCTGCTTTGTAAAGGTGTTTGGTGCAAGTCTTGTGATCCGAGGATTCAGCCGCAAGTCTGGAACAATGCTACACGACTAACTATAAAAATTAAGCAACTGCGAATAGCGAATTTGGATCCTTGTACTCAACTTATATTATGTGGTTCAGTGGCAAAACAAATATTCCCAAAAAGCTAATCAAAGAAAAATCACACTTACTAGAGTGTTTATGTTCACGTAATAGTGGGAGTATTCAGCTACGTTTCATAGTTAAATGCATTTGAAGTCATAATATACGTACAGTGACTCAAAGTGAAAATGGTACACCTAGTACATTAGATAAGAAATGAATATTCCCTCTATATAAAAATTACTTGTAACCCAGTGTATTTAATGCATTACATATCTAGCTTTTAGGGTCTAAATGATACGCATCATTTATATGATTACATCTGCATAAAATGGAAAACACTAAAACAACTACAGATTGAACGCCACAGTGAAAGTGGTACATTGCCCAATACACAATACATGCCCCCCCCCCCTAATTGGACTACCAGACGTGCCATGTCGGGCTCACACATTCTGAACCACGCGTACCTTCGTCCAGTGCATGAAGGCAAGCATTGCATTCAAGTAAGTATTCGCAGATCAACATGGAAGGTGAAAGAGGTCAGACATCTGTGGCGGTGAGAAAAATGGTCATTTTGCATTATCAAAGGGGTAAATCTCTGCGTGAGATCGGCAAAATTGTGAATCGCAATCATTCTACTGTGCAAAATATCTTTCGTAACTTTCGTCAGTGCAGTAGAATAGCGAAAAAAGAGAAGCGTATTTCCAGAAAAGTATTCACTGCATCAGACAAGCGATGGATTCGACGTCAAATAAAGAAGAATCCCGCGGTATGTGCACCAAAACTCTCCAAGGAAGCAGAAGTCGTCTTGGGGAACAAAGCCTGCCCAGAAACCGTGAGGAGAGTCCTACGTAGAGAGGACGTCAATGGTCGAGTAGCGCGCAATAAACCATACATAATCAAGAAGAACAAACGTCTCAGGTTCCAGTTTGCCACAGACCACACTGATAAATCTTTTGAGTACTGTAAATCAGCAATATTTACCAATTAAAGTAAATTTCAATGTGTTTTCATCGGATGGGAAGGACAGTATCTGGCATAAGCCAAACACGGAGCTTGCTGAAAGAAATCTTTAGCCGACGGTGAAACGCGGGGGTGAGTATGAGGTTGTATGGTGGCCTCGAGTGTGGGGAAACTTCATTTCTTAGAGAGTGCTATGGATCAAGATGTGGATCTGGACATATTGAGGAAAGAACTGACACCGAGTGCAGAAAAATTAGGCTTATTGAATTGTTTCATGTTCTACCAAGATAACAGCCTGAAACATAAGGCCCATAAAGTACGCATGTCGTTACTCTATAATTGCCTCCATGAACTCGATACCCCTCCACAGTCCCCAGACATCAATGTCATTGAAAATTAGTGGAGTGTGTTAAAATAAAACATCCGCAAACATCCCATATCTAACCGGAATTACCTCAAAATTGCCCTTCAAATGGAATGGAATAAGATTGTGCCCTCTTTTGTGCAAGGTTGATTCGATCTATGCCAGATAGGCTTAAGGAGATGAAAAGGAACTGTGGTCGTCACACTAGGTACTAACTGTCCACACATGCCCTTCAACGACATGACGTATACAGACTGTACTATTTTCATTGTGGTGTACATCTTGAGCTCAGAATGTGTAGTTTTTTGTTGTTTATATATTCCTTTGTGAAACAGGTATTTATTCTTTCGTAGATTGTTGGAATTCCTCAACAAGCTTCATTCCATGCGCGACAAGATGCGAGCAGCAATTTTCATGGTCCATACAGTGAGCAGCCACCTAGGTCGACTTCACAGGATATCGAAAAACCAACAATAGTGTTGTGGCCTACAGCCTGCTGGTAAGAGAAGACGGAGCATTCACTTCATGGGAGGAGAGAAGAGCACATGGATAACTCCAAGTTGATAAGAACATTCCCTCACATGCACTCACGTTTATTCCCGAAATGACACAAACATATACAGTCTAAACCTGTCGAGGTGTTCAGAGCACGTGGTAATAATTTTACACAAAAACGTACTGTAGATTCGGGGAGAAACGATTTTAAATCAGTTCATGGTCTCTATCACAAATATTTTCATCTTACAACCAGAATTTCTCGAGTTAAAGTTAATTCAGATCCCGTTATGCTTTCAGCTGACCGAGACAACTTGCATTTTACGAATGTTTACCCACGATACAAGATGTTATACAGAATAATACATCTCAGACTACAACGTTTACGGATGGGCAGATGCAGTCTATTGGTGCGGGAATGGCAGATGGTCGACAAAATATGCACACTGCTAAGTTAACTGAAGAGTACGTGGTACCAGCAGCTGCAAGGTTGTCGATAAGTAAGAGTTATTTTAGTGTTAATCCCCAAACGAAACTTGTCATTTTCCGATAAGTTACCCCACAGTTTGGACCTGCCCCCTCTGAGCTAATGGCGAATTCTAAATTTTCGGATGTAGATAACGAAGAGTTGGAATTAAATGCGGAACAGACTAAAAATAATTATCATACAACTCCAGAGGGGCAAAAAATGTACAAGATCAAGTGGTATCTGTCTTAGAGTATACAAATGTTTCGCAACAACTAACTTTTCAGAATCAGCTACCAATAGGAGGTTATTTTCTTCATCAGAAACCTACTGTGTACATCATAAATGAAAATCTTCACACGTTTTATTATGAAAATAGTTTACATCCTCAGGACTCCAAATGGGCTGAAAGGCCATTGAATAGTGACACTTTTCTGAACGAAAGTGAATACCGACCCTTTTAAAGCAATCAACCAGTGGAAAACCACCCACAACCCAATCTAACTTCACACAAACAGTGGGGAAAATATTTTCAACCTAAACCTTATTACTTTTTGCCATAATTTACACACTACTTGAAAAATTCTTATTCCCATTACAATCCGTATGATCAGAAACATCTGCAGAAACCAACAGGTCTAAATGATATAAAACCAAAACAACCATACGAGAATAATAAAAACATGCAGGAAGTTTCAGGAAGTTACTATACAGAACAGCAAAGTCCAAGGAAGTATAATTTCCCACAACAAGGTTCAGGTAACAGTCTGATTTCAAGTCATACGGGAAGTCCAGAACTACAAAATCAGTTGAAAACAGGTTTCCAGGACTCAACGAGAAGTGATATCTTGCGCCTGTTGGCAGACAACAAAACGGATGTCAGTGAGGCAAATCCGACCGCTGCGCAAGATCCGAGTCTCGCAAAATTCTTGGACGAACTGATCAGCCCCAACGAACAACAAACGCTCGAGTACAAAACAGTTCAAGATTTCCCAAAAAATGACTTGGAAGTCCTCACAACCCGAGGTTTATACTTCACGGCTTAGCAGTACAAGAATAAGGGCGAATACTTGAAGGCTATCCTCGAAAGAAGCCTTGGTTCGAGTTTGGTCAAGAGCAACAACACATTGCTCGAAGCACTAGGGATGTGCGTCCACCTGATTCCGAGTGAAGCCCGCGGATCGGAATTACCCCAGTCGGTGGTCGAAACCAGCGCTCATGTGATCATAATTTCAGCCTTTGAGTCGCTGGACGTCCAGAGAATAAAGTGCGATGGCTACGTGTGGCAGTTGTATGTTCTCTTCGAGTTCTTGAGCGGTCCTTTCGACCAGCAGAACCACCTGAAACTCTTCCAGATGCAGAACAAAGGGCGGTTCGTGCGAGAGTTCCTTCGTCACCTGCAGTCACTGCACAGCGTCCCAGGCGATGTGAAGCTGGCCGCAGCCATCATCCGGCACTACGTCATGCCGCACGGTAAGGGAGCAGAGCCCTTGTTTCAGAAAAGCAGACTTGAGTACAGAGCACTAACCATGTTTACCACAGAACTGCCGAGTGCTTCCGGGCTTACATCTTGGAATCCCCTATCCCCCTTCTCCCATACATATCTTACACTGTATTCATGGTAACTTCAAGATTTTCTGAAGCCCTGCTAAAGATCTACTTTCAGGGAGCCGATTATGTATCCTTCCGCAGTATGTAAACAAAACATTGCCATGTGACACCTGTCAAATGTTTTGTAAACAAAAACAGTGCCATGTGGGAACTGTCAAATATTTTGTTAACAGTGTCCATGTGGGAACTACCAAAATTTATTTTTGAAGAGAAACAATGCCATGTAATCTTAACTGTCATATACTTTAATAAAATTCTCCAAATGTCTAAAAAATGCTAATCAATTTAGCAAAATATTGTAATACATACAAAAAGGTAGTAGCACTCAGGTTAAAGCTTTCACTGTGATAAATGGTATATTATTCATTGCCTACACAGTACGCAAGTACAGTGCATTGTTCACCTTTTCCCCATATTTCCTTCACAGAAATATTACTAATTAAAAAAATATTATTCTAAACCAATAAACTCATTATACTTACAGTGGCAAGGTATTTTATTTCATACAAACCTAAATTAGAACACCCAGGCAAATCCTCGAGAGGAATTGCCAGTACCTCCCTGTCTTCTGCTCCTTCACCGTTTCTGGTATCAAACTCTTCGCTGTCGCTCTCTTCGCTATCATCATTTTCCCTACCGAGGTGAATGATCAGAGGAGGAAGCATACCGATGTCTACGTGGACTTCTCTTTCCCAGTCTGCTTGAATTATCTTCTCGACATGGTCTATGCAGTTTTCCCATCTAAAAAATGATATACAATTTTAAATTACAATTTGAATACCTGTTTCCTGCACATTTAGAATTATAAAATATTTTTTGTGCATAAAATAAAATTTACTTTAAGTTTCTAACTGTGAAAAAATATGAGTGCTGTAAAGAAAATAAAAATAAAAATTGTTCTTCAGTAAAACTTGTGGAGATTTCAACAGCTTAGTACATATTAAGAAATGCTAAATAAAATACTACCTATTCTATGTAATGCATTAAATATACCATTAATAAATGGAAACAAACAAGAAGACACTAACAAAATACTCAAATCTACACAAAATAAGAATATATTACGACACCTACTATGAAGATACCATAATGAAGAAGAATTTTATAATACAAGTGGAATACTACTTAATACAAAACAAAAGTTATAAGCCAATTTAAAATTTGATACTTGCAATAGAATAACAATTTACTCTACATTCAGCAACTGAGAAGTTGTTACAGATAAATCTATAAATTATTAAGGAATTTAAGAGTAAAGAAGAAACCACATACCCAGTATAATCAATACACCAACAAAGAGAATCAACTACATTCTACGGAGCAGGAATAGAGTCCTCCAAACAGCTGAAACCACCTATAGTTTACCCAAAAGACCGTTAAAAGGGGACATACGTGATTTCAATGAATTGAAGGTGTGTGCTGGGTGTGCACAATTTAAACACATGTACTACTCCTGGGAGTATAATAATAGGCATCAAAGTACGATACCTGAAATGACACATATGGGAAATCACAAAAAAAAAAAGGGTAAGACTAATACACTTCGAGTACACATAGGGACATAGGGACACCCAAGGGGTCAGGTAACACATGAATACCTCTCTGGTGTGACAGAATCAAGAGCTTCTTTCCAGATAGCTGCAACTGCTCCATTGTCAAACCGGTTGCCACGCCCCACGTGGCTATTGTAATATCTCTTACACTGGGCCCAAACTAGCTCAATAGCATTATAGTGGCAATGGTAGGGTGGAAGCCAAAGTACCTCATGGCCGTAACTACGGGCCATTTCATCTACCTCATATCTGTAAAAGTTGGTTTGACATGGAACACTTTGTTTTACAGAACACAGTACCTACTAAACATGGTAGAACTGCTCACATGTTTGTTTCACAACACATGACAGGCATATAAAGAAAAAAAGTAACACAGTTTATAAAATATGGTGGTGATGTGTCAATCCAGCAGAATTCCTCCTTTTGCACTTTGCAGCATTTTGTAACTATTTTCAGGTCCTCTGAAAAGTGTTCTTAATAAAATAAAATAAAAATAAGTGGGTGATTTACACCGTTGTTTCGGCATAATCACACTTCAATTGTCACCTGACTTCCTGGAAAACCAAATATTGTCTTACAATTTCAAATTATATAATCTATAATGGTAACACTAATTTTTACAAATATCTACTCTTTATTCGACTTCACTTGGGAAGCAAAGCATAAGTATCAACACCGTGGAATGTATTATAAAAATAATGCATGTGTGCTATTTATGTTATTAATAATAAGACCTAAAAAATTAACCTAACAAAAGTTCTGCCCAAAAAATAATCTTTTTATTCTGTTGTGACAAAAGAAATATAAAATATGTAAATTGAACTTTATCTCAAAATCAATTTTGCTAAAATATTAGAAGGGATCTAACACAGTTATATTATAGTAAAATGCCTTGTTATGAAAGAAAAAAAAGAGTATTGGGTCATCTTGTTTGCGTAGACAAATTTTGTAGAAATTACGGTTTGTGAAATCATGTAAAAATCGCAAATGCAAAAAAACTTGAACTGACATAATGCAATCACTAAATGTATACATTTGGCTGGCTGCAAACACAACACTGCATACTAGTTGATATGCTATAAATGTAGATCAGATTACGAATAACACGATCTTGCCAACCTCAGTACAACTTTAAATATTTTCAAAATAGCAGTGTCAACTGAAACATAACCTGGTAATTACATTAACAAAAAAAATGAAAAGTGAATTGAAATAAATAAAGGCGGAGAAAATTTGTGTTACCGTGTTTCAGGCTTGTGAACTTTTGCTAATCTCAGCAGCTCCACTTTCAAGATATTCTTCTGATGATTGATGTTCCGCTTCTCCAGCCACTCGATGATTTCTCCCTTGCTCCAGTTTGTTGTTGGTGTCTTCTCAAACTACAATTACAAAAAAAT
>NQII01002732.1:145365-180642 GCA_002778355.1 Clitarchus hookeri
TTTTTTTTTTTTTTTTACATATCTTGCGATTTAAACATGACATTGCAATGCATGGTGGCCAGGGCTAGTCTAGTTCATTCGTTGTTCCTCTAAATTTCTACTTTTGGTTACCGATTATGTATCCTTCCGTTACATGTAAACATAAACACTGCAATGTGACTTCTACGTTGTTTTAACCGTCAAATGCTTTGTTCAACGTTTACAGCGGTTCAAAGATTTCTATATTACTTCAAGACAACAACTATGTACGAAAATTTAGGGCTAATATAATCATATTTAGTTTTGCATACGAATTTTTAGCAATTATTAACGATAGTTCTTACAGTTATTATTCTACATTGTTAACGTATTTGTTATACACTATAATATATTTTGCTGCGACTGTGTTTAACCCTGTTACAACTGTGGGGGAAAGAACTGTAGTATTTAACATCTTGCTATTGATGTTTGGGGTATTTCGTTAAGAAAACGGCCTCGGATGGAACAAATATTAAAACGGAGCAGTCAGTTCAATCAAAAAGACTGCAAATACAAACACAACTCGCATCGCTTCATTTTTGTACATGGCAGCAACAAACGTAAAAAAATAGTGAAATGCACACAAATAGACCTGCCCTAACTTTCATTCCGCTCATATTCTTTGCATAGGTACTTAGAAATAACTAAGTTTATTCAATTATTTATTTATTATCTTCTGGCTGGGCTAAGTAATTTTATAGAATATAGAATTATGGCAAACATTCCAATCACAGAAACATAAGCACGTTACACTATACTGTGTTTCAAACACCTAGGATACTTACAAGATTGTGATAAACATGTGTGAATTTAAATAATCAACTTCGCCATAAAAACAAGTCTTCCTATAAATTTTACGTTCAATATTTGAATCTCGCACACACTGGGCCAGCGTAACGACAATGACACAGGGGTTACGACACAAATTAGAGTATATTTATTACTGCTATGGAAATACTGATTCATCACAACATCGTAACTTGCCTAGGTAGGTTAAAAAAAACACGTGTACGAATTTGAAGTATTAATCGGAGCAAGAAAAATTAATGTTTCGTTGAACAGCGACATGCAATGAGCATAAAGTTGCCATCAACACATCACTTCTAACAACATCACATTTGTAAAACTCCCGCCATCACATAATGATATATAATAAGTATTCAAACATTAAAATATCTTTTGAGTTAGGAATTACTGATTCAAAAATCATTATTTTTGTTGTAATAAGTATACAATATGCTAAAATAGAAAACATGTATAATATTCCTGCTACAACTGGCGTCGCGAAACTTCCAGAGAGAGACAGACTGACTCCAGTAATTACTTCTTAATTTGCTAAGTTTATTTTTGTTGGAAACAGCTAAATGTTGTTAATGCATAAATAGGCAGAAACTGTAGTTACGATAAAATTCACCTACCCAACTTACAACTATATAAAACTTCCCATAANGACAACTATATAAAACTTGCCATAACATTCAATGTGTTATATATTTATTGCACTGCAGTCCTTAATATAATTTGTAATGAACTGCAAAAATGCCTTGCAAATGGTTAAGGAAGTGTCTCTACTGCAAAATATTGTTTATTGTGCACAAAAATGATATATACGAAGTGTATTAAAAAAATTCAGCTNACTTTTATTTTGTCTATCTATTTTCTGAAAATATGTTCTGGGTACCCTTATAATTATGCATTGGAGTCTTTCATTTATATATTTACAGAAAGAGTATATAGTATATAACATGTAGGCTGGTGTAGCTGATGTTGCACTTATTAATATGGCTACCCGCGTGACAAGATCTACATACTCAGTGACGGGTATCAACTCATTGTTAATAGTTTTTTTTTAGTATTAGGCTCATAGAAATCAAACAACCTGATTGTAAATCTAATAGGTCTGCTATGTACTTTTTATGACTCACTTACTGTTCGGGGAATTGCATTAAATGATATTAAGCTATTGTATTTGTAAGTTACCCAGTTCATATTACTTCACAGAATGGTACACATTGGCTAATGCATATACCTGGGTGCTGTGATATGATGCATTGTTCATAACGATAATACTGGGTTCCTCAAGATGCACCAACATATCTTCTAGACACTTCAAGAAAGTTCCACCATTCCTCTCCCCATGGAAGTCAGCTGTCTTTTGCCCTGAAACGAAAAGCAAACCTGCTTCCGGCACAAAACCACTGCGCCCTCCAGCATTAACTACAATGAATATTTTACCCTCCCCTACACAACGCCTCTTCATTGCCCGCAGAGTGCTGTCTTGCCAGGCTTTCGATACAGTTCCTGAAAATAATCGAAAATGTTCATGACATAGGCCTATATGTCAATGAAATACAACTGTATATTTTGAAACAGCATAGAAATTATACCTTTCTGAAAAATCCATGTTTCATCAACAAAAATTAAATGTGCGCCTTTTTCTTTTCCTTCCTTATATTTTCTCAGAAAATCGATTCTCAGCAATACTATATTCTCATTCTCTATCATTGCTTTCCGCCCATCGACAATGGTCCATGAAAATTCAATTTTCTTCAACAATTTGTACAAGGTAGTTCTTCCACCGTAAAAATCGATCTGCCTCTCTTGTATTTCTTTGAAAACGGTATCCACTGTGACATGTAGGCCTGTCAAATTATCCATAAACATAACATAATTTACACAACCTGAAGGTAACACTTATACAAAAATAATTGAAAAAAAAATTAACACTAATATTTTGGTTTACACACCAGACGAAATAGATGTTTTTTAACAGTATATACACTAATTTATGCAGCCTTTGCTTTTGTGTACCTTGGGTGTATTGGAAAGCCACAAGAAACATAGTGTTAGCAATTGCATCGATTGAAAATTGCACTTAAATGTTTACATTACACAAAAAAAAAGGTTTCATGTACTTTATATTTTATTTTTTGATTGATTAAGGTATTGTGTTGTTCTGAGCACATTTAGACTGTACATGTGTGAAGTGCTACTTTATTTATCACATATATTTTGTGTTGTTATCTAATGGCATTTCTTAACATACTGCTTGACCCATCAATTTCAACTGTATTTTTAGGTTCTGTAGGCCTATATATTCCAATGAAATTAGCATTTCACAAACACAACCTAGTAATATACACACAAGGTAGCAATACCAAAGATAATTGCATTTTTAATGAGTTTCTATTATGAACAGTGCTTTTTCCTTGAATGTGATAGCGACCTAACCTCAAAAACCACATATTTGATGCACACACTTGATTCCTTAACATTACATTCTTACCTTCACTGTATATTCTGTAGATGGCATTCCGAATAGCATTCATCGTGAAGTCATCAATGGTACCAACAGACTTTCCTTCTTGTGGCCTCTTCTTTCTTGTCTTTCCTGGAGTACACACTTCATCGACACTTTTCTTGTAGTACCTAACCAATAATCCCAATCATATATCAAAAACTTTTTAGGCCTATAAGGAAGAAATGTATTGCTGCGACTACTGTGCAGGACATTTTATCTTATTGTTACAGAAATTAAAGGAACATTTCCCGTAATACAACTTCGATTATAAAAATGAGGACAATACAACATTTAATGTTTCCCTACTCACTTGAGGACGGTTGATTTGCCGAGTTTGAGGAGAAAAGAGGTCATCTCCACGACGTTACATTTTTTAATGTCGCCCTCTCAAATCAACTCGTAGATGTTCTCCGCAACGTTGATAATATCTTGCTGGCGTTGGTGACCGGCCGTTTATTTTACAGATTTCATCATTCCTAAAACACTTAGTGCCAAAACCAGACAACACACGAACACGAGTAAAAACTTCATTTTGGAAAATGTTGGCTAAAAATAACAACGCTAATACTAAAATTACATCTTAACCTAGAATTATCTTATAAGTAGAAAGAATGTGTTACGTTAGTTTTGTAACTTAGTTTTATAACCACAATTCAGCGTCTCCGATATCCAATATGGCGTGGTTATACTTCTGAAAAACACGTGCCCAAACTGACAAGATGGAGTGTATGAGTCCGCTGGACAGACACCGAAATTTATTTAATTTCAATTAATAACAGTGAAATCTTTACCCATGAGTGCTACGTAAAAATGTAAATATACAGTTTAGCAATATTAACTTTACAATTACGGCATTAAATTTATACATATTAATATTTAACCTACGAACTATTTATTTTCAGCTATAACCAACGTGTCCCTTCAAAATCCGTTTTTAATTCGTATGGACTTTTAACAAATTATTATAATTTATTGAAAAAATATACTTAAAACTTAAAACAACCAATTTATACAGTGCTTCAGTGCTAAAAGTAAGACAAAACCTTTTTCCATATACAATTTTTTTATAACCAATTGAACATGTAACTCCTAGGGTGATTTTTCAAAGGTTCTTTTCAAAAGTATCGAAGATACCGTGAATGGATTATACCATGAATTTTCAATGGCATACAAGTTTCGTGAGAATAACAAGATTTCTTTGGGAATAAGGTTTATAAACGGTGGGAAATTCTCTGCAATCTAAGGGCATCTTATTTGTCACTGGCATACATGTTAAGAATATTGCATTTAAGTTATGTATGCACTGGACAAATTTGTTTGGAATTTTACTGTCGGTTTTAAAATACAAAATAAAAGACTTGTTTTAGGTTACCAGAAAAGTTGTTAGTTATTAACAGGGACTGTAGAAATATTATTTACCTTAAGCACTTCTGTAAAACTAATTCCAAGGTACAAAAAGCAAAAATTGTCAAGCAATTAAAGAGAATCGGGATTTTTAAACAAGTTAACTATTACCAACTACTAAATCAAGCTCCCTTGTCCATCGCCTCCATGTGTCTATTGGTTTTTATAACACAGCAAGTACAGCCTGCAGACGAGCTAAAATAGCTACATTCAGAGTTCTACCTGGACGCTCGCATTGCCTGTGCTAACTATAACACAGCACAAAAACCACGAAAGAAAATCATTCTACAAAGGGAGAAAATATTCAAAGGCAAAATAACCACACACTCTGAACAACGATTTTATAAAATATAATCCTATATTTACATACGAATATCAGAAAATTAATATTTGAATATGAGTAACTAACTCGACTACGCCTAACAAAAGTGTATATCAAATAATACGAAATAACAATCAAATAAACATACTCCACAGGAAAATAAAGCTTGCCTGTAAGGAGTGCGTGCAGAACTACGTCTATGATACGCTTTTAAAAATTGCATCTAGTCGAACTAAAAATCTATAAATTGGTTCTAATGAACAGAAAAATAATGCAAAAAAGTATGAATCGAAAATTTTTATCCAGTTAGAAAAGTAACAAACATATACAGTAATATAAAACAAATGTTGCAATGCGATAACTAATAATACAAAGCACATTTAGGAATAAAAGCAGACATATGAAAACTAGGTTCATGGTTTCTTGTTTAGTTTTACAAACTATCAAGTTTACGAAAGCCGCTAGAGCTTTATCTTGTCCAACCGTGAAATTGTGAATAAGTGTTACTGTACTTTGAAGCACTAGTGTAAAATTTCAAGATCTATTATCTACTGTGATGTCTTTTGAAGTGCAGTGACTATTTTTAAATTCATTTGGGGCTCAGTTTATGTGGCACAGTTATGATATGAAAACCCGTATTTTAGTATATTTTGCGGCACAGTAATAATACAGAGAAATCCATATATTTGGAATATGAATTCTATAATTTTTTCATGCAGATCTGGAATACAAAAAAAAATGTGCCTTTAAGCACACAGTTTTGAAATATATCTGTGAACGTTCATTTCTACATCATGTAAAGTCATTCCACAAAGTAGATCTATACACAGCAAGTGGTCGGGAACACATAAACTTGGCGCGTAGCTAGGACAGGCAGCTTGATGAAAACTGAGAACAAGTTCCGTAGCTGTGAAAACTGTAGAAGCTTGAGACAAGAGCTCAGATGAGCAGAGAAACCTTAACACAAAATAGTTAATAAGTTTAGATTGGAGCGCAAAGTCCATTTCTTTGGTCAATCTTGAACCAATTAAACTTTAGCCTGCAAAGTTCTAACAAACTCAAAAAGTTTTAAGTTAAAACTTAAACATATTTAAAATATGAGTTCTGCAACTGCTAAAGTCTAAACGTAAAACATTTCCTCAAGTCGTAGGGAATAGAGTAATACCTAATAAGACAAAGTGTTATTTTTAGACGTTCAGTGAAAAATAATTTAACTTCTTAAAAGAGCGTATGACGAGTATACATTTATACTGCATTCAGCTGCTTAATATTCCCACATCAGAATTTTGTTGTTACGCCTGAATTATTGAGTACGCTGAGTTACAATATAATAATAATGCAGCATTTTGAAGCTTTTTAGCGCTGCTAAAATATTTTACAAACCGCCAATCCGTGTGGCACAGTTATCTGAAACACCATATTAGTGTGCAAATGTGCCTGGGTCCCATTCAAGGAAAATACATTATGAGTGTGAATACTTGTGTTAAAGATTAAGTTTAATTTTTAGCCGCCTATCCTTCTCCGCTAACCCGCGCTGTGATGAAGCAGCGTAAAAGAGAAAAAGTGCAAAAGAAGTTATTATTTTGTATTCATTAATAAAAAGCGTTTTACATTCACAGCAACTTAACAGAGTAGATTTTCACAATAATAATGTTTCCAGTTTACTTTAAATATTGCGTGGAAGGCTCCACAAAGTCTGCACCGGCAACAAAACAGAACTTAAAAATTTAAAAACCGGTAACGTGTACTGAAGTGTAAAATCATATATAACTTATATTTACGTACTTTATGATAATGCAAAATTTTCTTAATCTCTCAGGTGGTATTAGAAAGTTTTCACTTTGCGAGAATTCTTCACGAATTATGTCAGTAGAGATTTTATGAAATGATACTATTTTTCTGTTTATCACTGCGCCTCTCTAATTTTACCGCTACCTTACTGTGATCAACAGTTTCATAATATTGAAATAATTAAGCTTCATTGTATAGGTTCTCACACAAGTCTCCACTTGTAATTTGCATGCGTATTAGGGGAGAAAAAAAGAAAGGCTTACACGACGAAAAATCTGTCTGCTGAAAACAGCTGGAACAGTCAAATGGAAGTTGCTTTCCTAAAAAAATTGAAAACAAAAATTAAGGGAATTTTTCAATTTTCCTACTATTATACATGTTTATAACCATCATAGCGGTGCAAGAAATGTTACAATCTCTGCCAGAGAAAAGAAAGTTAACGCCGCAAAGCCTTGGATATGTAAGTTTGCGTATTGCTCCACTGAATTAACTATCTTACTGTATAACGGCGAGAAAAATGTTTGGATAAATCGACAAAGTATTCGTTTTAATAGTTGCAAACAAATATCTAGTTTCGATTACCAAATATAGTGTCAGCTCTACAAAATTTAATGAGCAATATAAATAAAAAAACAACGTTCAGCTATGCTAAACCCATTGCAGGACAGAGGGCTGCATTTATTCTACCCACTTTTTTCGGGGAATTATGTTATTTGTCAGTGTATATTGAAACAACTGGGCCAAGGAATCATCTGGATTGCTAGCAACTGTTGTAGTGGCATTGCAGCGTCGCTAGCATGCTGACATTCACTTTAGGTAAGCCAATATATGCGTAACGTGCCCAAATAATCGCCGTAATTATGAGCACTACCTGCTTTTACACGCACACAAGCCACAATTGGATAATCAAAATGATTGCTTCGAACCGCTCGCTACCACTATCACTGTCAATTACTACGATCGGAGAGAACTAGTATCAGATTATTAACGTACATTAAACATTAAATATACCTACCTATATACAAATGTTTCCTAAAAGGTTTACAGTGGAGGGAAAATTAGATAGTACCAACACTCGATCACTCTTGTCCAACAGTGAAGATGTCGTCTGCTCTTGTCAGTGAGTAAGTGGGTGCCTGAAGCGTATATTTTACTTCCCGGAAGCAGAAAGTTTGGAAACTGTCGGGTGAAATAAATCTTCACCGAATCTCAAATGTTGAGTTTCTTCCTCGGCTTAAGTAGCTCGTAAAGGATTAATTGCCTCAGAAGGATTAGTTTTCTCGCTGTAAAGTTCGCGTTGATAATGTTTCTCACTTGGAAACATTAGTTACAAGAGGCTCATCATTTATAATGAAATGTCAACCACGCTGTTAAATTATATCACTTTTACATATAGAATTCAGCACCTTGCAGCTATTAATTAGCGCTGTGATCTAGTCATTTGACCAGAATTAAGTCATAAAATGCTGCCGTGAGATAATCGTAGCAACCATATTCAAGAAACCCGAGTATACCGAATCCGTACATCTTTATAAAACAAATTATTATTAATGAGGTAAATTGTAACAAGGATGAGTAATGGGATATTTTTTATATAAATATTTATATCCTCCAGGTATTTTTTTCGAAATATAGTGTCCGTAAACGACACACAAAAACTACGAACATATTTGTTTCCCGATTAGGCAAATCGTCTTTCCAAGGCATTATTATCATAAATGGTTAATGGCATGTTTTATACCCCGTGACATTCAACAATATATNAAATCGTCTTTCCAAGGCATTATTATCATAAATGGTTAATGGCATGTTTTATACCCCGTGACATTCAACAATATATATCATAAGTTTTGATTAGTTTTAGTACTCATATTAATTTCTCAGATTTATGGTTAGTGCGAAATATTCTTTAAGATAATCAAATGCCTGTCAAGAAATACTTATTGTAGCACTTCCAGTATTTTACACGAGAAAATTGCTTTTATGATCTCTGGAGGAATTTGTAGTTTTNAAATACTTATTGTAGCACTTCCAGTATTTTACACGAGAAAATTGCTTTTATGATCTCTGGAGGAATTTGTAGTTTTGTTAACTCTGTAATTCCATCTGTGAAAACTAAACCAAATCAATGATACCTAGCTAATGAAGAAGTGAAAGCTAGCGAATCTCTTACCTTGGCCCAGTTTCACGGGTTTTGATAGCGATTCATGCAAGTTACCGTGAAGTCTACTACTCTTGTTGAGTTACTTTTAATACATTTCACTAATTCACCACCAGGCAAGAGATACACAAAGAAAGAACATGACGCTCATGTAACTAATTCCAACTTCGAGTTCAGATATACAGTGAGCTATAAGAACCTAACAGTTCATAAAAAGAAATTCTGCTTTTAAAAATGGATATGAAAGTGTTATATACTATTAATTCAAATCAGTTCTTTCAGGAGTAATGCTCTATTGAAGACGAAGTGAATATTTCACTATCCAACAGCCCGACATACATGTAAGGGGTATAGGGCAACCAGGTTTTCTCCCTTTTTGGCTCGCGCAATCGCGATCCTAAATACGAGGGTGTAGTCTATTCACGATGAAGTGAGCACTTTTTGAAGCCCTCTCATTTGGAATAATAGTCAATGAAAATATTGTATTGTAACCTTTGGCGTTAATTTTCGAGTCCGATGAAATATATACACTTTGTTTATTACTTCCATGGCAATATTTTTTTTTAAGTGGTGGAAGGATAAAAAATGGCTGATAGGAAAACAGTAAGTAGGGCCTCAAAAGTGCTCACTTTACAGTGAGCATCCTATATAAAACAATATCAGGTTATTTATACTGCACCTGCCGCTCACATTATATCAATGTAAAAAATTTGAGGTCTTGTTTATTAGATATCTTTTCTGCTTCCTGCTGTGACTCAGAAGTGGACAAGAGACAATACAGGCTGAGTATGAATGAATACTCCAAATTTGAAGGTCTATAATATCAAAACCAAACAACTTACAACCTTGATTGACCAATCAAATAAACCGCGGCACCGCGAAGTTTGTTTCCCGTATCTTTATAAATCTTCAATGTGACCACCACGAGCGGCCCGAACGACATCTACGCGATAATCAAACTCGTTACACACTCTTGTCAGCATACCCGGTGTTACGGTTTGGATGGCGTCCGTAATTCTCGTTTTGAAGTCGTCAATGTTAGCCGGCAATGGTGGACAAAACATTTGATAATTTATGTACCTCCATTAAAAAAAATTGCACGGGGTAAGATCCGGGGTTCTTGGGGGCCAGTGATGAAGCGCCTGGTCACCAGCTGCTCCTCGATCAATCCAGCGTTGCGCCAACGTCTCGTTCTGATATCCGCGAACAGCTAGGTGACAGTGGGGTGGCGCACCATCCTGCTGGAAAATGAAGTCCCCCGCCGCCTCTTCTAACTGATGAAACAACAACTCTGTTAGCATGTCCAAATAAGGGATTCCAGGAACACTGGACTCGTGAAAAAAGAAATGCCCAAAAACAGTGTCTTTGGATACAGCTCAAAACACGTTCACTTTGGGGGAAACGCGGTCGTGTTCGGTGGTTTCATGTGGAGGCTCCTGACCCCATATCCACACGTTGTGCCAGTTCACCTTACCATTTGTATGGAAAGTCGCTTCATTGCTAAAAACCAACTTAGACATGAAAGCATCGTCTACCTTGTTCTGGGCAAGAACGAACGTGCAGAAATCGCGTCTCATTTCTTTACCCTTTCGGTAAGAGCCTGTACAAGCTGTAACCTGTATGGTTTGTACAGCAACCGCTTTCGCAACACTGTCCATACCGTCGATTGAGGGATTTACATTTCTCGGCTAGCTTGTCGAGTTGATTTTCTTGTACTGCGAACGAACCCTTGTTGAATCCGTTGCACATTCTCTTCCGACACACGCGGCCGCCCGGAACTTTTACTTTTGCAAAGGCACCCTATGTCACAGAACTGACGAAACCAACGTACAATACTCCACCTATAGGGAGGATGACGTCCGTATTTGCGACGGAATTCACGTTGAACAGTCGTAACCAATTCACATTTAGCAAAGTGAATAACACAGAACGCCTTCTGTTGTTCCGTCGCTATAGTGATGCGGACTAACACACAACACACGCTCATAGTGCGACGACAGACGCTCCCAGTGCCATCTCTCGGCACATAAAGGAAACATCAGACTATCCTCTTCACATTGGCGTGTCAAATGCGAGCTCGCTTCGTCCTCGCCACCTCACAAACCGAGCGTTACGAATGCCATCCAAATCGTAACACTGGACATGCTGACAAGAGCGTGGAACGAGTTTGATTATCGCGTAGATGTCGTTCGGGCCGCTCGTGGTGGTCACATTAAACATTTATGAATGTATGGTAAACAAACTTCACGGTTCCACGGTTCATTTGATTGGTCAATCAAGGTTTTAGGTTGTTTGGTTTTGATATTATAGACCTTCGAATTGGGGTATTCTTTTATACTCAGCCTGTATATCATGCCTATTAATTTCTCATATATTCATCTCATCAGGAATTATTATTTTAAAATCTCCTCTTATTTTTACTGGCAATAAATGTTATCTTCATAAGTTAGCACCCCCTGGTTTTCTTAGACTTGGTGTGCTCGGAATCACTAAATAATATACTATAAATGATAAAAACGCTTTGGTTAAACATAATTTTGCTGAGGAAAACACAGCAAATGTCGATACCATACCTTACTCACAAAACACCACAACTTCATTTTATAAAATGTTTGATTAAATACTATTATGATTGTCTCTCAAGACCTCGTTTTTAAGAGCCACCCAAACCTCTCCACTGTATCATCTTCAGGATGGCGAAACGAATGTGAAAATCATTTAATGCATATGACATTTGCACATCGCTTTTACATACTTCTTTGTTTATTATTTGTTTATGGTAAGTACCGCAATATTTGATGTTAGGTTATAAACGGCAAACAAAATATAAACCCTTGTCTACTTGAAACCTAATCGAACGATCCTATGTATTATTATAAAATAACATCCTTCGTTTTATATAATTATGAATAAAATTCTACTACTTCTCAATGCAGTGGACATTTTATAATTCACTAAACTGGTTATACGATATCCACGATAGGATTATTCTATATGTCACAAAAAAGTGAAGGGGCCTTAATACAGCTGCTATAAAATATCTCATTTATACCTCTAAAATTAAAAAACTTAATTTTTAAAAAGTAATTGGTGTATTTAAAATAAAGTCTAAACTTTGGTAACACAGGCACAGTGGACATGTTGCGGGAGCTGTCTGCGCTCGAATACTGAATAAAGCTATGGGCACTTCAAACGTGATGGTGAGGGCGGGAGAATATTGTTGGCATGGTGCCTTTTGTATGGCGCAAGTGTAGCTATTACACATTATGTCTCTGAAACAAGAAAGACGATTTGAACCCAACTTGGCATACTGGCAATACTTGCAGTGTGCAACAAGTCTACTAACTGATAACCCTATTTATTCCATCATGTTGGACGATAACGCCACCAATATTATCAAATTTAATATATTATATCAATAATTTATCAACCAAGTACTATCAAATTTTTAATTCAAGTAGTACTTTTGAAGGTATTCTAAATTTTTCTGAAGTAGTGTCTTATTCTCCAAAAGGTGTTCTTCCTCTCACAATGTTAAATGCCATATATCTTATATAATTTCAACCACTCTAAAATAAACTTAATGTGCTGAACTACTTGTTTAATAAATAAACTATGTACTAGCTTCAATTTCCCGCTATTTTAAAAGGTATTGCCACCAAAATATATATACTTACATAATATTTCCGGAATAATTCGACCGATTACCATCAACTCTGGTAAAAAGTCCGTCTGCTTAGTCAAAATTTTTACCCTTAGCCTTTGAGTACCTAATTAAAATTACTTGCATATGCGTGAATAGTAAAGCAGACAAAGTAAGTACACTGAAGAGCCAAAAAAACTGGTACACTTGCCTAATATCGTGTAGGGCCCCCCGAACATGCAGAAGTGCCGCAAGACGACGTGGCATGTACTCGACTAATGTCTGAAGGTATGCAGGAGGCAATTCACACCATGAATCCTGCAGGTCAAGGCACAAATCCAATATGCGCCAATTTGAGAAAGGGTTGCACGTCTGTCACGGTTAATAATTCTCGTCAGTCGTCGTTTGTCCCGTTCTTTCACAATATTTTTCCTGCCGCAGCGATGTCAAAAAGGTATTTTTTACCGGATTCCCGATATTCACGGCACACTCGTGAAATGGTCGTACGCGAACATCCAAATGTTATCGCTATCTCGGAGATGCTATGTCCCATCTCTCGTGCGCCGACTATAACACCACCTTCAAACTCACTTAAATCTTGTTAACGTGCCATTGTAGCAAAGTTCCCGGTGGAACCGGCGCTTTCCTCACCAAACCTCCCCTCCTGGTGGCCGATACCTATTAAAAGGTCATACCAGGAGCGCTTCTTTCTACTGTACGTTAACTCCCGCAAACAAAAGCTAGATCGGCTCTTTTGTTTCGCAGGGCGCCACCGGGAACTTTGAATTTTGAGTCCGTCATACTGGTCCGAAAAGAATTTAAAAACACAAAAGCTAAATACTTACAACACAATACATTTAAACACTACCGCGCTCGCGCTTCTCCTACACACGAAAAATTAAGTATGACGGCATTCCCTTAGCACATTCTCGGCCCAGTGCAACCAGGCTGTGTCGGACTAAGATTTGGGAAACAGCTGGTAGCCAGGATTGTTTCCCGCCTCCTCGCCCCTGGTCGCAAAGGGCGTTAATCTACACCACACTGCAGACGTTCGATTCCATTCACACATTAAATACACTCATTCCACTATCATTCTCAGGCCTTCGGCCTCGTCCATTCCTGGAAAAACTTGCGTAGTTCCTTCCGACTTCCTAAATCGCATTCCGGGTCCGTCGCTGGGGTCGTTGTATCTGGGTGTTTCCTGGAACAAGACATATTGTATCCAGGAAGTGGTCAAGATCGGTGGGTTGTCGCATCCGGTGTTTTGGCAAGGTACCGCCCGAGGAGAAGGACTAGTACCTGACCACTGTATACCCCGTGAAGGGTTTACCGCAGTCAAAGTACAGCCTCCCGTATGTGCGAGCGGCATCCTTATAGATCTTGGACGGGTCAAATTCTTCCCCCCTTCTCCAGAAGCACTCCTTGAGCAAGCTCAGAAGCGCCTCCGTGTTCGTAGGCAGACCCACCTGGGCGACGGTGAGCCTGTCGACGCACTCCATGTGGGGGAAGAGGATCTTCTCTCCCCCGTCCATAGACCTAACCAGTAGGGCTACTGCTGCCATCAGGATCGGTGGTTCTTCCAGTCTCGAGAGTTGGGCTCCTCGTACGACCTCGTCGTAGAGTTCCCACGGTTCTTTCGGGTGGGCTCCCAAGGGCCAGGCTTGTACTGAGGCATCGATAGTGTTCCTATTCGATGGCCAGTCGATGGTAAAAATCCTATCAGTTTGGGAAACCATTTCGTTTCTCCTTACCTTAGCTTGGAGGAGAGAGACTTCTCTGTCTGCTATTTCCTGATTTACCTCTTCCGTGTCTCTCGCCTCGACTACTCTTGGTTTCCTGATAGCATGCTCTGCTCTTCGCCTCTGGTCCCTTAGGAGTTTGCTCATGTTGCGAGCAACATGAGCAAATCCCTCCCTTACATACAAGACTGGATTCCAGGCACAAGGCCATCCATCATTTGGCCCCTCTGGATTTGTCACATCTGGTGTTGACATATCTGTGGTTTCGTCGTCCAGGTCGACCAAGTGCAGGATCGACCCGGTGACTTTTGGCACCTGTGCCTGCCGCACAATAGGCGCCTTCTGATATGGTGTTGGACTAGGTTCTGGTGTGGGACAGTCTGGTTGGGTATTATCCAGAATAACGGTAGGGAAAAGATGTCTAGACATTGTCAGTATCTGAGTTCTCCGGATCCGTATCATCCCTGCCCACACCTATCGATTGGTTTAGACTTTGGCTCAGCCACCACACGTCGAAGTCTTCATTTCTTTTTCCAGCCTCTGTCAGGAATTCAAGCACTCTAGGTGCAAGAACCCTGTCAGATAGCATTGCCTGGAGGTCGACTTGGCCGTGACTGCCTTCAAAAGAGGACCGAAGGTCCTCGATTTTCGGGCAGTCATGTAGAAGGTGAGCGGAGGTATCTGGTACCCCGCACACCACGCAATTAGGATCTTGTGTTAGGCCAAACGAGGACAACTTCGCCTTGTAGTTACCATGTCCGGTCAAGAACTGCGCACTGTAGTGACCTATGGAAAGCCACCTCATGGACAGCCTCAGCCGGACATCCGGGAAGATCTCGTATGTGATTCTGCCTTTCTCAGAGTTCTCCCACCTCTCTTGCCAGGTATCAATAGATCTCTCTCTGATTACCTTTTGATCTTCTGGGGGGATAGGATCCACCCATTTCCTTCTACTAATTTCTCCACGTTCTTTGATTAGTAGATCGAGAAGGAGTTCTGATGCCAGAACTTGCAAAGCGTCACTCGAAGTTGTCCTATACGCTTTGGTGACGGCCAGTAGCGCAGCGCGCTGTGCACTGATCACCTTCCTCCTTGTATGTACTTTGTCGACCTCCGGGTACCATACACCTGCAGCATATGTTATCACTGCCAAGAAGACTGATCTGTACATCAACTTCAACGTGTGGTAACCGAGTCCCCAGTTTGCAGGTGCAACAGCTCTGAGTCGGTGGAACATCACAACGGCCTTGTTCGCCGCATAGCATACGTGACCATGGAACGCAAGACGTGTCTGAAGTATGACTCCGAGGTACTTCATTTCTTGGACGAGTTTCACAACTCGTCCTTCGAAACGTATCACTGGCTTTCTTTGGAGGTTTCCTTTGAGAATTAATCCATTCATTTTCTCAACCGAGAACTTCAATTTGAAGTTCTCAGCCCAGGTGGTAATCTTTTCCAGGGCACTTTCCGTTTTTTCCTCCAATTCTCGCTGTGACCATGCTGGTATGAGCAGGTGTCCATCGTCCGCATATCCATAGATCACGCAGCCATCTGGGAGGGTTAGCCGCAGCAATCCTTCGAATATGATATTCCACAATATCGGGCCAAGGACGGATCCCTGAGGACAACCTTTCGTTAGCACTTTAAACTCAGTGTGTTCCCCCAGTCTGAGTTGGCATGTTCTTTCATTCAAGAAATCTTTGATGAGTCCGTATAAGTTCTTGGGGCACTCCAACAAGCGTAGTTGCCACAGAATTTGCGGCCACCACGCATTGTCAAATGCTCCCGAGATATCCAGTGATATTGCCAAGACATACTTGTGTTCGTATTGTCTTACCTGGTTCACCATGTCTATTATGGCCTTCTCAGTACTTTTCCCTTTGATAAAGCCATACTGTCTTGCGTGAATACCTTGGACTACGTCCAGGTACTCCATGAGCCGTCTGTTCACCAGACGCTCCAAGACTTTCCCCATCACAGATAGTAGCGTGATGGGGCGGTACGACTTGGCCATTCTCGGGTTTTTCCCGGCACCTTTAAAGATGACTTTAAGAAGCCCTCTCTTCCAGCACTCGGGAAATACTCCTGTTCCCAGACAATGGTTGAACATGTCAAGCAATTCTGTTTTCATTCTTGGATATGCTCGGAGCAGCATTTCCCCTGTCAGGCCATCCATACCTGGGGCTTTCTTGAGTTTGACTCTACGGACTATCAGATTCAGTTCATCCAAGTGAAACGGTGCCGTGTCCTCTGTCCTGACCTCCAGTACTGCGTTTTCTCTAATTTCCCTATGGTAATCACTCTCCCCTATCTGAGAGTCGTCAGGCAACAAGACTTCCATCAAGTGCCTGGCATTTTCCTCGAGGGACTGCAGTAATATTCCATCCGACTCAAGAGCTGGAAGCTCCTCATTTCTCCTGATTTTACCTGACACCATCCGGTAGACCAGGCCCCATGGGTCCTCATTTCCCCTTTCTGTGACAAGCGTTCTCCACGCTTGCTGCCTCTTTTTCCGAAGCGTTCGCCGGTAGTCCCTTCTAAGAACATTGTACCGCTGGACTGCTCTATCTCTGAGATCTGGTTGATAAGTTCTCTTAAAATTCTTTCTGGCTTTCTTAACTTCCTTTCGCATCCCTTCCAATTCATCATCCCACCAGGGGTGATGAGGGACTTTCCTGGTGACCTGAGGAATTGCTTCCTTACAGGCCACCATAATGCAATCAACCAGATTCTCAGCCCTTTGGTTTGTAGACATACTGTTCTGTTCTCGTCTGTACTTGTCCAGATTTCTCAGCAGCACTTTGTCAAAAAGGGTCCAATTGGCTCTCGCAGTTATAAATCTTGGGCGCTCTGGTCCGTTTCCCTCACCTCCTTTCATCCGGATGGTGAACAGTATCATCTTGTGGTCACTATCTACCTCGTCAGAGACTCTCCAGTCCCCAATACTTCCGAGAGCATGCGCTGTAGCTACTGTCACGTCAAGATACGATTCAGTATCGTGGGCTGGCGACCGGTAAGTCGCCTGATGACCTGGTGAATTTACAACCTGCAGATTTTTCTCGGTCAGGTACCTGTTTACCTCCTCTCCTCGGTCGTCCGTCTTAGGGGAATTCCACAGTTCTGATTTGGAATTGATATCCGCGCCGAAAATGATTCTCCTTTCCTTGGCTCTTTGGATGATCACCTCTCATTGAGAGAGGTGCCGATCAAGTGGGTCACTTGGTTGGAAGTATGACGATACAATAGTCACACTCACTCCCCCCATCTCCAGTTTCAGACACGCATGATGCGTGTTTGATAGAGCCTCCAGCGGGATATAGCATACCTTGGGATTTCCAACCCAAATAGCAGCCATCGGTGTGTCCCCAAACAAGACAAAACGACCAGGAAGACTTGGTATTTTCCCATGAAGCAGGTAGGGCTCCTGCATCATTACCAGATCCAGATTTTTCTCCTATCCGATTCGATGCAGTTCCATTGTGGGAACTGCTGTCCTTTGCAGGTTAATTTGCCCGACGTGTAGCAGCGCATGACGCTCAGTCATACTGGGTTCTTTCGAGCTCTAGCGCGAGCATTCTCTGGTGAACAGGGCAGTCCGGAGAACCGACCTTGTGATATATTTCCCTTTTCTTATCCCTTTGACAGTTAGAGCACTTTGCAGGTTCGGCCTGTTTGGCACATTCGCTGTACTTGTGTCCGATCTCGGCACAACCTGAGCAGACTAGGGGTGACTTGCATTTGTCCTTAACGTGGCCATAGCCTTGGCATCGAAAGCATCTGGCGGGTACAAGATAATCACGTACCTTACATCTCTGAAACCCTATATAAAGGAACTCCTCTGCTATGAGCATGCGTCTGAGTGCGGGTGTTGTCTCAAGGATAACGTTGACTTTGTCCTTATTACTCCTGGGGCCAGTTCTGAACCTGACTGTGGCGTTTCGGGTGAACTCCTCTTTTCCTATCCTCGACTCTCTGAAGTTCTGGTCACACAAAGTTTCCAGAAACTCCGGGGTGTCGTATTCTCGGGGCACATCGAATATTATAACCTTTGGTCCCCTTCTCTTAGGATCCTCCACCCTCAGTCCAAGTTCTTCCATCCGCTTGAGATTTTTAAGCTTGAGGAGAGTCTCCTCGTCCTCAGCCTCTAGCAACACACCGCCCTTCCCGACCTGTCTCACATTCCTTATCTTTAGATGTTCCTTCACAGGGTCCAGAGATTTTAACTTACCCCTTGTCTCCTCAGACTTGCCCTCGCCTTCTTTAGGGTATATCAAAACTGTTTTCCGTGCACCTACCCTGCGACCCTGTACCACCTGCCACTCCTCAGGCTGGTCAGAGGTCTTTGTTTCCTTGCTTTTGTTCTCTCTCTGTTCCCTGACTATGTCAGAGAAAGAGAGCCCCTTTGTCTTTGAACCAAGTACAACTTGTGGGGTTTCTGGGGCAACTCTTTCCAGGGTTAGTACTTTTTCTTTTAATCCCTTATTTTCAGCATGCAGTGTGCTGTTCTTCAGCAACTGCATGTCCAAGAGTGCCTTGAGTCTCATGATCTTAGGGAGTAAGAAGTTGCCACATTCCTTTGTAACTTTCTTTTTATCGTCCGTGATATACTCCGTGATGTTCTCCAACATCTGGGACGCTTCAGTCTGGATATATTCATAGTCTATTTCTCCCTCTGGTTCTGTTTCTGTTTCTGGCTTTGTGCTCTCTTCGGGGTCACCACTCCCGATTTTTTCTGCCTGTTCTTGTTGGGATGAGGTGCCAGCGTCGCCCACGCTGCAACTCTCGTAACTTTCTTGCACTGTTTTTATCATGATTTTCGCCTCTTGTCCCCAAACAAGAGGGTACACCTTGCGGATCCAGTCCGCCTCTTCCTTGGAAGGAGACAGTACCTGGTCCCAGACTGTCTCGCCATCCAACAACCTGTGAAGGTAATAGATGGCTTTGCTCTGTTCAATCCTTGATTTCTGGGTAGCTGTTCCTAAAAACAGCTTTCTTTCCGGTAGATGACCTCCATATGCCTTTTCTGGAGGAGACTGGTACAGAGCGTACCAAGGCTCTCTTGATGGTGCCATTTTCGCTTTGAGGTTTCACCCTCGAGAGGCTTAGCCTCACGGCTGGGGCAAGTGGTCGGAAACCACCGCCCCACCCAGGTGCTGTCCTTACCCTTGTTCTAGTGCTGACCTCTTAGCCGATCTAGGTCTTGTAGCAGCACACTAGTGTTTTACACACTAGGCTGACTGATCGCCTTGATTCGTTGCCACCACCCGCCCACGTTGAGGGGGGGCAGCACTTAGCACCAAGTTCCCCAGACGCTCGGTCTGAGCAGCAGAGCCGCGCAGTTCCTTGCGTCGAGTACAGTGGTACTACTTCACTTACTCTAACACTGTTCCACCAAGCGCAGTGTGGGGTTTTTCTCAGTAGGATCTCCAATCCTTGCGGTTGGTACCCTGCCATTGTAGCAGCAGTAACCGATCTATCTGCCGACCGCATCGCGTTACTCTGATTGGTTCCATACTCTGATTGGTTCCAAAAAATATATTTTAGCGGCCGTGATAGGTAGAATACCCAGACAGTGACCGTGCCGGAAGGTACGAATGCAATCTGAAGTGTAATTATGAAGGAGAGGCGCTGTGATTGGATTTGTAACAGAAGCTAGCCTATTTGAGTTGTAGGCGGGAGTTCACATATTAAACTATGAGTTTGAGAATAAAATTTTATTTCTCTGTTGCTTCAAAAGACTACTTACACATAAATAAATATACTAATGCTTGCTTTCCTAAAGAAAATAAATTTTTATAAAAAAATAATTCCCTTTTGAGTTAATTTTTTTTCAAGTATCATTATTTTGTGTGATGGAACGTCTATCATATGTAAATACCTATAAGAACATGCCACGTGAACCGCCCGCAAATATTATGTTTTACCAACAAGACACGTTCACCGCTAGCTCCAGCAAACTGTGCTTTCAGTAGTAAATTAACCTTAGCGAAAAATGCCAACCAGCGGTGCGTGGGAACGAGTGCAAGTTTTTATCATTACTCATAGACGTAAAGGAACAATAGCTGACCTTACTGGAATAACCATAGACTAAAGATGAGGTAGACCGCTTGTCCGTCTTCTGCGCATGTACCCAACATTGACCAACCCCAAAAGTACACAACTGTCAAAGTCACACGGTCAGCAATGATGAACGTGTTTGTTTGTATATTAATTTGTAAATTACGAGTTTTATTACATCAATAAAATACTTTAACCAATTTAAATTTAACCAACCTGCATTACAAATTGGTTAGAGGAAGTATAAAAACCTTTCAAAATGCTTGTTTGATAAGCAATCTCCTAACCTCAAATCGAATCCACGCCGATTTTGCTTGCCGTATTAGAAGAAAAGTAGTTCAATGTTGGGACACGGAGATTGGTTGTGCGCAGCCAGCGAAATCGGTATACCTCATATTTAGTCTATATATAACAGGCGAATTAAATCTGCGGGTTCTGGAACGCGGGGAAAACAAGGTCATGATTTTGGTGAGTCACGCCAGAGGGATTGTTGAGTGAATTGCGTGGATTGGGACGTGAACGCAGGTGTGGCACTGCCCACCTCGGTGGCAAGTCCAGGTGGGCGACACTAGGTAGGCTCTATCGAGCCACGATTTTCTCAGGTCACAGCCGTGTTGCCAACACCAAAAATACAATAGAAATGTATTCATGTTTAAAAATTATAAATTTAGGAACAACCAAAATACCTTTGGTCAGTTTATAACTAAGGGGTTGTTAGAAATATAATTTCACTCTTAAAAAATATAGCAAATTAAACAACGAGAATTTTGTAACGTCACTCGATAGTTGCACAGTTGCTGTCCTGTTCCACTTGATTCTTTGTGACTTGCCTGCTGTTTTGTTTACAGGTACGAGATCGTTGTTTTTCTATTTGATTTGGTAGAAGGACGTTTAAAATACAAAGGTGTTTGAAAAACTTAGAAGTAGCCAGTCTTCCATGTATAATTGTTGAAAGTATTAAAATCAACCCCCAAAATAATGTATATAAGTTTCCAACTGGATGAACAGTGAAGATGGGTTCCCTAGATTGTCTCATCAGGGTAGCCAATATCTGAATACCTAACTTTTCATCGTGCTGATGTGTTTTGACGAATGTTATGTTGGCAAAATAACTGCGACCTGCTTACATTTTGCTGCCCAAAATAAGAGCTCGGCGTAATACATGGCGCTGTCGCCACTCCAATTGCTCTGTGGGCCAGTCGTCGCGACGTGGCTCGCAAGTGCTTTGCAGACGGGAGGGCGCCTCGCCGCAGGTCATGAATATGCAGCAGTCGACAGTCCGGCCGCACTTCCTCACCTGACGGATTCCACCGGCATGGCGGCCTGCCTCCCTCCCTGCTTGGAGATACTGCGGACTGGCCACAGTCTTGCGTGCGGGAGCCGCTCCTGGGAGGGCGCAGGTCGCCCTGCTTGGGGCAGGCGTGCCGTGCCGCCTTGCACACACCACCCGGGTCGATAACCACCGCCTGCTACTTCTCGCTGCGCCCAACACTCGCCCGAAAACAATTTTGTGTGCATTTGCAGTTACATTAACTATCCCTTTTGTTCGAATAAATTCTACAGATGGTTCTTAGCATCAAGTTACACGTCATGTTTTGCAGGAAACTTTGAAGAAGGTCAATATTATGCACTTCGTTCCTGTTCACCAGCAGACCCACTGAGGTGGCACCGTGGTAGAACTTTGGGTGACTCAGTAAAGAGATTTGGGCGGCTCTAAACAACGAGGTCTTGAGAGTTGATGGGGTGAAGCGTGGTGAGTATGGAGTAGCGCCGGAATGTAAGGGTGAGGGAAACAGGAGATTCCCGAGAAAATTCGCCGACCAGTGGCATCGTCTGGCACGATTCCCACATGCGAAAGTTCAGTTTAGATCCCGCTGGAAATCGAACCCGGTTCGCCTTGATGGGAGGCGAGTAGTCCAAACACTACACCACCGCGGCCCCGTAAAACTTGACTCGGATTCGGAAGGACCTGGGTTCGATTCCTGATCCGGTTTTGAATTATTTCCTGATATCACTCCAGGCGAATGCTGCGATGGCTCTGTACACGCTATGTCCGATTTATACCTCGTTCTTGCTTCTCTGAGCAATTTACTCCACCTCTAAAAATCTCGCTGTCGACGAGACGTTGAGTCCTACCTACTGACGTGTTTAAACAGCATTAGTTGTTAAGGTGGAGTTTTTCCATTGTGACTAAGAACACATTTTGACTCGAACATAATTTATTTTTTTGCAGAAAATATGAATTTCTCAGTATCTAATATCTATAGAAAAAAAGATCCTTTTATATCAATAATACTTGAAACTGTACATCTGGGATTTAAGGAACACAAATGCTTAAGGACCATAGCATTTCGTGTTTTTCATTTGGTGACATGCTGGTACAAGCTAGGTTTACATTATGTAATTGAGCCTGAGCAAGTGAGCTCCACTTGAGTAAACAAGAGTATTGTGAAGTCTAACGTTCTGCCGTTTGGAATGCGAAATGAAGGCGGTCTGTGACCCTACAAAGAATAAGAAGTGTAACTAGTGGAATTGCAGGGAAAGGCGTATAGATAAGGCGACAGAAAATGTTGTACCATTTTTATTCTCCCTTAAGTCTAGCATAGTACAAAGCTTCAGATAATATAAGTATTAAAGTCATAAGTAAGTTAATGACAATTTAATGAATTTTATTTGTATTTCACAATTTGTTTACAGAATACGATAAAATCTTACGGTTTACCCCATTCTTTACGATTAGAACTATGCCTAATGATAAAGTACTCTGAAGAGGTATGGAACCAATCAGAGTAACGCGATGCGGTAGGCAGCTAGGTCGGGCACTGCTGATACAATGGCAGGTTATCAAGATTTAAGTGAGTTTGAACATGGTGTTATAGTCGACGCACGAGAGATAGGACGTAGCATCTCCGAGGTAGCGATAACATTTTGATGTTCGCGTACGACCATTTCACGAGTGTACCGTGAATATAGGGAATCCGGTAAAACATCACATCTTCGACATCGCTGCGGCCGGAAAAATATCGCGAAAGAACGGGACAAACGACGACTGACGAGAATCATTATACATGACAGACGTGCAACCCTTTCTCAAATTGGCGCAGATTGGATTTGCGGACTGACCTGCAGGATTCATGGTGTGAACACTTCTGCGTGCTCGGGGGCCCTACATGATATTAAGCACGTGTACCAGTTTTTTTGTCTCTTCAGTGTAGATGCTGTTGATGAACTTCCAAGGATGGGCTGCATCGTCCATTTTTAGCCTACTTTCCGAAGGAAAGATAGGTTTATGAAATCACCTGATTGTCTGTCTGGAATGTATGTCCCTCAGTTATAAATGTTAAACCCGACAACCTTATTTACTCAAACTAGGTCCACGTATAGTTTTTAGTAAGGACGTCAGACTTTTATAGTTTTCGATCAGTTTGGGTACTTATTTTCAAAATGGTGACAATTTTAACATTTAGGGCATTATGTATATGCCTATCTCGGGAACCAACTATCCGATTTAAACCCAATTAAGAAAATTGGCAGTGCAAGATATAAGTATTGCATTTAGAAAGCGATAATGGCATTAGCTTCCCTTTTGGAAACTAGCGCTAATTGAAAAAATTAATCTTTCCCATTAAATCTCGGGAACGATTTGCCAGATTTAAACCAATTTTGGAACACTGGCAGTGCATTATATGAAATATTTTAGGTTTATTTGCAATATCTTCTATACTGTTTATGCAATTTTGACCAAACTTGGTATGTATATTTTACTAGCATCAAATGTGTCAATACATAGCCTCTTATGTACGCCATTCTGTGAAATAGTGCCACATGAAAATAAATTTTAAATGTTACGTCTAGAGAAATAATCATTCGATTCCTACAAAATATGGCACTCAAATAATACTACTATAGGTCATGTAAACTGACATGTTTTAGTGGGTCAGGCTATTATTTTCAAAATAAGGACCGTATAAACGATGTAGAATAATATACTATATCTACGAAACCGTGTAACAGATTTCGACTTAACTTTTTATGCTGGCAGTTACAACCATCAAATTTGTCTACCCAGGGCATATTTTGTCTCCCATTTTGTAAGATAGCGCTGCACGAATAAGTTAAGTTTTTTCATATCTCAGTAATCAATCAACCAATTCCTTACATATTTAGCAAATAAATAATACTGTGGCAGGCCATGTAAATTGATAGGCCATTTTTTTAAGAGGGCCAGGCACTTTTTTTATAATGGCACCCATATAAACATTTTAGCATAGCATTATATATCTACGAAACAATGTATGCAAGCATCAAATAAACTAATACATGGCTGGAGTATAGAACGGGTCAAGCTATTTCCACAAAATTCTGCACACAAGTAGTGTTACGGTAGTTTAAGCGACTCACGCGCTTGTTTTCAAAATAACGGCCCTGTAAATATTTGAAGTTGATAATCGCAGTCTACCAAAACTTTAAGACTGATTACTATCGAAGTTGATGTTCCGAATCCTACCTCCGTGATGTAGTTGATTGCACGCCAGCTTACGGTACGGGACGTTCTGTTTTCGAGTCCCAGGTAAGGCACGTGTGTATTTGTAATTGTTTCACTCATATAGTAAATATAGAGTAGAGAGATTTTGAGTTTCTGCCCATGAAGCAAGGATTGACGTCAAAACTTCTGAGGTTGTATGAAAAAAAAAAGTTTTTCCTATACCTGTAATGTTAAGCTTTACACTACAATTGACGTAATCAAGGTGTTATCTTTAGTCAATACACTTTGTTTTAACTATTACGCTTTTTAAGCAAAGGATAGTTAACTTATATGGCATTATTCTGTATGAATACCGCTTCAGTTTGCGTTTGAAAATTGCAGTGTAGGTTGCCGCTGTTGTGCATAGACGCAGAAGTTAATTTAATGTAAAATAACAAACGTAATAATATGTTTCTCTTTATTTCATTTCTACATACAATGCTTACATCTTGCTGTACTGTAAACTACATAGATAGACACGTTAAAGGCGGGAAAGTTCAGATTCACGCGTAAGTAGAAAGTAAACATGAAGATGATTTCTTATTGCCGAACTTCTACAATATTTAAAATACTGACGTCTCAAATCGTATAATATTACCTGTAAAATTAAGACGCGCGATTAATTTTATATTCTAGTAACTAGATAGGCTTGCAGTTTCAGCCGTACTCTTTTGAGTTCAATATTTTAATTATTATTATACAGGCTTTTATTTGAACAGCAAACTCCATTAAGGTTATTCCGTACAAAAATATACATAAAAAACTTATGTACCACTTTTCCATTAGCACCACCAAAAATCGAGTTTTGAAATCCTTTTACTTGAAAAGTACACATTTCTGTGAGCTGTAAATTGCATAACAGAGGTCTAACACCTCTGAAAACGTGGTTGGTAATTTCATCCCCTTTCATAAAGTAAATGGGGGTTACCACCCTATGTTTTCATGAAACTTCGTAACACTAAGCTGTAAAACATTTGGTAAGACATTAATCAGCATGTCTGAATTAACAGAAATGGTGGTATTGTCTGAACATTCTCAGGTGAACCCTTTTCAAGAAATTCCCGTGGAAATTTAAACTGGAAGGTGAGTGGCCTCACAGTAAATCAACACACAATACATAGGTCTTCTGACCTAACAATATCCGAATTAAAAACCTACAACGCTCGCTGTACTTTTAAATGTGTAAAGAGTCGTGTGTTGTGTGTGGGTGCAGGTGAGCTGAATTAATGAATGATTACGATATGTGTATGTATTAAGTATCACTAAGGTGGCACACTAGTAAATAAGTTGTAATGCACTGTAACTTCAAAATAAGCACAAGGAAGTTAAAAACTGTAGAAAATGAATGTATTGAAACATTACACACTCATACTGTTACAAAAGTCGGTACACTAATCAAACTGTTAACAGGGACTGTTCGAAGGCCCTACCATGAGCCTGAACAGAGCCTTGTGTGTGGCCTAACTGTCAGGCCGCTCACCATCTGTTTTGAAATGTCAGTAATGAACTTCTCCGTTTTTTGGGGGGCCACCGTGGTGTAGTGGTTATATTACTCGCCTCCCGCCAAGGCAAGCCGCGTTCAACTCCCAGCGGGGACGCTCCCGGATCTTCGAATGTGGGAATCGTGCCGGACGATATTGCTGGTCGGCAGGCCTTCTCGGGGATCTCCCGCTTCCCCTGCCGTGATACTCAGGTGCTGCTCCATACTCACCTCGCTTCATCCCCATCAGCTCTCAAGACCACGATGTTAAGAGCTGCCTAAATCTCTCCACTCTATTTTTTTTAACAGTGCTACCGTTGGTGTAACAGACCATTGTAACTATTTGGTAAGAAGGCATGGCTCAGTTTTAGTTTTTAATACTGAGTAATTCTGATCAATTAACTTTATTAAAATAATGAAATTTTTTAAGTTTACAGATGTTGCTTTTTCATATCCCAAAATGGCTTTTTCATATTCCCTTTACATCCTAAGTAATTGAATAAGTTAGTAGGGTGGACTATAAAGTTCACGGAAATTGTAGGATAAAAGTAGTTAAAAAAGCAATAAAAATGTTTTTAACAGAAAGAAAAGAATAATGTCACAAAATAAATGCAATGTACTTCCATTAAAACTGTCTTCACTGAAAAATGTCTCTATAAGTGGATGTTTAGAACAGATTTCCCTGCGAGCAATCTATAATGTTTTTATATAAGGGAAAAAAATAGTTTTTTTGTTAGAAGTATACAATTTTTTATGTAAGAAACGTGAGATTTTTTTGCTTGTGAGAAATGTAGGATAACTTTCATGTGAGAAACATATTTTTCATGTAAAAAAATTAGAAACTTTTTTCTTGTGAGAAACAAGATTTATTTTTCTTTTGTGCAATATATGATTTCTTTTTCATATGAGAAACAAATATTTTTGTACGAGAAACCTGAAAAAATATATGTCTTGTTACCTACCACCTAATTACAAAAATAGCGGATGTTAGTAGCCTCATAAATTCACTAGTCCCCATTCAGGGATTAATGTGAAGTTTATCTTTTAACAAATCATTCCCACATCCCCTGGATTTAGCCCTTCTTTTCATACTCTTCATAAGTACCCGTATTAGGAAATAATACTTCATTGTGCAGTTTTAACAAATAAAGTATGCTAGCATAGACGCCAAAGTTAGAAAACATTAAGTATTAAGTAGGCTAATAAAATAAATTATGGCACTCAAATTTTATGTTACCTTTTTTTGCTATTCGTATAAAAAAAGGTTAATGAACCGGGGTCACTCCTGGATTTTCACACATATGAGTATGAGCCAAACGATGCAGCTGGCTAGCAGGTTTTCTAGGGGATCTCCCGTTTTCTTCAACCCTTACATTCTGATTCTGCTCAATACCTTGTTTTGCCCTCATTGACTGTATTAAAAATTGCCCAAATCTCTTCACTCATTGTTTCTTAAATACCTCCATACTCTTCAGCTGTGGATGTACCAGTTAAAATGTTAAACGTTACTCTTTGCTTTATCATTGTAAAGTTCGAATTGATGGCACTTGCTCGACATAAATGTGTAGGAGAGGCATCAGAATTTAGTAAGATATAAATTGAAGTTGGTGATGATGGTTGGCTTAGCAATATCCCTTAAGCTAGATGGTGATTAATGCAAGGCTGCAGTCTAACTTGGCTCATGTACACACGACTCTTCTCAGAACATATTTAATTGTTTGGGATTGCATAATTTATGTGGTTGAAACAGCTGAGTTAAAATATTGTCTTATGACTTTAATTTGTTTTGCCCAATGTGCTGCAAAATCTCCACAAACTGCGAGGAATGCTTACCTATATGTTTTTTGTTATTTATTTTTTTCAAATTATCAATATTTCGAAATATAATTTGCAATATTTTAAATTATTTAAACGTTTGTCGAATGTTTGATGTGTTTTAGCAGGAGGGGTGAAAGCAACTTTTAACGTAATTATTTTTTCAATTTTATATTGCATGTATGTAAAATATTTTTTTTACTTTTTCCGTATTTTAATACTAAGCTTCCCAAAAGATGAAGAAATGAGGAAAGTCTCGCTACAGAAGATCGGGAGGAAATATTCTACCAGTAGTGACACAGCACGAATTTGCTCATATTTGTATGACAACTTTGATGTTAAGGTTTCTGGTTATCACTATTTGAAAGCACCTGTTGTGCCTGCAATTTATGATTGTATTGAGACATATTCTTACTCAAAGTAATATTTTTGTTTCCTTTTATGTAGGTTTTAATTTGAGGTATTATTTTCTTTTTCAGTAATGCTTATAATGTTTTATTGATTCTCTATTTTCGTGCGTTACATTATTATGATTTTGTTGTGTCCCTGTACTGGATGAAGTTGTGCCTAGTAGCACATTTTATGAGCTGGTGTTGAGATTTGAGTTGTACAGTTTGAGAAATGTATTAGAGTTATCACATTTCTCAAGTGCCCCAAAAGAATTGTCAGACATATATGAGGGAAAACTTTATAATACGGTAATTTTGTAATGAAAAGCATTTTCGTGGGCCAAGAGAAGGCAGTTTATTGAGCAGGAAAATGTTATAAGAGGGGATGTTATAACAGGGTTCCACTGTAATCACGTCTTGTTAAGGTTTTGCTACTTGTAGTAATTGACATGAAAGAGTGGGAAAATGTTGACATATTTAAGAATTGTAATATGGTACTAATGGGATTTTAAAAAAATTGTGTAGATATTTATTACAATTTAAAAGCATACACATGGTCATGGGTTAGTCTCATCACTATTGTGTGATTTATTTACCACTGGCATACCAAATCTCTTTATATTTCATGTCAGATATTTGTATTATTTGATTCCCTAAAAATTAAGTTAAATTTTCAGAACAATTTATATTGTATTTATTTGTTTTAAAGTTGAAGATTAAATCTCGTGTTACTTGTAAGACTAATTAAAACCTGTATCCAGCATTTTTTTTAACTGCTGCATGGAACATCTCTAATTTTGTGTACACCGTAAGTCTTTTTTCCTTTCAACAAACAATTAGTGTGCTACTGCTAATATTTGCAGTTACTTATAATAATATGTATGCACTGTTTTAAGTGAGTTTTACAAAGTAACTTTGAATTTCACATTTTTTGGCAGTATAGACTGGTTGCAGAATAAATAATATCATAGTTTCAGTATAAAGTTTCTGTATCTCTCACTACAGTGTGAAATTAGGTTGTTGTTGCCAATTCATGCTGTCATTCATGTAACATCACAAATTTTCTTCTCCCGCATAACTGGGGCAGTGATTACTTCACGATTATTTACTCCAAGCTTCATTGTTTCTCATTCCAGTAATGCAGACATTAACAAAAGTGAGTTTCTGTTATTTAGTACGAGTTGTATGTTACTTTAGATGAAAGGATTAAAAACATTTGCTTTAATGTTTCCTCATTACATCGTGCAGGCATACTTCGCATTCAACACTAACACTGTGACATTGTGAGTACGATAACATAAGGAAATAAAACATATTAAAATTGTGATATTAAAGTTTCTCATCTAATATATTTACCCAGAGTAGTAAATTTACAATTACACTAACATCTAGTCTAACTGAACGTAATGGCACCAGGGATCATTCGGTTAGACGAAAATTTCGTTAATCTGGAATAATGTACATGGTTTTTGTAAGTTAAACAATAATGTCGGGGTATGAAGTTAGTAAATTAAGTTTTTAAATATGTAGAATTATTTATTTTACAAAAGAAAGTTTTTTGTACTAAGCACATTTACAAATATAAAAAAAGCATCAGGTTTGCATAGTAAATTCTATAAATGTACATTACTACAGTATTGTACGGATTTTCACAACAAAGAGAGTTACTGTTTACACAATTTGGTACATGCAGTACTAATGTTCGTTATTACTTATGTATTAAGTTTTAAAAAATTTTTTTAAGAAACGATTTTGTTAAGGCGGACATTTGGTCTATCAGGTTTTGGCTAAACGGGACTTGTAAAAGAGTGTCAAGATTAAGTTCTTGGTAAATCTTATAACAACAATATTTGACAAAGCCATCTGTAGTAGTTATTAAAAAGAATATTGTAATGAAAGGAAATCTGGTGTGCATAGAAAGTCTAAAGGAAATGAACTTATCTTCATCTTTAGCCTCCAAATTATAATGAGGAATTTTTAGGAATCTAAATGTGTAGCTACTGTTAGCGCCACAACTGCTGGCGGGTGAATTTACAGGGAGTGCGGTGCAACCGGAGAGGGGAGAGGTAGCTGCGCGCGCAGACTGCCGCAACCTGATGACGGTCTAAAAACATTAGTACCCGCACAATCAGATGCGCGTTGGTCGACGCGAGTCGAATATTCTTGTAGCAGTTTGTACACCGCCGAGTTGTTACTAATATCAGCTGCCGCCAGGTGGGCGGTGCTGGCAGTCCAAGCGCAGGCGTCTAGGGAGGTGAGCCGCCAGCACTTGTGGTGCTTGCTGTAGCATGTCGATTTGTACAGTTATGTGTATAAAACGAAACATCAATTTGATCTGTTACAAATTGCGCTTGTGATGTCAAAATTTAAGAGTTGTCTTGCTAAATTCACTTCCAGTTTAATTGGGAGTCTGTATTCCAGTGCATACAGTAGCATATATAACAGTCTGCGGACTGCGAGCATCTTTACATTGGAGAGTGAGACTGACGGGCGGGGCAACTGAACTGGAACAGTGAGTATAAGACATTTGGAATAATAGCAATAGACGGATTGAATATGTGTTAACAATGACCGTGAATTAGGTGACTGTAACCAATATAGATTTCGTTATGCTCCTAGCTTCAGAACGTTGCCTTATAAAATATCTAACAATAAATTTTTGAATTTGTAGGAATTTAATTTTTAAGAGGAATAAAGGGGATAAAATGTGTTTTCAATAATACCTCAGTAGCTTATTAAGCCGATGAAATAGCATAATAATGTTTTGTTTTAAATGCTGCTTATACAAAATGCTTAAAAAATGGGAGTTTTTTTTTTTTATTCAGCCTCTAAACGGATGAAAAGGTGTAAAATATAGTTTCGAGGACTCATAAACTCCTTATTTGCCCGATAAAATGTCGTTATGCCTAAGTTGGCCGCAAATACGTCGCTGCAAATACGATCAGAGGTCGATAATGTGTAGCGCTTTAATAGGTGTGACAGAAAGCAGCGGAAAGTGTGCGTGTTAAAGATTAACACATGGACGATGTTAGGTGTGAAAAAAACAACTGACAAATAAAGACTTACCGAACTCAGATGTTTGTGTCCCAAGCTCTGCACGCCCTACAGTGTGTCATTTATAGGTTCTGACGGAGGTGCTAACAGGGTGGAAATGTCAGTCTTCAGCAGTGGACGTCAAAGGATAAGTTCGTCATTCAGCCCTAACTACCAGATGACGCGAGACTATGAGTCATATGAATAAAGTTGAGCAGGTGCTCAAATGTTGGAGAACGTAAGCAGGTACTGGCGTTCGTACGAATAAAACAAGACATGCTATTGCTCACTGAATTAACCGGGCACCTAACCACAGTCATTCTGCTATTTCTATTCATACCAAATTGAGGATGTGCTAATGATGTGAGGTCGTGCTCAACATGCTCAACCAGAACCTCCTCAAGAGAACCTGCTCAACTTTATTCGTACGACCATATAGCAGACAACTTTTATAGGTACTTGGGAGCAGCTTTTGGTGGGTAGCAATTCCAGGCATAGTGTACATAGACGCTTGCGTCTAGTGCGACTGTATGTTTGGAGCCCTGCCAAATGTGTCTCATTGGCTCCTGACCACAGAATTGCTCAATTAACTTAGTGCAGAGAACCATGTGTGCCAACCAGAGAACAGTGGGCCATTTTCTGTGTCCTAATGTTCGACTGTTTTTCTGGCAATAGCTCTATCAAAAACAATGTGAATAGTATTTTAGGTTAGAAACTGTTTTGTAATTGCCATGAGATGTTTGTATATTTCCTGTGACCTAGTTTTACAACTTGAATATATTCAAGTTAGTAGCCTATATATATTTTATTCATATAAAAGGGGGACAGTGGATCTGTTGAAAATTCAAATGTAAAAAAACATGTTCATCACTGTTAAACTTGTGACTTCGACAGATGTATTTGCGATGGGCGAGTCACTGTTGATACATGCGCATTAGACGAAATTCGGTCTACCTAGCTTGTAGTCTACGGTCCAGGTTAAGACATTACAGCGATTCTCGGAGCATTTACGTACATATATCAATAATGGGACAATAGGTACAGTTCAATTGACGTCACTGAAAAGGGCCCTAATGAAAGTGGCTGCAGCTTGGAATGGGCTGATTTCTTGTTGGACTCGCGTGTGCTCCTCCGTGTATTTTATTGTGACTCTGTAAGAGGCCAAGCGTACAGACATGTCATCCTTCAACAGTACATAGTCAAACTACTCGCCTCGCAACACGGAGAACCAGGTCCGACTCTCGGCGAGGTCCCCCAGATTTTCGCATGCAGGAATCGTGGCAAGTTTTATCTGGAATATCGCTTTCCCCGCTCTTGCAATCTGCCGATGCTCCTTCTTCACCTCACTTCACCCTTACCGGCGCTCTAGACTTTGAAGTTAACGCTGACCAAAATCTCTCAACTCTCTCAAGTCCAACAATACATCAGGCTACCCAGAGGCGCAACAGATATACGTCCCTTGTTTATGGATGACCTCACCCGTACCCATCATGCTGCATAGGTGCGTGACTATCTGAAAACCAGGGGCATCGCCCGTTTGTATTGGCCGGCCAGGTCCATCGGACTCGGTACTATCTAACACGCTTGGGACGCACTTGCGTTGTACTATGGGGAGTCCAGTACCTTGACAAAACATCAAAGATCCTCGGATGACTTTGGTGCAGGAAAAGGCAAACAACTGCTCGACAGTTTTGTTATCCATATGGGATCCATAGTTGACCACACATCATATTGACACTTCGCTATATTACATCATGTCGATAGTGTGCCTTGAGTCGTGTCGGATATTATGAGGTCCGTTATTACAGACGTGAATGTAGGTTTTGCATAGCTATTGTTGAGAATATCTTCAGATAAGCTTTTGAGCTAAACTAATACATTCTGTTGCTCCTGATATCAGTGACAACTAGTTCTAGCGCATTACTTCAGGTAAGAAAATATAACCCTAGAAAATAGAAATAATTCTGTGTTGCAGATAATATTTTTGTAATTATGTCAGGTTATTGGTGGGCACAAATGTCTTTATATAGTGTTCAAAAAATATAAGAGCATTAAAATAAATGATAAAATTCGAAAATAAACCTGAGAAAAGGAATCCATTAAAAGTTGAATAAAATAAACACAAAATATAAGAAAGGATAAAGTTCAGGCAGATATTAAAGTTAAAGTTATAATGAAAAGGATTTGTCAAAGATGTAGAATTTTCAGCCGATTGAAAATAAAAAACTGGAACGGCGAAGGAGCTCATGAACTAGAAATGGAAATTAAAAGGTGAAAAATTAAAAAGGTGATAGATTGTAATGTGCACTTCTGATGAAAAACTGGGAATGGTCCCCATGAGAAAAGGAAATGATACTCCGGTTTTAAATCTTTCCAGCAGTGACAAGGAACAGGAAAGAAAGTGAGCAGCGCTCGACTTTTTCTGCCCAAAACTACCCTGTGAAAAGTTTTGTAAAATTAACCAAATTATATATTTTAGTTACTGCAAAATAATTTATTTCTCACGGCGTATATTCGAGGGAGTATTTTTAAAAGAATAATTCTAGTCACTAATTGCTATTATCAATATCCGAAAAATTTTGGAGAAATAACTGACAACCACAAAGAAAGTAACTCTGACTATCCCACCTACGCGAATTTATTGAATCATAAATTTACTGAGTATTACTTGTTTATGTATAATAACTTGCTTATCAAGTTACCATATTATTGCAACTCTCTGAGATCGAGTATAGAACCGTCCGTAACAGGATGGGTGTATTGTAAAATAATTGGATTTTGTAGTTTAGTTACAATTCTGGGTTAAATATGTATAGTTTAACGTCCATAAAAGAACTAGCGTTTTAAATTAATGCAGTTACAACGAAAAATGTAGCAATCAAAATGACTATCTTAACAATAACCAAATTACACTCATTGACATAAAAACTGGAGCACACGACGAAGAATCTAAATGGGATGAAACTTGGCATAGGTAATAGGAACAATGCAAAAAAAATATTACATAAAATAAATAGGCCGTTTATTCCGGCATAATTGTGCAGTTACAAAGTACCCCTAGTGTATTGTTGCACCACCCCTTGCATGGATATATGCGGCAACACGGCTCGGCATATAGTCTTAATGACACCAGTGCTGTCCTGTGTAGGGTCATCCAATATTATTTCAACTGCTTCTCCAGAAGCTGCAAACCTGTTGATGGATGAAGCTGCCATCACAGCTGGATTCATGCATGTATAATAAGTGACAAATCTAGAGACCTAACTGGCCAAAGAAGGGCGTCGACAGCAATAATTCTGTTCTGGGAAATCCATGCTGTATATGAGCGCTCATTGAATTGCCCTGTTGGAAAATTACCCACTGAAATCACACTATGAAGAGAAGCACACGAGGCCGCAGTATCTCCTCAATGTGCAGCTGTACTTTCATATTTACCCTGATCACTACCACGAAAAGCCAATAACGCCGCAATTTCTGGCAATGTGTCGCTCATCCGTGTCTAGACAAAACCTTAGATTCTTCTCTTAAAACATATCCATTCCTTAGCCGGAAATGCCGTGCTCAATTATAATAAAACAGTAAAAGAAGTCGTTTTCGGG